>LR812536.1:38084367-38496867 GCA_903798195.1 Danio kyathit | reverse complement strand
AGTAAATTATGACAGAATGTTTTGTTTTGGATGAACTGTCTCTTTAAAATATACATGCTAATCCACAAAAGGTGGATTAGGTTGCTGCATCTCTCACTCAAGAAAAGTACTTCATACTTTATGTGAATTTCTAAAGTAGCCTGGATTTGCATGTACAAACAGGAACATGGATATGGGCGTTTATTCCACCCACCCATGAACACCTACTTGCCTCTCTTTCACTGAACATGCTCTAGATATTCTATAAATGGAATGAAAGTTGTCTCTTGTGAACTTGACACTCTATAATGTTACACAGTTGAAAATTGTCAAGTATATTTAAGGTGTGGGTTGTTTATTAGAGCAGGGGTCTTCAGCATTATGCAGGGCAGACTATGGACCCTCTGGAGAAATGGAGCAGTTGGATCATATTGCATGTTGTGTAGAATTGCGGTATCATTATAAATGACTTCTTTATGTATGTTATGCCATTTTGTGTTACACAATATACAGTTGAAGTCAGAATTATTAGCCCCCCTGTTTTTTCCCCAATTTCTGTTTAACGGAGAGATTTATTCAACACATTTCTAAACATAGTTTCAATAACTCATTTCTAATAACTGATTTCTTTTATCTTTGCCATGATGAAGGCATTTACTATTTGACCAGATATTTTTCAAGACACTTCTATACAGCTTAAAGTGACATTTAAAGGCTTAACTAGGTTCATTAGGTTAACTAGGCAGGTTAGGGTAATTAGGCAAGTTTTATTGTATAACAATAGTTTGTTCTGTAGACTATTGAAAAAATCTAGCTTAAAGGAGCTATTAATTTTGACCTTAAAATGTTTAAAAAAAATCTAAACTGCTTTTATTCTAGCTGAAATAAATCAAATAAGACTTTCTCCAGAAGAAAAAAATATTATCAGACATACTGTGAAAATTAGCTTGCTCTGTTAAACATCATTTGGGAAATATTTAAAAAAGAAAAAAAAATCAAATGGGGACTAATAATTCTGACTTCAACTGTATATAGATATGTTTTAATCATTAGTGTGTATTTAATGCAATTGTATTATGGATTTTAGTTTACTTGTATCCAATACATTTTAATTAATACATGGGACAATACAATTTGTAATTTTATAAAATATGGTGTAAAATAGAAACATTAATATTTATGATAAGAAAAATTTTATGTTGTTATTATTTTATTTATTCATTTATTTATTCTAACAGACACCAAAATACTTGGAAAACATTTTAACATTTCATTTAGGGATTTCAGGGATTTAGCCTTAGCGATCCTGCAGGTGGGCCGCGAGATTAAAATGAACTTTCAATATTATACTATAATTTTTGGATTTTATTATTAATATGCTATATTAAAATGATCAAAGTAATGCACTTTCTCCTGTTCTCTGATTGATTACTTCAAACTCGGTGCAAAAACAGCCTCATGATTGCGTCTGCAACTACTGTAGTACACGTAAGTCTGTTCATTCCCAAAAAGTCTCTCATTGTGTATTTTTGAGTGAACTATTTAATATATCTGTGTAGTTGTCCAAATAAATGTCCTGTGAGTGTTTTATAATGGACGCGTGCCCATACAAAAGGATCTAGCGAGGCTCGATGGTGTTTTTGCCATAGAATGTAAAATAAACTTGCATATGAGCTTCAGACGTGCTCTGGCGGAGCTGTTCACTGTTCTGCACAGCGATCTCCCAATTATATACAGCTGCAAACTCAACCGCCATCAGATCGACGTGTTTCAACAGATTTAGGGTGTTTGACTCAATATCTATTATTAAATATCTACCATTTAAAAATCTTTTGCAATCCCCCTGTATATAAATAAAGGTTTAAATGACTAAACAAATTAGATCAACCTGAAAAAATGACTTGAACTTGCTACTCCTAAAAGAATATATTTTTCTACTTAATTTATCACTCAAAACTGTAATAAATGCATCAGATAATTTTTAATTTGTTTTGTTTTTTGCCCATGTGTAAAAAAAACTCATATATTCCAATATGTAAAAAACCTTCATGTGTTTTTAACTTATTTCACCACAATTTATATATTTATCTTAACTGTAACACAACAATTTAATTGCAAATGTAATATCTGTATTTGTATCTAAGCATTTTTTTTTATAGTTAGTGAATCTTTTCTGTAGTATTCCATTAATTACTGTCAAGATTAGCCATTACCAAGACATTAGGCTATTGAAGAACACAAGAATCCCATACGCTCCGACTCAGTCATGAATGAAACATATATTCCAGCAATGTATAATACAAATAATGTGACCTCTTGAGGTAACATTACATGATCACACACATTTACATATTACGCCATGTGATTATGAGGCGACGTCCTGCAAATAAGAACTACCACTGGAGCAGTCAAGCAAACAATGAGAAATCCCATTAGCATGCTCAGGCAATTGAATTGAATGAGGATGGAAATTGCGTGTGGCTCCCTGAGCGACCTGACTGGACGGTTAAAGAGGTGGTGCTCATTCTGCAGGGAGCGAAAATCACTTTGCCAGCCACTGTCTGCATGTCAGTGTAATTACAACCACATGGGGACAAGGGGAGGACGGCGAGACCCAGTTGATTATGGCCTTAATAATATGCTGGAAATGAGAAGCATCTCTTGTGTGTGTCCGAATTGGAGCAGCAGTGCATGTCTATTTTTGTATTTTGAGTTGAAAGACGAGCTCTAGATCCACCCTCATCCCCCTTCCCCTCCCCCCAAAAAGCATCGCTAATCAAGAAACAAATCATTCGTTTGGCAAATTCACAATGCAAATTTTGGCTTAAAATATGCACTCCAAATATCATCCAACTCTGAAACCGCACCTGTGGAAATTCAGTCTCTCTCCAGCTCTCTCGAAATTCAATGCATTTTATTCACGCTGCCTATCCTGCCATCTTCCAAAAGAGGCATCTGGGGGGCAATCGCATTCAGCCACAGTCCTCCCCTGCGCTGCCAAGCTTTTCGCTGAAATTACCACAGAGTGTTTTATCACTCTCATAGCCACCGGATGAGTGGCAGCTCTCTACAACTCCGGCAAAGCCCACATGATCAGACACCAACAAGTTTGCATGTGCGAGAGAGATTAAGAAAGAGTGAAAGCGAGTGAGAGAGGAGGAGGAGGCACGTCCCGTCTCCTGTTTAACACTAAATGAGATTGCCTGCATCTGCTCCCTGAAGAACCCTAGAAAATAAGAGCGTCCCTGTCGTTTGTTCTTTTCTTCTTGGCCCTGTGATGTTCTACTTCGGCAATCAGCAGAGAGACGCTTTCTGACAGCCGAGAAGGTTTCGGTTTTGTGCCATTGGGCACTTCCATAATTGTGCAAATTTGAAACGAGCACCACTACATTGTGCGAATTGCTGCTTTGTGCATTATACTCTTCCCAACCTAAGAAAGTCTAGCTCTGATCTCTACAAGAGACATCCATCCGTCAGGGTACTTCATGTTCTGAAGTCTAAAATGAAAGCTGTTCTCTCTCCTGAGAGATGTTACCGAGTCCTTCACATTAAGCGTTTCAGTCATGTTAACTAGGTTGTACTACGCCGCTAAAGGCGATCTTTCTCTGTCTTTCTGTGATCATGTATTCATGTGTATTCTCCCACATGTTTATTTTACAGATGTATTCTCGTTCACAGACTGACATGCTTTATTCAGATTCCACTTCAGGTCTTCATTATGCTGTTTGGCTAAGTGAAAATGTGAAGATTAGCCCATGAGAAAGAAAGCTTGTTCTTTCTTAAAAAAAGAAAAGAAAAAAAATAAACAGTGCAGATGAACATGTTTCGGCAATAATTTTTAAATTTTCTGGTCTTCATTTTCCCAAAAGTAGATGGTAAAAATGATTGTACGCCTGATTTTAATGTGTAAAGTGGAAGTAAAGCACTCAGTCAAGTTTATATTATTTTGTAAATTGGTTTCCACTTTAAATCGAGTTTCTTTAGTATAGTTTCATTAATGTAACCATTTTGAAGAAAACGGCAAGTTTAACCGCAAGGGTTTCACTGCCATCTTGGAATATCGCTGTGTCTGACATCACGAGGTTGGTTCGGTTCCCTCAGCTGAACAGATACAGTGAAAATAATGGACTGAACACAGAGACTGCAAAGCCTAATTTACTCCAATGCGTGAAGTTGTGGATGTGCATCGCAGAGCTGGTGCAAATACAAGCATCAAAGATGTGTCTAATATATACAAAAATATTTCTACGTTTTTTATTTTTATTAATTTTTTTAAAAACCTTTCGTTTGATGCGCTTTGGTCCACGCTCTTACGCTGGTGTAGCACTGCCTGATGAGGGGATTTACATTCAGACTAATGCAACGATTAAAGCACATGACTTCACGCTTTGCTAAGTCACGTCTTTGTGGATTATGTCAAGATAAATTCCCTTTTCAAGTCGAAAATCTTTTAAAATTTATGAAGGACGTAAAAAACTGGCATGTGAAAAGCCATGCCGATCATAGTTTGGTTTGAAGATAAAAAGAGTTGAGTAGCTATAGTAGTGAAAAGTAAAAGTACCCACCTCATTACGTCGGCACCGGACCTTGTTGAAATCATGGTTGAAACCCAGACAGGCAATCAGGCAGCGTGATTTAGAGAATGGACAAAAGTGCATCAAACAATCGTTAATTAAAAAGGGAAAAAAATTAAATATATTTGTATATATAAGACATACATTTGATGCTTGTATTTGCACCAGCTCTACGTCCACACACATTGGGTTAAATTAGACTTTGCAGTCTCTGTGTTCAGTCCATTACTTTCATATCTGTTCAGCTGAGGGAACGGAACCAACCCTGTGACATCAGACACAGCGATATTCCAAGATGGCGGTGCCCTAGTTCTAAAAACTATAGGAAAACATGCTCTTTTCTTCAAAATGGTTGCATTAATTGAGTTTGCAATATATATTTTTTATTAAAGAGGAAATCAATTTACAAAGTAATGTAAACATGACTGACTGCTTCACTTCCACTTTAAGGCCCCAGTATATTTCAAACAAAATTGTACGAAAGTATGAACTCAAATTATGTTATTTCGAACAAAATCTGGCTGAAACAAAGCTCTTTTTTAGTTACTTTCAGTTGTTCAAAACAGGAATTTGTTTTGGTTACTAAATACCTTTGAGCTTCTATTGGTCTGTGATGATTATGCAATCAATGGGTGTGTTCTCTAACTACGCCTTCTTTAACGTGTGATTTCTTCCCCCTGATTCGTTTCTCATTCCACCTGAGGTCAGACATGAGAACAAAAACAATAAACACTATCCACATGAATACACTGGAGAGTTGAGCAGGACTGGTAAAGATGTACAGTTTGCCAGATGTTTATGAAACTGTTCTTTCCTGTGAACATTTATGATCCTGCCTACTGCAGCACGAGGGTGCTGAAGTGTTTACAAACAAGATATCACTCAGCCTTTTCAAACTTCTTTTTGCCCTCAAATTAAATAAGAAAAATAACTTCATTTGAAGTATACCAGGGACTTTATGGTCTCTTTACCTAAAGCATTGTCAATTAAGTAACATTGAAAATTGTCGTAGATCTACAAGTGCTCTGAAGTAGTCGCCCAAGCCCTACATGCATTATAAGAAGACAAAGTTATTAGGACAAACAACAGATTACACCTGTAACTTTATTGAAGTACACTTGTACTAGGCATCTTCATGGGACTGTTTTTACTGGTTTTATTCTGCACCAGACCGATCCTGCTTTATATTCAGTTTTTGTTCACCCTCTGCCCTCTTAGAATAATTTTCCACCTGACCCTTTCCACGTTCACGCTAAATTTAGATCTGGTTGCCAAAATCTCATGTTTGAATTGGGTACTACCAAAAGAGAGAGATTACAGATAAAAGTGTAGGTCGTGCAAGGATTGTAGGCTAAATGTCAGTTTTGTTTGCCCCTTTGTGATGAGACATGAGTGCCGCCGTAAACCTAAGGTTCCAGTTTTCCGTGGCTGGCCACATACCGCATGCACTTTTGAAATCTGATCCGGCACCTCATTTTACCGATCCCCCTCCTCACACTCAACCAATCCAACCCTGATAGAAATCTATGTTTAGAATTCTAAAATGAGACTCGAGAACGATATATTGTTTGACCGCCTGCTTCCATTCAAATTACACCAGAGTTACCGACCGCAACAGTGTTTTATTCGTAAAATGCAGACCTATAACTTGTAGTTTTATCTGCCTGTTGGGATAAATGAATGAATTTTTATCATTGCCACTACACACACACTTCACCTTTTAGATGACATTTTCAGAACATTTTTGCTAAGAGGAGCCTTTCAATTGGACTCTAATTATCAGCTCACAAGGACACCTATGCAGGAAGTTTTTATTGTTTCCTGAAACTTTTGCACTTCTCCATCTGTATATGAAAAAATGCACTGATCCAACTACTATCCAACCTTAAATGTCTGAGTAAGTAAAATGGTTATGTTGTTCAAAATGAGTGAATAATAATAATAATAATAATAATGGGCAGCACGGTGGCGCAGTGGGTAGCACAATTGCCTCACAGCAAGAATATTGATGGTTCGAGCATGTTCTCCCCGTGTTTGCGTAGGTTTCCTCCAGGTGCTCCAGTTTCACCCACAGTCCAAATACATGCGGTACAGGTGAATTGAGTAAGCTAAATTGTCCGTAGTGTATGTGTGTGAATGAGTGTGTATGGATGTTTTCCAGTTATGGGTTGCAGCTGGAAGGGCATCCGCTGCGTAAAACATATGCTGGATAAGTTGGCGGTTAATTCCGCTGTGGCGACCCCAGATTAATAAAGCGACTAAGCCGAAAAGAAAATGAATGAATGAATAATAATCCTAATGAGTTTTACCATTGAGAAGCAAAGCTTAATTTGCGCATCATAGCTTTCATTCAGCTGTTCAGTTGCCTGTTTACCATCATTTTATAATATAATACTGCATTTTGAACACCTACTGTATAGCAAAGCTTGATAGCAATGGTTCATCTCATCTCACAGCGCAAGACAGAAATATACTCGCAAGTCTGGAAGGTCAAACTGACATTCTTCTGCAGTCTCTTTAGATTGAAGAGAACATTGTGGAGATACAGCAGCTGAGCTGAGGATGCAGAGAGGAAGCATCTTACATTATATTTGCATTGACGTGTATTCATAGGTGTGTGGGGGTGGTGGAGAGGACCTGACAGATTTTCACCCGATGTGAATTCTTGTTTACTTTTTTTTCCACAACCGAATAAAACAGGCCTTCACACTGTGCATGCCTTAGAAATCCTGTAATCCTACAACAGTCTTGCTGGCTTTGGTGAGTTCGGGCTACAATTAACACAGTGTGATTAAAAAAGCACACCAGGGAGCCTCCGCAAACAAAGCTGAACTTGCCACGGAGGCAATAATTTTGCACGATTACTTATTCCTTTCAGCACCCTGAGCGCTTAGAAGAAAATCAATAACATATGCAAACACCCGACCAAACACCAATCGCAAATCACTGGCTGTAAAATATACACAGGGCGAAGACAAACAGAGAAATGAGTTTTTGGTCACAGATGGAGCTGTAACAGCAGCCTGTAGGTGCGTTTTTACACACTCCTGGCCTTCAGCTCACTCAAATCAAGCAGCCATGTGAAAAGCAGAAAATGAATCAGAATATCGACTGTTCAAGGTGCCCCGGGTTGCTTAAAGATATCTTTTTGGTTTGTTTACATCGTTCTCCTTCATATTGGATTTTTTTGAAGTGCTTACAGCAGCATATGAAAATAACTTATGTTTACAGTTTGTGAAATGTTAGCAAAAGTGGGCACTGCACTTCTAAAGGTGTTTTTTCAATTAATGATAGACTGAGTATATTCATATTCCAAGGTTACCTACCGTAGCGTAAAGAGCTAGAACCCATGAGGACATTAAGCAAATAAATATAATACACAATGTCATACAAATCAAAAACTGTTTCTATCTTTTAGAAAAAGCAACATTTTTTTTAATTAATTAAATGCACACCCTATATATGGAAAATTTAGTTTCTTAGAATCAAATATATGAAATATAATTTTGCATGTGGTAATCAATGTAAACTGAATAAATGACTCCAGTTTGTTAAACTGTTAAAATAGGGCTGGGCGATATTGCAAAAAAAGAATTTATCACGATATCATGTTTCGTATCATTCAATATCAATAGTTATTGAATATTTTTAACAATACATTTAGGAATATTAGGATTTTTTTTATTTAACCACTTTATTTTAATTTACTAACATCAAAACAGTTTTAATAGTCAAAAAAATATTTACACAAAATATCTCATCTCTTTATAATAAAATAAACAAGTGTTAAAGAGACTCTTTAACTTGATAAAATGTTACAAAGTGTGTGCAATGGTAAATTGTAAATGCTGAACAATCAAAGCAAACTTTAAGGTGTGAATAATAATGATACAGTAAACCTCAAACTCTGTCAACAGCACAAATTATGATATTCAAATCTGAGCTTTCAAGTAAAAGAACCAACCATCATTATTCAAATACATATTGCAACATTACCCCCAATGCTAAAAAATCTTTCAGATGGGGAGCTATTGGCTGGGATGCACAAGAAAAGAAACCAAAAAGCCACTCTGGTGACATCCTTACATCCTTTTTTATTTACAATCTCCTCACTGCTGCTATACAGCATTCATTTTCACATTTGTTGTTATTCTGACCTGAAGTGACAAGCGTGTGCACGTGGATTCCTTGACCATTTATAATGGACTGCGCTTCCCTGGCGTCTCTTGTAACTAAGACACCATCAACCATTTTCTCAGAGGATGACAAACGAACAAATCATTGCTGCAGCTCCGATGCAAGTTCATGGAGAAAAGTAAAAAGCACTGCAGTGTTTGGGTGCGCTGTGTTGGACTGAGGTGACTAGTCTGCCGGTATTACTGAAATGTGTACAAAGTGTAAAACATATTGGTTAGTTCTACTTGCATGAATTTCGGCGTGCTCTTGGTATTCGGAAAAGTTTCGATGTTTTTAACTAGGTGCGGCTGGAAAATGCGCGCATGTGCGTGTCGCTCACAAACTTACACCCCAAGCTTATTGGCACTGCTTCTAAGGCATGCACTCAGTAGCCACATTTTAATAAAATTCTAGCCCTTCATACCGAAACTACATACCGGATTTTTTTTTTACGATATTGACAATGGTGTTCGGTCAATAATTAACGATACTGATTTTATCACCCAACCCTGGCCATAATGCTTGTATACTATTACAAGTTTACATGAGAGGGAAAAAATATTTAAAAGGTTTGGTTCACTCAAAATAAATAATTATAATTACCCATCCTTGTCATTCTACAGTGCACAGTGCTTGTGGATGTGCGCAATATACTGACACTAAGGTAAAGAATCTGTTGAATATTGAAAATTTGTTATTTTATGTTTCTTTCTGGTGTCTGAACTTTGCTGTCTGAGGAATGAGAGAGCTCTGAAATTTCAGCTTAAATACCTTAATTTGTGTTCTGAAGATGAACGAAGATCTGAGAGGTCTGAAATGTCTGATATGTTTTTTGTCTTACTTTCATGAACATATTTCACTAGCTTGTGACAAATTTACCTCCATGTACACAGACTATTTTTTTTTTTTTTTGGCTGAACAGTAGGCGTTCTTGTCATCCCCATATCTTATAATATGATATTCACAGGATTTACTTACAAATCTAATGCAGATGAGCGGATTATTTCTGTTAGTGAATGTTGTTTTAATCTCCTAAAGAGACAAGCTCTTGCAGAGGCACGGTCAGCATCCAATTCTTCATGCCAAATGACCTGGCATTAAGAAATCCTGCTGCTGTGAGCTTGTAAAGGAAGCCAACGAGGCTTATTGTAGCACACGCTCAAGATGAGCTGCTCTTTTGTTCGATTCTAGCATCTAAACTAATGTGACGACTGACAGTATCCAAATATTAACTTCCATAAAGATCTATGTGCAATTAATTGAATGCACTTCATGGCTAGACATTGGTTTTGTTGCTTGATTTAAAAAACATGAAAGGCAGACAGCTATACGGATATTTTCAGATAGCTCTTTTTAACCGCTGGCACCTGCTGACAGCAAGACAGACAGTGAGTACAACGATTTAATAAAGGCATCTACTGAAAACTCTATTTTATTCACAGCTGTCTATAAAATTAGCTCCATCGCTGCGTTTACCTGCTTGCAATGTTGGACCCAAATTGCTTCAGCACAAGGCAGCACAGTCTGTCTCAACCGCATCTGCCATACTCTCAGCAAAATCGTGTAAGTGGCAATTTGGGCCTTATTGAACTGAGCTAAAAGCAGGGTAAGCTATTTGTCATGCCGAACACAACCCAGACAGCATTTCAGGGCTTAAGGGTTGCTGGTTTATGAACTAGTATAGGGGGCATAAATGGATCAGTCTCTGTGGTTGCCCATCGTGCGGTTGAAGATTTTCATTCAGTCTCACCCTGTGACACGGTCAGCTTAAATCTAATTTAACCCCCTAGGTACTCTGTATATTAACCATGAACTCTAAATTAAAGGTTAAACGCAGCTTTCTGGAGGTCAAGATGTTGGAGAATATGAGAACAATGCAATGCCTGTTATAAATTGGTCCTTAAAGGAATCTGAAGTGGCTTGAAACACTGTGTTATTTAACCCTTTTACATGTATACAATCACCCTGGTGTAATTAGAATGTTCAAAGCATCACACGATCAGCTGCTAAATTCAGATCTGCTTTTCCGCAGCGGCTGGCGCTGAGCAAGAGAGAGGTGTGTTGTCATAAATCTGAGTTCATTAGTGCTTTCAAACAAATAACATTATTTTATGTTTCAGACATTTAAATACACATACAGTGCTCAGCATATATGAGTACTCCCTCCACAAATCTCTCATTTAAATTAATATGTTCTATAGCAGGGCTGCTCAACCCTATTCCTGGCGATCGACCTTCCTGCAGTTTTCAGTTGCAGCCCTTATCAAACACACCTGCCTGTAATTATCAAGTGCTCCTCACGTTCTAAATAATTGGTTCAGGTGTGTTTGATCAGGGTTGGAGCTGAAATCAGCTGGAAGGTCGATCGCCAGGAACAGGGTTGAGCACCCCTGTTCTATAGGATGCTTTACAATATTATATTTGTGAATATACATTAGTTTAGTCAGTACTAAAGCCACATCTGGAGCTAATCTAACAAAATAACATAAACCAATTAGTACCCCCAAATTTATATATTAGGGAAAAACATTAAATAACATTTTCAAAAATATATACAATTTTGTTGAAATGTTGTAGTTTTTTTTTTTTTTTTTGCAATATTTTGCATCATTTTAAATTCTATTTTATTTTCTATTTCTATTATATTTTCTATTCTAGTATTATATTTCAATTTCTGAAGGTGTTCTGTGACTGAAATATTATCTTAATAAATATATAATAAATCTGTTTTGTTTAAATTCACCAATATATATATATATATATATATATATATATATATATATATATATATATATATATATATATATATATATATATATATATATATATATATATATATATATATATTACCATATTCACTGGAAAATGGATAAAAATATTTATTTTAAAAATGGGCTGCACTCATTTATGCTGAGCACTGTAACTAGCAAAACATAACATTTATGTTTTTTTATAACTACACACTGATGTCTATGGACATAATATGATATCAATAAAGATAATTGGATGATGTGCTGTGTTTACATTAGATCAGATACACTCTGTTTAACATACTAGAACAGTTACTCTATTCTTCTCCCAGAGAAGTTGATAAATTAACATGTAAATTGCACAATACATGTTCTCACACATGATTTTGAATCAGAATATCAGATGTCACAATATAATTAGGACATTTCTCAATTTCTCTGCAGAAAAGGTGAAAAACAAAGACAATATATACCTAAATTATATTGGCTGCAGTATGTCACGTGATAAACGTAAAATAAAGATAATGTTAGGTATAAATAAAATAAGCAAAGGCATCAAATTGTAATGACCACCGATAAAAAATGTATCAATTGTTTGAAAAAAGAAAAATCCTCTTAAATTTGTATTAGTTATATTAAGTTATCTTGGTAACACTTTACTTGAAGAGGGTGTTCATAAGACTGTCATGAAACCTTTATAATCATGACAGTGCTTGCTTATAACTAGGCCCACACAGAATCGGCACGCACAGAATTCCGCAGATTTTTAGCCCATCATTAATTCTGTTTATTTACTTGATTAAATGTGTGTAAATCTATGTTTATTCAGTTTTTAAATTAATTACAGTAAAATTATTGACTAATATAAAAATGTTCATCTGATTTATGCACAATGCAGTTTGTACAGTAATAGTTTCTGTCTTTTAGTAGATATATTATACGAGAGACTTGCTTTGTTTACCAAATAAAGTGAATCTAATTGGATTTGCATTTTAAACATTAAATAAAAGTAAAAAAATATATATTATTTTTTATTTCACATATTAAGGTTTTAGTTATGATACTCCCAATATAATTCCGCAGAAATCCACAGATTTTTACCAAAATTCTCAGCAGAAATAGCAAAAAACATCCGCAGATTCCGTCTGGCCCTGCTTATAACAAGCGTCATTAAGTGTCATTCACTCAGTTATGATATTTTAAATGCAAAGATTGTTTGTTATGACAACTTGACATTACTAAGTCAACAAAACTTGTCAAATCTGCCATAAACATTATTGTCATGAAGCCATTATAAATATGTCATGCGTCATTAATATTTTTTAACTACAGTGGTACAAGCTGAATTTGTCATTTCAAATGGCATTAAATATTAAGAACGCTCTTGAAAATGATTTGACAGAGTAATAAAGAGACTTTTTAATGACAAATACAGTTTGTTCCACTGAAAAAGTGATCAGAAAAATATTCATGACACAATTATAATGCCTCATGACAATCATGTTTATGACAGATTTATTACAAGCTATGCTGTCTTGGTAATGTCAAATTGTCATGACAAACAATGTCATCTTTGCATTTTAAATGACATAACTGAGCAAATGACACTTAATAACAGTTGTATAAGCATGCATAAAATCATGCCATGTGTCATGCCATGATAATAAAGGTTTCATGACAGTCTTATGAACCCTAAAATGTTACTGTTTTATACTGATTTAAACCGGAAAATGTTGTAAGTAAATTCCTCTGCATCTGCAAGTAGTCTTTTATATCTATTCTTACTAATCCATTGAAAATGCTACAATAGTAGACAACATATTATAGTCAATAACATTGAATACATTTTTTTTTTCTCCGGTCCATTTTATCCTTTATAGTACAAAGCAAATCTTTAAGAGACATAATCGCAAGATACATCTCAAAAAATATATACATTTTCTTTCTCTTGAAGGTTTGCTGAGAAGGAATGAATGAGAATAATATGACCTAAAGCATTATTGAAGATAACTCGTCCCTGTCCTTTACAGAAATGGGTTATGCTATCATCTCTGTCTATAGCCATAGGCTTGATGTTGCACTGCACTAAAACAAGCCATTATATCGAGTCCTCCTCCACCAGCAGAAGACGGAGGTGCTCTTTATAGACTCTTCATCTACATTAACTGGGGTTCATTGGTGCCAAAAACCAACACATCAATGTCTTCAGTGCCTCCCCCATCCTCACTTACTCCATTGTCTTAGCTTGCAACCTGAACACAACCCTTGGCGCTTTTTTACTTGAAGGTCATTTCCATTTTCTCCCTCTGCTTCTCAATGAGTCTGCTTTTTGCAAGGTGAAAACTATATAACCCGTAAGAGCACAAAGGTTAGCGATATTTGTTGCACACCACTGATAATGGATTTTTAAAATGGTAAAACTAATGAACGGTCAGATTTATTGGATGTGATGTCAATTTCAAACCCGCACAACTACATCTGCCCATTCACGTTCTACAGATCATTAAATTTGTTCTGAGAAAAGAGTCCAGCATGTCATATGTGTCATGATTCACTCAGTATGAAGTCCAGATGGATGAGTTCATGTGTTTTCATGCGCAAACACCCACTCTTAAAGTCGATTTGCTCAGGGTATAAAGGCTAATTTCCCACTGAAACATATCATGCTTTCTTATTTTCTGACTTTTATTAATATATTTATTTATTTAGAACTGGACATGGGTCTGGAATTGTATAATATATCATTTATAATAGAGAACAGTTTATTTCAGCTCCATTTCATCATTTCAATTTTGAAAACAAAAATAGGAAAGTAGAGAATCTCATTATATTAACTGTTTTGATGAATTCTATTATAAAGCATCTGGTATGCCTTATGAAACCGGTTTATGGGAAGGTACTGGACAATATAATGTAATATATAGTACATTTTAACGGAAGAAATATAGGACTTTTATATTTTAAGACTGTAATATTGCATGGACTGACAAAAAATTGCACTAAATCTACAATAGGTATGAATAATTAATTGCCTTCCTTGAGTTGCTTTGCATAAAGTATGCTATATGTATGCTGTACCTGTGGCTTTGTCACAAATGGAATAAATCACACTTTTTTTTCCAACCCAGGCTCATTCAGAAAACGTAGTCCCTTACACGTTTCTGGAGACCGCAACATACATCCCGGGAGGTACGTATTTTTGCAGTTTTTGTTTTCGCGAATCCACGAGAGGCCGCTGTGTGCTTTTTTCCTATATTAAACGTCTCTCGCGAGTGCCGTTCGCGCCCGTGCTGTTCTCGCATAAACCCACCAGAGGCAGCTGTCGACCTACCGTCTGTCTGTCTGTCTGTCTGACTGAATGATTGACTGGGCGACCGGCCAATCGACTGACCCACCCTCCTCCTTCCCTAAACCCAACCAATTTTACAGATTGACCCGCCCACCCACACACTTTCCTAAACCCAACCAACTGTTTACAAAAGCTGTCCAGAAAAAGAAAAGCCCTCGTCTGATTTTTACCACGTTTTCGGATTTTACCACATTCTCACCCTGTTGTTCACTCGTTCATTTAATTTTTTTGGATTCTGTTTTTGTCCTACCTAATTTCTGGAACCGCTCTTCCCCGGACTCGAACCCGGTCGTCGTCATCGTGGTCAACTTTTCTCTGCGTCTCAAGTCCGCCGACGTACACGACGAGCTAACAAGACAAACTTTGGTCACACTTTATTTTGATGGTCCGTTTGTTGAATTTAAGTTACATTGCAACTAATTCTGATTAGATTATAAGTAGACTGTTAGGTTGGGGTTAGGGTTGAGGTTGGGGTTGGGGTTAGTGTAAGTTGTCATGTACTTGCAAAGTTTCTTATAGTCAGTTAAATGTCTGTTGAAGGACTGTTAAATGTCAGTGTCAACAGATATTAAGCAGACAGTCTACTAATACTCAACTGGACAATCAAAATAAATTGCGGCGAGAAAGGCCTCCACACGGAGGTAAGCGATCAGCCGGTAAGCGCCAAAAGGAACGGCATCATACCGCCCCATAGCGTTCTTTTAAAAAATGAAATGCAGCCATACGTACCTCCTGCTGCATAATTCGCGGTCTCCAGAAACATCCACGGGACTACGTTTTCAGAATGAGCCTGTGTTGTTTTTTTCTCTCAGGGACAGCAAAGTTTTACTTAATTTGCTTAGAGGAAAACTTTAGTTTTTTGCGGGGATCCTTATTCTTTTAAGGAGAGTTTAGTTCCTAGACATATCAACCTAGAAAACAGAAACATAGAACATTATGTAATTACAAAAGAGTCAAGCTTAAAGTGAAGTTTATTTATAAACTAATTTTGAGAGGAACACATGTTTATGATTGACCACGGCTGGTCCTACTTTAGCTAACACATGATTCACCAATCAGACCATTCCGAAGTCCCAATAAATAATCATAACTAAATAACTATAATAAGAGTTTCTTACCTCAGTTATCTTTGTCTTAAAGAATCCCCCCTTCCACCTCTATTCCTACTCTCTTTTTCGTTGATAGGGCGGCACAGCGACCCAGTGGTTAGCACTGTTGCCTCACAGCAGGAATGTCACTGGTTCAAGTCCTTAGCGGCCCAGTTGATGTTTCTGTGTGGAGTTTACATTTTCTTCCTGTGCTCGCATGGGTTTCCCCCAGGTTCCCTGGTTTCCTCCCACAGTCCAAAGACATACGACGTGAGTAAATTGAACAAACCAAATTGGCACCATAGATGAGCTCTTAAGGTTATTGCACACTGAATCCAAAATTTTCATCTGTAATTTTCGCACGTTAAAAAAATTAATTTGTCCTCACGTTGTGTCCATCATATTGGGCACTGAAGAAAACCAAAAAGAATCAAACTTCCGTTTGTCATAATTTTTTTTTTTTTAACTAGGTTTGATCCCCCCCCCCCCCCCTCCTTTTTTTCGCATCCAAAAAAGCGCTTTGAGAAGTGTTTTGACACTTCAGAGCTATAGTCGTCATTTGAGCTACAGATAACTTTGATAAACACGGTGCATAATGTCTATAGGTACTGCCAGTCTCTGGATTTGTTTACGACCATGAATGTGTGAAGTACCATAAGCAATGTAGCAAAATTTAACTGATTTCCTGAAATAAACTTTGCATTTCGGGATAATCGTAGCGCAGCTCTTTGATAATGCAATATTGGTAAACACAATCGCAGCCTAATCCTAAGCGTGTCACTGCTTGAACTGACTCCAAAATGTTTTTTTGTAATGGATTACTTAACACGCATTGGACTCAGTGTGCAAGGTTTGTTTACGTGACAAACTTTTTGCATATGAATACAAAAAAACGCATACGAAAATTTCAGACTTCAGTGTGCAAAGATCTTTAGTCAGCAGTATATCTCTCCATAGCAATCCCTAATTTGTCATTAGCCATAAATAATCAAGATTTACCTAAACTCAAACTCCCCTCTGGGAGGGTGCCCCGGGCTCGAGGACCTTATGAGCTCAGGGCTCTCTCCCGGGACAGCATGCCAAACACGCTTTATGATCAATCATCAGCTAAGTGTGAACTTCTGAAATAGGGAAATTTAAAAATCTTTGAGCGAGATGCTAATGGTCTAATCTGTTTCAATGATTTATGCTAAGCTGAACTAAACATGCATAGATTAATGCTAAACTAAGCTAAGCTAACCCTGAATTAGTTCAAAAGTAGTAAACCTCAGAAATGTATCTGTTGATGACTTGATGAACTTATTTCCAAAAAAAGTGTAAATTTTCCTTTAAAGTGTCTTCAGGCTAAGATATTTTTGATTGAGTGGGTTTATTTTTTCAATTGCTGTCAGTCCTTCCAAAATAAACAATCCGGATCTGCAGGTGATGAATACAGGTACAGTCTTTTCTCTGATAGATGCTAATGGCAAACAAATTGCTCATGGCTGTACTAATGACACCCAAACAGGAAGTCTTATCAGATTTGTCTCTTTCCTGTCACGCTCACTCGGATCATCTCGACTTATTCATTTCAACAGCTTTTATGCCTCTTAACTCTCGGCTCAGCCGCCTGCTATCTGGATAACACACACCGCTAACCTCTTTCTGAGCTCCGGGACACCCAAACATAGACAGAAAAACCCTGCAAAACTCTTTCCAGCAGTTATATTTAGCAGGCTAGTCTGTTGTAATGCCTGAATCTGCTTATATGGTAAATGAGGATAAAGCCTTCGTGCCAGAATGGTGAGGATGGTGTGGCCAAGTCCAGACAGAAGGTGGTAAATGGACTTTCACAGGCTTATCCACTCAAGAAATATCACACTAATGGTGATGTTTTTCAGAAGGCAGGCTTCTGTTGGTTTGTATGACTAGAGGAAGCCCTGTTGGATTTATATAGGGTTTTACCATTCCAAAAAAAAGCTGAGTGTATCATTTCCACACATGCGATACGTCAATCATAGCAGAAGCTAGAAAGTAAATAAAAAACAGTTTTGAGCAAACTGCAGGAGTTTAAAAAAAATTAAGACTTTAGACGAGAATGCTTTTGGACGAAGCATGGTTCATTTTAGCAGAGGTATGAAAAAATAAATTAATTAATTTAAAAAAAACTGTGTATCTTGCATTTTATGATAAATAATAATGTGTTTGGTGATTAGATATCAGCTCATTTTAACTCAACATGTTTCACTTTAATCATTCCATTTTGTGAAAAATACAAAAGCACAGATTGTCATTAAATTAGGTGAAAATCAAGTGTTTGCGAATAAAATCCAATTAAAACGCATCTGGAATCCCTTATGAAAAAAACGTTTGCAATATACATGACATTATAATGTATCACTTTAAAATTTTATACAATACAAACACTACTTGGCGGTACGGTGGCTCAGTGGTTAGCACTGTTGCCTCACAGCAAGAAGGTCACTGGTTCGAGTCCTGGCTGGGTCAGTCGTTGCCTTGCGTTTCTGTGTGGAGGCTGCATGTTCTCGCTGTGTTCACGTGGCTTTCCTCCAGGTGCTTCGGTTACCCCCACAATTCAAAGACATGCAGTATAAGTAAATTGGTTAAACAAAATTGGTTATGAGAATTGGTTGGTGTATGAGAGTGGTACTGGGAAACACCCATACACTTTCGCATCCCCCCCAGCGATGGACGCTTATGTGTCCATACTGTACCATTCCTACTCTTCTCTACGAGCTGTGGGTGATGCCGTTGGCCCCTCATACTGCAGTCTCTCCTACCTGCAGCCCGACAGCAGATCACTCCTCTGCGCACCGACAGCAAATGATTTAGCACCGTGAGTGTGAGGTATTTCCCTTCTACAGTCAAATCGCTTCTCGTTTGTTTAAAATTGAAAATTTTTATTTGACGACGCGGTGGCGCAGTAGGTAGTGCTGTCGCCTTACAGCAAGAAGGTCGCTGGTTCGAGCCGCGGCTGGGTCAGTTGGCGTTTCTGTGTGAAGTTTGCATGTTCCCCCCACGTTCGTGTGGGTTTCCTTCGGGTGCTTCGGTTTCCCCCACAGTCCAAAGACATGCGGTACAGGTGAATTGGGTAGGCTAAAATTGTCCGTAAGGTATGAGTGTGTATGGATGTTTCCCAGAGATGGGTTGCAGCTGGATGGGCATCTGCTGCATAAAACATATGCTGGATAAGTTGGCGGTTCATTCCGCTGTGGCGACCCCGGATTAATAAAGGGACTAAGCCGAAAAGAAAATAAATGAATTAATTTTATTTGACCGTTTAATCTTTTCTTGTTCACAATCACAGATATTTTAGTGACCGTTTCAGAACTTGTTTATTACGTCTGAGAGATTACTGCAAATTGTTATGGTCACCAGCGATGCAGCCTGTAACGATTTTTGAAGAACTACAAATCTGCCACTTTAAAGAACTACAGTCACGCTCCACTCACACACACCTGTTTCTCATTCGGTTGATTACACACACACACACGACTGGGAGCTGCTCATGAACTGATTAGATGGACTTTATAAACAGCGCACACACACACACACACACACACTCAGTGCTGAGTCTTGTTTAACTGTGTGTGACATTATGATGCATTTTCCTTCCTTCCTTGCATTTTTTAACCATCACCTCGTTTGTTTGTTTATTCCTGTCTACTGCCTGCCTTTGACCATTCACCTGTTTATGACCACGACTCTGGATTGCCCATATACATCTGTTTGTTCCTGTATTGCCCATCGCTTGCCTGACCATTCTCATAATAAATCCTGCATTTGGATTCACACTTCCATTGTCAGCACCCATTCACATTACACAAATTGACTACACATCTAATATACTGTATTCAAACAGCAATACATTTAGTAAATTGTCATGCATACATAAGGCATGGTGCAAATATAAATACCCCTTTTATTAACCATAGGCTGTTAAACAAACAGACACAATTGGATGTGATTGCATCAGTAATATGCAAATTTACGTATGATGTAATCTAGCTTCATTTAATGACTTTTTGGGCAGAGCTTAGCATTTTTTTAATTGAAAATAGTTGACAACACTGCCTAGTACTAGGTTGCAGCTGGAAGGGCATCCGCTTCGTAAACCTTGTGCTGGAATAGTTGGTGGTTCATTGCGCTGCAGCGACCCCTAATAAATAAGGGACTAAGCCGAATGAATGAGTGAACAAACACTACATCACATTTTTAAAAAATGGTAATAATTTATAGGGGTATCAAAATTAATTTCTTCGATGCACTGCGATGCAGATGCGAACAATTCGGTATCGGTTCAGTAATCAAAACCAGTTTTATATACTGACATCATTTATCACATGTGTTTTGTTGCAGTAGCTTACTATGGCGAGGAAGGAGATTGCGAGTAATTACAACGCTCCAACTACTTAAAAAGCAGATAACTGTGCACAATTTACACAGGGAAGTACATCAGAACCCAGCTAGGAAAAACTGAAAGCTCTCTCTCACTTACTGTGGGCTCTTTGACCTACTGGCATGTTCGTGAGGTAACGTTTTATCTCCTCTCTCGGCTGTTACAACAATAACGTTACTTGTGGATCCAGACACGAGCGTGTCTGCAGAGTTTTCTGCACTGCGTCGCCGTCTATAATGGATCAGCTGATCGCCGTGGCCATTTAACATCAGTGTCTGTGTGTCACTGTTTGCTAAACAGAGCCAGAGCCAATCACAGCCCTTTCTGTTAAGCGAGTGACCAATCACTGGCATTTAAGAACTCGCTTGACAGCGCTCAAAAAGCAAACGGGATAATATTTACATTTGTTTATTTGCTATAAATGCTCATGTTGTTCTGTGCATGTACTTTAGTTTTGTTTGATTACATTCAAAAAGAGTATTTTCTTTGAGCAGGTAAAATTAAAGCTACAATTCATATATCTGACTGCTTGTATTAAAGGACAAAATTGTATTAAAAATAATAAATAAATATATATAAATTACAACTTTTAATTCTATAATTATTGGGCTCTATTTTAATGATCTAGGTGAAATTTCTGAAGCGCAGGGTGCAAAAGCATTAAGGGCATGTCCGAATCCACTTTTGCTATTTTAAACACGGAAAAATAAGGCACATGGTCTAACAGGGTTGAGCTTATTCTCTTAATGAGTTCTGGGTGTGTTTTGAGAATAAACCAATCAGCGTCTCATCTCCAATTCCCTTTAAAAGTCAGTTGCATTGCGCCATGGCGTATTTGCTGTTTACATGGCAGACTTTCTGAGTGGAAAAAACGGAACACTTTACTAGCGGGAAAACAGCTAAACAGAATCTGCAGCGAGAGGATAAAGAATGAGACTCCTCCAATCGGCCTTTACTTTCACTTTCTCTCTTTTGTGGATAAGGAAACATGTTGTACGCACAAACATTAGCCTACATAATTAATTTCGCTTGTTAAGCGCAAAGATTTGTTTCAAAACTATTTCTTCTAATTTCCAGCCAACAAATAAATGAGCAATAATAACGAAGTGTGGTCAGAAAACTGAGTTATATCCAAACACATGTCCTATTCTTATGCCCCATATGGTGATGCAGATGTCTCCAAAACCCGACAGGTGGACAAATCTAAACTTGATTTTATTAAAACAAGTATAAGTATGCATGTAATAAATAATACTGCTAATAATAATAATAACATTATACGAAAGCAAATTGTCATGAATAAACTAAAAAAAGCCCCCCGAGATAAAGGCAGTGGTTTTATATTTATTTAGAAATTTTTTTTAAAAAATATTTTAATCCTTTAATTCTTTTTCATATGTAAAGATATTTGCGTATTGCTGTACATCCTGCGTGTTTTAAGCAATGTGTAAGTGAAGCGCACAACTAACTCGCTCTGCGCTGGACTTTAAACCTGCTTTTAGCTCAGTCTATTGCGCAGTCATAATTTTAGTTCCTCAAAATAGCATCGCACCAACAATGCATCTAAAACACCTCTTTTCTAGACAGAAACACCCATGAGTCCACAAAGTGGCGCAAATGGATTTGCTATTTAAACAACGTGGTGGAAAACGGGCAAAATGAAGGTTGCATTGGTCTGAAAATAGCGACCCGTTGGGGCAAACAGGTCTTGCGCCTTATTGCGGCAGGTGTTTGATAGGGCCCCTAGTGTCGCTAAGTAAAATATCAAATTGTTTATGGAAAGCATCGTCAATGTACCGTGATGCACCGAGATATCGAATTGAACCGAATCGATGACATGATAAACGAAACCAAACCGAACCGTGAGACCATTGCAGGTTCACACCCCTAATAATTAGTCTGTATACACCCAGTGCTGAGTAACTAAATTAAATTTAAATGTATTGTAAAAAAAAAAATTCAAGCACGGCTACATATACAGTAGAAAGTAAATAAACACTAGTTTTGAGAAAACCACAGGAGTCTTTAAAACTGCTGAAATGGAGGTTTTTCAGAAGAGAGTATTAATTCTTCATCTTTCAGAAGAAGCACTGGTTCATTTTATCAGTGGTACGATTTATTTGGTGTCTGATTTAAAAGGTTATTTAATTGTGTTTTTCAGCTTCTTGGTCGATTGAAAAGTGATTGAGCAATAAGGAAGAAGGAGCTGTTATTGATTTGTTTGACATCATGAGGGAGAGAGAGAGAGCAGTAAGACATGAGTAACAATTAGCTATGCGTTTATATGGAGCAATAGGGGGGCTTATTTTGTTAGTGCTACATTTACTCGCTGTCCAGATATATTTCCTTCTTATTAGAGGAAGATATAATTGGCTCTTTTCTCTTTCTTTGCACAAGTCAAAGATGAAAAAAGGGTCTTCGCAGCTTCTTATTATTTTTCTCTCTCCATACATTAGACATCCGTGTGCTGTTTATTATTCCGAGAGGGGAAACAAAGAATGTCAGTTTATATATCAAAAGATCTTGTAGGCATATTTATTAGAGTCATTTGATGGCATATGAAAAGGCAGTATTTAAAGATTAAAGTGCAACCCCAAAATGCAAATTAGTAGTCTTTTTTTATTGAATTAATATACGTCTGCATTCGTCAAACCAGTATAGGTTTTGCCATTTTGTCAGCTAGAGGTTTTCAGTCATTTAAAATATAATCAAATTTTGTGTGGTTACTTCTTGAGTATGTTTACATGGACACCAATAATGCGAGTTTAATATGATTAAGACAATTCTCTGATTAAGGGTGCTTTCACACCTAGGGTTTTGTTTCCCCAGTTAGCGCGGTTCGTTTGGCATATGTGTATCCAGCAATTGGTGGTGATGACATGGAGACAGATTAGATCCAAGTGCAAGAAGTTTAATAGTTCTCAGCAAACAAATCCAAATCACCAGGCTCAATCGTAGTTGGTTAAGCATGCAAGTTTCAGAGTAACAAACAGTAAGTCCAACTAGGCAGTCAGGGCAAAATCTGTAATCCAAAAATCAGTGGTCAACAAAACAGGATTAAAGGTCATAACAGAAAGGCAGAACACTTGGTTAGGCAGTAGATACTGGCAATACTCCGCACTGAGTGTTTGGTGTGGCCAGGTAATATGGCCGCAAAACAGGAAGTAACCAACGAAGAACTGGCAGTCAGAATTCGGGCAAGGATTTCCTTGGCTGGCTGGATGAGTGGTTATCAGTCCTGTTTGTTACAACAATGATGTTAATCGAATTATGTGCTATAACATGTAATCAGGACCATTAAAGGAAAATTCACAAAGCAACTCATGTAAACACCTTAATCATTTTATTGTCTTATTCAGATTAAGGCAAATAAATTGATTACTGATGTTCATGTAAACGTAGTCAGTGTTGTATATATTAAATAAGTACAGGTCAGAATAAGTAGGCTATTTGAATTTCTTATAAGTATATTATGCTGAATGATGATGAACATAAAACAATTCAATTGTCCCAAAACATCTTAAGAATTGTGTCGTTTCAGCTCATTTTAAGCAAGTAGTTTGAGCAAGCAGTAATTAAAAAGCTTTGTAAAAAATAAATAGTTGAGAAAACATTAAAAAAAACAAGGCATCTTGATGTCGTAAGAACTTTGAGTTGTCTCAACAACTGTTTTTTTAGTACTTCTCAGTAACAATATTTTGTTCAGCTAACATAATTTTGTTTATTCATGTTATGTTGATTATTGTATTTTACTAATATTCTTGTCACATCAACTGAAGCAACAGTTACTGCTATTGAGTCGTTCTGTTTAGTGGATGATTTTTTTTCAAATTTGCAAAATTAGTAATCAGTACTAGTTAGCATATTATCTTGTCTTTAATAATTTTACTTAAAAATAACAAACACAAGCTTGATTTATTTTCCTTAGTCCCTTTATTAATCAGGGGTCACCACAGAGAAATGAACCGCCAACTTATCCAGCATACAGTTGAAGTCAGAATTATTAGCCCCCCTTTGAATTTTTTTTCTTTTTTTAATATTTCCCAAATTATGCTTAACAGAGCAAAAAAAAATTCACAGTATGTCTGATAATATTTTTTCTTCTGGAGAAAGTCTTATTTGTTTTATTTAGACTAGAATAAAAGCAGTTTTTAATTTTTTAAACACAATTTTAAGGACAAAATGATTAGCCCCTTTAAGCTATATTTTTTCTGATAGTCTACAGAACAAACCATCGTTATACAATAATTTTCCTAATTGCCCTAACCTGCCTAGTTAACCTAATTAACCTACAGTAGTTAAGCCTTTAAATGTTACTTTAAGCCACAGGTGTCAAAGCCAGTTCCCTTAAGGGCCGCAGCCCTGCATAGTTTAGTTCCAACCCTGCTTCAACACACTTACCTGTAGGTTTCAAACAAGTCTGAAGGACTCAATTAGTTTTTTCAAGTGTGTTTAATTAAGGTAATTAACTGTGCAGAGCTCCGGCCCTCCAGGAACTGGCTTTGACACATGTGCTTTAAGCTGTATAGAAGTGTCTTGAAATATATCTAGTAAAATATTATTTACTGTCATCATGGCAAAGATAAAATAAATCAGTTATTAGAAATGAGTTATTAAAACTATTATGTTTAGAAATGTGTTGAAAAAAATCTTCATTCAGTTAAACAGAAATTGGGGAAAAAAATAAACAGGGGGGCTAATAATTCTGACTTCAACTGTATGTTTTACACAGCAGATGTCCTTCCGGCTGCAACCCAGTCACACTCAAACACCTGTACTGCATGCCTTTTGACTCTGGGGAAGCCGGAGCACCCGGAAGAAAACTCACATGAACACAGGGATGCCAACTTGTGAATTTATTTTTTACAGTGTGCCAGTAAGACACAATAACAAATAAATCTTTAACTAAAATGAACAGAACATATTAAAATTTAAAATAACAATAATAATAGTAATAACAATTTAAAGTGTTTAAAAAAAAACTCTCTCAATTGCAAACATATTTTGTATTTCAGTATTTCTTGCATTATTAGAGCTGCTGGCTTAAAGACTCTTCATTTTAGCGACTCCAATACATGTGTATCTATCCAGTGTCTAATCAAAAACTAGGGGAAGCTGTTGATGAAGAGGAAGATCTGTTTCTTCGCCTCTCTCTGACATGTGGGGTTTTGATTAAAAGCTCCACTGCAGACACTCAGTCTCAGGAGACACGGTGTTACTCTGCGCAACATCTGCCTCTGCTGGCTCAATTCACACCAGAAACTCACACAGCAGGAACTCCAGCAGCAATTTAGACACATTTTACATTGAGAATAAAAGGATCTTGACAAAGTAATGAGCAAATAAATCCCTTGGGCTTAACAACATAAACAAAAACAAAAAAGCACCAACAAATGATAGATATAATGCTTTGTCTTTGTTTCACCAGGCGAAGGACAACACAACAGATTTCATGACTGGCTTCCATTTGATCAAAATAAGGACATCATTATGTTTGGATCATGTTGTGTAGCTGCTCAACGTGGACACTGTACAAATACATTATATTGGCACCTTTGGTAAATATGAGGAAAGAAAGCTGTGACGATATATTTATCCTCAAAAAGGACACACACTTGCAGTTTAATCAAATACAAAAATATTTCTTAAATATGCATATTCAACAATCAATTGCTAGTCTTATGATTTCATATGAGCAAGATATTTTTGAAGTATATTCCCACTGGTATTTTACATATTCTATATTTTGCAAAGAATTTGATACATTACGAGGAAAGTAAAATAGTTGACCATGACGCATGTTTCACAAAGCTTTACATATGAAGAAACACAAAGTCATTGTATCATTCATCACAATGAGTAAAAAACATAGCTGTGATTTGTGGCAAAAGATATTTGAGCATCACATAACAGGAAACGGATATAATAGAATGAATAAAAATTAAGATAAATAAAAATTCACTGTCAGGGTAATAGGTAATTGTCATTGGCTTATTTTGAACATATATGCCAAAGAATTTAACAATTTCTATCACAATATCACTTGATCACAAAATCAGTAATATGCACACCCTAGGCTGCATTTGATTGGCCACAAAGTTTCCTAGTGAGATTACATACCTAGTTAAATACCGCTTATTATAATCCTTTGGTTAGCAGAAAAAAATGTAGCTGAAATAAGGTCCAAAAAAACACACCTGAACAAGAATTGGCTTATAGGCTAGAATATTTACACCACAATCATGTAAAAATTATTTTGTTCTCTCATTCAAAGAAAACATTACAATGATTTACATTTTGTAAAGTTTATTTATTCATTCATTCATTTTCTTTTCGGCTTAGTCCCTTTATTAATCTGGGGTTGCCACAGTGGAATGAACCGCCAACTTATCCAGCATATGTTTTACGCAGCAGATGCCCTTCCAGCTGCAACCCATCACTGGGAAACATCCAAACACACACATTCACACACATACACTACGGAAAATTTTGCCTACCCAATTCACCTGTACTGCATGTCTTTGGACTTGTGGGGGAAACCGGAGCACCCCTGGAGGAAACCCACGTGAACACGGGGGTGCAACGTGCAGCCTAGTTTATTTATTTTGTTTTTTAAATTTTAGCACGCTGTGTTTGTTTGTGGGCCTGCACAAGTTCAGGCAGCTATCGTCATCGTTTGTATTAATGGCAGACACAGGAAGAGCTGGCGTGATGCATGCTCTGCCAGGAGAACTCTATGGATTAACTAGCGAGACAACATTTGTTTTCAAAATGAGTTGGAAAGTTCACCTTCCAAGCTTTATGCAGGTATGTCTCTCATGTATATCTCTCAAGTATTCGTGGTGATTTCGTACTGATTACTTTATCATACAATATGTGTTTTCATTGTGCACTCGCTGCATTTAAAAGTAGACACTTCAAGCTTTCTATAGATATATGTCTCATGTCTGTGTGTTTTGTTTTCGTGGAGTTTCAACAGTTTGCGGAGAGAGAAAAAAATGAATGCGTACACTGTTTAATTTTCTAATTTTACAAAAGCACACGCTTTTGTTGTTATTGTGAGTGTACACAAAAAAAAGTTGACACCTATGTGAGAGTCAGAGACATGAGCTGAGAGCAGCATAAGAGTGAAGCTCAATAATATTCACAACCCTTCCAAATATGGTCAAATTTCTCGGCTTTTAAATAGACCGTTTCTGGAGTTTTTTGCACTTACATAAGCTTCATACCTTCTGTGTAAATATCACATAACAATTTAAACATAATGTTTCAGTGCATTCTATGGCACCTTTAAAAAATAAATATTTTTCCCTTAACTTTTGATCAAATATAGCAAAGGTGCCAACATTACTCTTTATAGTACAATGTCTGTTTCCTCCCATCCTGCATGTGTTCAGTGGGACAAACAGCGCATGGCAGTTGCTGTGGAAACAGCAGGAACAAATCAGCATAGCCAGTCAGCAGTGCGGTGCCAAGGTCTCGACTCGGCTCAGTGTGTCCTGCTCGCCCTTGCCTGGGATCTTGTCAGACCTGGCATTGGCAGGCAAAGCACTCCCGGATCAAAATCTCATAGGACCCCGGGCCCCAGAAGAGCTGCTGTGAATTGGCTAGAATTTGTTTTTGCACATGGCAGCTCTCTTTTATTGCGTGAGCTTCATGCTGTCTTCGGTCTGATTGACCTTCTCAATAAGATTTCAGATGTTTTTGTTCTGTTAGCGCATTTGAACTCATCGGGCCGGAGGAGTAAGAGAGCTAATTAACCAGAAACAAAGAGCTGACCCTTCACTACACTCCAGAGTGCTTGGCTAATGGTGATCATTTGAGCTTTATATAACATGCCATAGAAATAATTCAACTTATAGTGTTGCAAAATGAGCTCATAAAGTGGAGGAAGCCGGATGGTGTTATTCTTATGTGGGCTTAAGTGTGATATTGTGAAGCGTTTTTGGCAGTAATGTGATAAAAAAAAAAGTATTAAGACTGCTTACTTTGTTTAAAACTATCCGAACATATATTTATATTATTATATTTAAGCAAGATGCTCTTTAATATTGACAGTTATTTGTGGAAAACACACATTATAACAAATTATAATTACAATGAAATAAAGAATAAGACAATTTTTTTTTAGATTATTAAAATTTGAAGTCCTGATTACATACTATTGTACAATTTAATTATTTGACATGAATTAACTACACTGTAAAAAATCCAACTTGAAAAAAAGTTGCAATTACTTTTTTTTTTTTTTTTTGATTTGGCAAAAATTTGTAAAAATGTCTGAACAACTACATTTACACATTTACTTAAGCTAAATCAAAAATTTCTTCATTAAGTTAAAAAGATTAGTTTTGTGAGCTAAACTTTGCAAGTTCACCCAAAAAAGCTTCTGCCAACTTAATCTCAGACCTCCTCACTAAAAATATATTTCTAACCCTAACAATGACAAAAATAATAGTAACACCAATAATAACATGTCATTATTAACAACAACAACAACAACAAAATATTACTGCAATGATGCTAACATAATTTGAAATTATTATTCATTTGTAATTTAACTTTTTTGGGAGGGCACAGCTTGGAGAAAGACTTTTGATGTGAATTTTCATCTCACATTTACTTAGTTTGCTCTACAAAAAAAAAATGCTTATCCCATGCGAACTGTTAATTTGTATTTAACTCTTATGTATATATATGGAAGTTTTTTCCTAACAAAATGAAAATGACAATTCAAATGCCTAAAAAAGATCAAATAATAAATTGAACTTTCAAAACAACTACCCAAACGATAAATCAAAATGCAAATGAGAAATCAAATGTATTTGATTATTTACATTTCATGAACTACTTCTGAAATAATTAATGACAAATCAAATGCTCAAACTGTAATTCAAATGGAGCAACCAGTTTCTGGTTCTTCCTGATTACACATACATAGCTCATGATGGACTGATTACTAGGACTATAAAGACACCTCATTCACACTGACTCTTTGCTGAGTCTTGTTTTTTTCCCTCTGAAGCATTACAAAGCATTTTCCCTGTTTGTCCTGCCATGTATTGATCCTTGTCTTGTTTACTGTTACTGTTGTTTTGCCTCCTGTCCTGCTTCAAATTCTTTGTCTAATAAATGTTTTGTAAAATTTGTCTCAGTTTTAGTTTTTTTTTTTTTTCAATTGAACTATGTTTGTTTGTTCTGATAATGTTTTATTTCTTAGAACCAATTTCTAAAAAGAGTTTTTAGTTCATTCAACTATAGACATTTTAGGTCAGTACAACTGATGTTTTCAAAAGTTAAGTACACGAGAAAAAAAAAAAAGAAATAAGGATTGTTTTTTTTTCTCACTTAACTTCAGGCATTCCAGTTCTGCAGAAAAAAAATGTTCAGTTGGCACAACTTAAAAGGTTTTGTAGCAAAGTAGTTTACCTCTCCAGAAAACTAATATTCATATGTTAACCCAACTAAATGTTTTTTGTCTTACTGACAAACAATTTTAGGTCAGTGCAGCTGATGTTTTCATACATTGAGTGAACAAGAAAAAGGGAAAGGAAATAAGGATTATGTTTTTTTTGTTGTTGTTGTTTTACTGGCTTAAAATGTTTTACATTGTGTATTAGTTAATATTATAGTATTAACTATAACCTGTATATTATTGCTATATTATTATTTTTACATTAGTATATTGTTGCTATATTACTGCTATATTATTAACTATAATCTGAACAGTAAATAATAATGCTTATTTTAAATGTGCTTTATACATTAATTTTACTTAATAACTTTACTTCTACAGTATTTCATATTTTAGCTAATGTTACAGTGGGTTTAACATTCACTAATACAGGATTAAAATTGTGGACTAACAAGAACAGTTACAAGAACAACACGCCTGTGTTGGCGTGGGTTTCCTTCGGGTGCTCCGGTTTCCCTCATAGTCCAAAGACATGCGGTATAGGTGAATTGAATAAACTATATTGTCCGTAGTGTACAGTATGTGTGTGAAAGAGTGTGTATGGGTGTTACCCAGTACTGGATTGTGGGTGGAAGGGCATTCACTGCGTAAAACATATGCTGGATAAGTTGGTGGTTCATTCCACTGTGGCAACCCCTGAAAAAACAAAGGGACTAAGCCGAAGGAAAATTATTGAATGACTAACAAGATCACACAGCATTGTTTTAACCTTTACAAAAATTGATGAATACTTAATGCGTTGCATATTTCTAGTTCATGTTAGCTAAATCATTATCTAATTTTAACAAAATACATTTTACAGTAAAGTGCTCACAATTTTTTCATTACAACCACAAAGCTAAGAGATGATTGCCACCATATTTCAAAGCTGACCAATATGTGCTTTGTAAAGCATCTTGTTTCACATATGTCCCCACTGTGAAACATGAGAATAAATGTGCGTACTTACAATGAGCAATTAATTTTCCCCCACAGAAAGCCAGAGGAAATCATAAGTACACATTTTTTATCCCATAAGAGCGATTTCAGCCCTAATCTGCAGGATGCAAATTTAGACTGTTCATCTGGACTAAAGCTGCGCACGCATTGGACGTGACACTCTGCATTAAGATTACATATGGCCTCCTGGAAGCCATGCTACACTTTCTGAAACGAGTCGCCTGTATTGTGCGCACAGTGCAGATGGAGCACTTTAATTGGCCAATGTTTTGACAGTCTCTCTTTCCAAGTTAGGCTGATGATGAAGACTCATGTATGCAAACGCCTCCCCTGGAGGACTGTGTGGTCCACAGGGACACGAGTCACAGAGTGAAGCAATCTGAAAAATGTCCTTTTCTTTTGCAGGATGCTGAATAACTATCAGCAGCAGCAATAAATAAATAAAGATTACACTTCACATCTTGTGCTGACCTGTTCATGTGCATTTACAGATCATGTGCATTTTAAGTGCATTGCAGTGAATTAAATACATCACTTCAAATAATATGCAAAAATGCAAAAATAAATTGAATATATAATAACATAAATATATTTTAGGCTCATAATCATTTTAAAAATGTTTTAAATTATATATTAAAATCAATGAACTATATAAATTGTTTGTTTTCTTAAAAAAAAAAAAAATGTGTAATACAAACAAAATCACATTTGTATAGGTCGTTTTCACATGACATCATTGATGACACCCAAAATTCAGATGGAGGGCAGGAAGTGATTCTTCTACATAGAAATCGCTATCAGAGCATCAAAATGTTTCTGTTTTATGTTGTTTATAATGGTTTAAATCGGCCAAAATAAAAAATGCTGAACAACTTTTAAAGCCTTCCAAAAGTTTTAGCTCATAATGGAGAGAAAGTGATGAGAGAACGCTGTGATGAAATGTCCGTCTTAATTGACAGTAATCCATGTCTTTACTGACGTTTCGGCAGAATAAACAACCATAACGTGAACATTGAGATGCGCAGCAGCGGTGAATGTTTGTTGATGGTAAGTTCATCGACTGAACACAAAAGAAATGCAACCCTTGCGACAAAATTAGACGGTTAATATTATGGAGCACTTTTCCTACCTACACAAATAAATAAATAATAACTTTGCGTCCACGCTTTTATGCTTTCATCTGTTATTTTGTGATGTCTGGAAGATATCCGCATGAGGGAAAAAACTATAGTAATTTATAATAAACATGTTTTTGAACCACATAATAAAGTGTATATTGTGTACAACTCTTTGTCAATGAATACTACAGAATACTGTAGCATGGTAAACTGATAAACTGTAATAAATACTATAATGTGTAAACTGTGGTGCATTGTGATGGTGTATATTGTTAGCGTAGAAAACTGAAGCCTATTGAATAATTTATTTAATACTACAGTTGTGTTGTACCACAGCAACAATATAATTACTATGACAGTTTAATTTAAGTAGTATGCTTCCAAGAACTATAGTATTTCATGTAATGTAATAGCTTATACAGTATCTACCGCCTCGATGACAGGCAAATATATTTTAGTTCAGTAGAAAACTTCGACCTCTTCATAATATAAGGATCATGCCAAACATACTGTATGTGGTGATTTTCTGCTTATATCTCCTTTGAAATATGGTATAAATCGCAAAAATACGGACTTTCCTCTGTCTCCCATTCGTTTTTTTTTTTTTTTTTTGTTTTACTTCCTGCCCTCCATCTGAATTCCGCGCGTCACCAGAACCACGTGATTGAAAACAACCTATAGCTTCTTATGGAATTGATACATTTGCATATAACATATTTCTGTTCAATTCATCTTTATTTCTATCGCACTTCTATATTGTAGAATGTGTCAAAGCAGCTTAACATTGATAAAGATAAGAGAATAAAAAACTATAACAACAATATATTTTATTTTAGAGCATCAGATTCATGATAGCTACAGTTTCTGATGGCAATGCTGAATCTGTCTAAAATACAACACTCTGTGCTGCATGAACACGCTGTCAGTCACCATTATTAACTTTATATACTGTTCATGCAAGTGTTTAGGAAACCCTCTGAAAGAACGCTGAATTGCATGTGACTGATTTCATTTGTGTCTTGTAGAGACTAGCACTCACTTCAAATACCAGCATTGAATTGGACAAAAAAAATCTGATGAGAAGCTGAAGTAAACAGTGATGTCATAAACAATCACTGATCCTTATGAGTGAATGTGATAAACTGTAATGAGCTGGTAAGGTTAGGTTAAACCTTCAAAATTGTTGTGTACTACAATAGCTTATAGATAACCATAAGACCAACATACTGATAATCACACCCAAAAACAAAACAAGAAAGAAAAAAAAAACATTGATTTTGATTTCAGGTGGACTTTAAAACCTAACAAAAATGTTTTCTTGCATTCTGTGGTATTGACTTGTATAACTGATTGTAAATGAGAATGTATCATTTGCACCATTAGTCTTTTCTGTCGAGCAGTCGCCTAAGAGGGAGATGATTCACCCCTGGTGCAGCGAGAGAAACGGCCACACACCAATCAATTACACACTCCCTAATGGCTGCTGTTCCACACAATCCACACACAGTAATGTCCACTGCACTGATGCTTATCCAAAGGATAAAATGGCCCTGTCTGATAAGGTGAAGGTCAGTTATAAAATAGAAGTGTTTCCTTTTTTCTTTTAAGATTTAGTGCAACTCCAAAAATATCACAAGGCCAACTTTAAAAGGCAGAGGCAAGGCTAAAGCAAAAAAGAATATATATATATATATATATATTCCATACAGGGCTTTACATTAACACCCGATAAATGCGGGTAAATTTCAGTGGTGGCGGGTAAGACAGACACTCCCACTAGCCACTGGCTAGTAATTTTCCTGGATAATAATTCATAAAAGCAGAGTTCGACAATAAGGATGGTCCAATATGCATGCAAAGGTGATCTTAGAACTGAGAAGCAACACGACTGACAAAAATAACTGCGTTTGCGTGAGCAATAAAAAAGCAGATGAAAACCGAATGAGAGGATGATCACTCGCGCTAACAGCTGAGGTGATGCGCGCGACTGTTTAAAACGCGTGCGCACTCCCGTTTCCTTGCGTGAGGCAACTGTGTCTAGAAACAAAAAGACTGCAGGCTTTCCTTCCATAGGTGTTGTCATTGAGGTTTATTAATTAATGCACACCTTGAGGTTTTTGAGTACATTATATTTGTATATTTGAGTATATTGGTTTGTTTTGTTTGTTATTATATACTGTAGTGTATCCTTTCCATGGTGTCTGAGTTTTTGGACATGTTTTGGACTTAAACATTATTGGAAGTTAAAGGATTAGAATTTATTTTAGCTTTAGTGGAATGTGAGATGGCATATTATTTTCTTTTATTACTGTAATAAGTTTAATGTCACATATATACAAAGATACAGGTGTAAAAAGTGTACAAAGTGTAACTGATGATGATGATGGCATAGTAAAAAAAGTTGTAGACCATTTTAGTGTAATCTTCACAGAACTAAAATAAAACTGTTCAAATCTGTTAGCTTTAATTAAAACTCAACCCTGGGGTATTAAAGCACTGCAAGTAACAGTCTTATCATAAAGACATACAAATTTAGAAAACAGATGTGCACAGCTCACTTTATAGCTTATACCGTTCATGAATATTCATCTACAGCCGTGCAGATTAAGGGCAGCAAAGGAGATACATGGAAATCAGTAAAGTCAATGTTGTAAAAGCTTAGTTAACGTGTGCCATATATGGAACATCACTCTCAGGACTGAGAACCCTCCAGAGCAAAATAGCTCTTATGTAATTTGCGGATGTGGCTATGGGTCAAATGACCAACATCACTTGTAATGACTGTAATAACCTGAACAATCTATCCTGAGATGAAGCCATTTGTACATTTATTGATTCTACATTGAATTAAATCCACAATTTCATACTATACACATTGGGCATGGTAAATAAGAACTAATTTCAGTCAATAAGAACATATTTCTTTTCTGGATCCTTAAGAATTCCCTTGATTAATCTCAATCAAGACAGATTGCGCTATAAAGTCATTCTGCTACATGTGTGGACATAATGAAATGAAATGCTGCATCACAGGGTTACAAAACTGAACATAAGAATGAACACAACAATGGGCGTAGAAGCAATTTTTTAAAATCCTAAATTTAGAGATAGCTAGCGTACTGAAGCAGTAATCTAACTACACGTATACAATAAATAGTTGACCATAAGCCCCTTTCACACATACAGACCTTTCAGGAAAATTACTGGCAATTTTCCGGAAAGGTCTGTATGTGTGAACAGGCCCTTTTTAAAAAATTACCGGTAAATTTGTTCCGTCAATTTTCCGGAAAGAGAAGTTGTAACATTACCGGTAATTTGCCGGAATGCTGCTCAGTGTAAACACAGAGGGAAGATTGCCGTAAAGAGTGCATTCACGTTTAGAACGCACTGATGTGAGACGTCTTCCTTCAGGTAGGACATCCCTGGAACACCTCTCTAGGTAGGCAACCAGAAGGCATGCGAAACAGATGCCCAAGTCACCTCAGCTGACTTCTCTCAATGTGGAGGAGCAGCAGCTCTACTCCAAGCTCCTCCTGGGTGACAGAGCTCCTCACCTTATCTATAAGGGTGCGCCCTGCCACCCTGTCAAAGAAACTTATTTCGGCTGCTTGTATACAAGATCTTGTCCTTTCGGTCATGACCCAAAGCTCATGACCATAGGGGAGAGTAGGAACATAGATTGACCGGTAAATTAAGAGCTTTGCCTTTCGGCTCAGCTCCTTCTTTAACACAACAGACTGATACATCGACCGCATTACTGCTGCCGCTGCACCAATCTGCCTGTCAGTCTCACGTTCCATCCTTCCCTCACTCATGAACAAACCCCAAGATACTTGACCTCCTCCACCTGGGGTAAGGAATTTCCTCCACAAAACCAGTTATATGTGTCTTTTTAAAATAAATATCTGTATATCATCTGTAAAACATGAATAAATAAGCTTTCCATTGTATGTATGGTTTGCTATGATAGGACAATATTTGTTTGAGATTCAACTATTTAAAAATTTTGAATCTGATGGATTAGAATAATGAGAAAATCGCCTTTAAAGTTGTCAAAATTTGCTATTTGTAATCAAAAATTAAGTTCTTAAATATTTACATTAGGAAATTTGCAAAACAATCTTAATATCTTAATATTCAAATGATTTTGGCACAGAAAATTCTATGATTTTGACTAATACACGTGCAACTTAAAGTTGCAGGTGATCTGCCACAATACTAGCCTGTTAGCATAAATCTCTGAAACACCGTCCCTTCCCTGCCATCCAAAGCCACGCCTCCTAAAAACACGAGTGCGCGTACCTTAAAGATGACAGCAGAACCCTCTCTCATGTGTTAAGCTAAAGCTTGGCCGGCGGCGTGCAGGAATTTCACTCATTATTACACTCATTTCTAAGCCATACTTACATGCGATTTCTAACCGAATATTCAGAGTAGTGGTAAACAATATAAGGAACGTGTCACAGGTTGCCATTGTTCAAAAATGAACCGATGTGAATATAAAACCATCTTCTGCTCAGTAAAGCAGGCTAGGTGGAATAGCGCCATTTACTGATGTTTTGTTGTTAAACTAAATAAAAATCTACATTATAGATGCTGTAAAAAAGGTCTCCTATGAAACTGAAAATAGTCACATCAATCTTTCGCCAGAAGATTTCACTGGCTGAACAACACTTCTGTGCATATAACCCATTCATAAAAACCCAATCTACATCAGGTCTGCATGACAAAAATAGTTTTAAAACATAGCATTACCTGTCTAAAAGAAATACTTCAGCCATGGTATCGTCCTTTCTCCAGCGTGCAAAAGTAACTCCAATATTGATTCAGGATTTAAAAAAAGTTTCGATTCAGCATGTTTGTACCGCTCGCGCGTTCTCTCTCACTCTCGTTAACGCCCAGCACATGTATGCACAAACGGCAGAGCTGCGTACAACAGGTGCGCAGTAGCTCAAATCTGCAGTTGCTGACAGACAGTTTGAGCTACGTGTCAGAATTATGGGAGATGTGGGCCCGACACTATTTAAATTGGATGAACATTTTTTAGTCTTATGCCTCACCCAGAATATAAAAATACATTTAGATAATTTACTTTACAATACTATTGAAATGTGAAGAGACTTTCAACCAGAACAACAAAAAATGTTTCTAAAGGCATTCACCTACTTCACCTACAAGACATAAGGTTTTGTGCTCCAGGGTCACATACAGAAAGAAGAGTGTTTGATTAATTGCAATTGTTTTGATGATTCTTACAATGACTCATCTGATTATGAATGCCAACATGTCTTTTCATCCTCTGCATTACTGAAAAACGAAGAGTTCTTTTATAGCTCCTTCCCGCCCTAACAATGAGAAAACACCATTACCTTCTTAATCCAAAATCCGAGTTACCGTTTGACTCTCAGTCCCGCAGTAGTCTCAAATGAGTCATGCTTCCTGTCTCAGCCTACCATCCAGTCCTGATTATCCTTTTAAAGTGCCCCTATTGAAGACAGGGAGGTTTAATTGGCTATGCAAATAGTTGGCACACCAGACTCATTACCTACGAGGAACGCAGTAGGCTCACGATGGGAGGATGACTAAGAAACAAATTGGCATTTTCAAGCCTCACAAGCTTTTCTCCCTAAATACAAAGGCTCTAGATAGACTGTGGAGGGAGAAACAGAAAATCAGCCATTCTTTTTGTTGCTAGAAGAAGTGCTGGCTCCTTGTTTTGTAATTCCCTCTAGTCGGAGTCGGGTTTTGTAGCTCATTTATACTGACTGCAGTGGTGTAAAAGGCATAGAAGCAGCACGGGGTGTGCAGGGTATCCCCATGCTAACTCTAACGCTCACTGTCTTTAACACCAAACATTAGCATGTCAATAACAGCACAGTATGTTCCAGAAGACATAGGGGGATTGGTTTAGTACAGCACGAGGCTGTCGATAAACCAGGCGCTTTTACCTCAGAATTCCCACTGACATGTTTTCATCCTAGACAAATGGATTGGTTTTGTGTTGATCTCATTTAGCATTTATGGAACAATTGAACAGCATTAATCCTGCACACCCCTCGTCATTAAACCACATGGAGCCTTTCAGTCAACATTTTCCGTCAAATAATTTTGTAAGTCCATCCAGTGGTCTTGGCAAATTTCGTCCAAACCATAAATCCAACAGAGCAGCACGTTTACATGCAGTCAAAGGATTATTGTGTGGTTGGATGAAAAAACATGTTTGTTCTGGCTGTAGATGGTGTTCAGATCCCTTTTCTCGACCAGCAATATAGGGGCTCACTTCTCAGGAGAAAAAATACCACCAGCTGCTCAATCCTCCTTTGTAAACATAATTTGTGCAACTGATGGACCTTAATGGGATTTCTCCGACATTCATTAAGCTGCAATAGCCATTTCAAGAGCACATGTGCTCTACATCTCTCAACTGAAAGAGTGGACACCAGGCACCAGGAAATGTCAGATGAAATCAACCCAGGCTCATTCTAAAAATCGTACTGCTTTATACATTTCTGGAGAGCGCCAAGTACGTCCCAGGAGCTACGTTCTTTTGCAGTTTTTGTTTTCACGAATCCACCAGAGGCTGCTGTGTATGCTTTCTGAGATCTCAAATTTCTCTCGCGAGTGCCATTCGTGCCTGCTGTTCCACCAGAGGCCGCTGTCGACTGACTGAATGACCGATCGACGGACTCAACCTCCCCCTTTCCTAAACCCAACCAATAGTGTTTTCAAAAGCACAGATTGACCCGCCCACCCTCTTTCCTAAACCCAATCGACCATTTTAAAAGCAATCCAGAAAAAGAAAGCCCTCGCCTGATTTTTACCACATTCTAATATTTTACCACATTCTTACCCTGTTATTATACTTGTAATACTTGTTATTTTACTTTTTGGCTCCTGTTTTTGTCTTACCTACTTTCTGGAACTGTTTTTTGTCATAGTTGAACCCCGTCATCGCGGTCAACTCCTCTCTCTGTCTTAAGTTCACTGACGTACATGGCGAGCTAACTAGACAAACTGGTAACAGCGGGCAAGCCGTCCATACTGAGGTAAGCGGTCAGCTGGTAAGCGTGAAAAGGAACAGCGTCATACCAAGCCTGTAGCGTTCATTTTAAAAACGAAATCCAGCCATGTACGTACTTCTGGCTACATAATTCGCAATCTCCAGAAATGTAAATAGGGCTACGTTTTCAGAATGAGCCTTTGTTGGATAAAAGAGGCCAATTTGTGGCAATAAAATAAATAGTCAGCTGTGGAGATGTTGCTCTGAAGCTGAAATTGTTTTAATGGCCTGAGTTTAGCCTGTGCAACAATGAAAGACTTATTCTAGATTATTTAATTTGGTCTGAATTAAATAAAGAATTTATGAACCTGCTGCCACCCCAGTGCCACCTCATCCTCTTTTTTTCTGACATTACAAAGCATAGATGCATAGTAACTGTTGCTATGCTTTCCAGGTCACTCAATATTTTGGTGGAGGCACCTTTTACAATGTGTCACACTGTAAATGTGTTCTATTTTGGCAATTCGGTGCCTAATTTGCTAGTCCTACTTGTATGTTTTCATGAAACCTACTTACATTACGTCAGGGATACAAATAGGGCTGTGTGATTTGAGGAAAATATCTAATTGTGATTTTTATTTTTTAATTTTTAACAGATATTGCGATTTGATTTCCGATTTAATTTTGTAGTCAAGCTCCAGCTCAATAATCTGTAAGCCGTGGGAACAATTCTGCCACAGCTCTTAAAAATTACCTGTTTTTGTTTGGTGTCTGTGACTTTGAAACCAAAATATTCCCATATTACAAATGCTGTTTTTCTTTGATAATAGTTCATTTATTATTGCTTCTGAAGCAGCAGACACCATAATCCCACTTGTCAGCTCCTTCCTGTTTGTTTTCTTTTTTTATTGTGGCCGTAGTTCGATCGCGCAATTCTGATTGGACAGAACGAAAGTCACTCAATTGGCTAGTAAGACTGTCACACACAGTCGGCAGTCACGCATTTGCTCTGGGAGGGGGAAATTAAATTATATATATTTCATATTGCAGCCTCTTGCAATTAACTAATTGCACATTTCAAATTGCGATTCAATTTCAATTAATCACATAGCCCTAGATACAAAGAAAATTTACTAAGCCTAATAAATTTAAAATTAATAAAAGACCATATAATTAAGCATATGTTATAATGTTATTTTTTTTGTTATATTTTTAATGTTATAATCAACCGAAGGCTCGCTATTAATGAAGAGTCTCCATATCTAGCTATCAACCTGTAGATTTCCAACATAGGCTCATTGGAAATACTTGCTTCCACCTTTATTTTTGTGAAACTTTAAAGACATACTGCAGTTGTTTTGGTAAAATGAAAGCTACAGGGTAGTATGATGTGACACTGATGATAATTACAGGAGTATATAATCAATGAATAAAGAATTATGTTGTGAAGTTATTTGCACAACACTAAATAAATACTACAAAACAACTTAACGGTGTGATCTGTAACCGAATATGTTTGCGTCACGTGTCCATCTCAATATGGACAACCTTTCTGTGATTAAATATTCACTTAGTAATCAGAAGTGTGTCTGTTTCATGAAGTGTTTGTTCACAAAAACAACAAAATCATTGGGTGGTGCATCTGGCCAAAAATCACACCTAAAATCCTAAAGCGTGTGGTCAGCCTTATGTTTTTATGAATCCATATAAATTAGTACCTATAATTGTTCATAACATAATTACGCTTTAACAGGCTTTGTAGGCAAAAATTCCCATTGTGTATTGAAAAAAACTAACAGTATATGAATTGCAGCCCTGATTTGAAATCAGTTTTCTCTTGTTCAACATGGAGAACTTGTGGGAACAACTAGAGCACAAACAAAATCTGAGTGGGGGACTTTTTTCAACCTCACGAGAAAGTCCTAATCACACAGCTTCCTATTTAAATGACTGTATTTCACCCACAAAAATGTTGCTTCTTAAAAGAAAAAAACTTGTACTTGCAAAAAGTTTATCATAGTCTGCTACTTGTTTCAAAACACAGAGAGGTTCTCAGATCTGCTGGGCAAGCTAAAGCAGAGCTACTATATCTACTGTGTAATTACACAAAATATCTGACTGCAGAATGCTGCTACTAACCAATCAGGATGAAATATTTCAGAGAACCATGTAATAAACACACATACTCTCTCAGGGCACTGTTTGAATTAGCAAGCCAAAGCAGAAAATAGTCCTCTGAGAATAAATCTTAGAAGGATATTAAATTGCCGTTTGAAAGGTAAATGAAAGTGGCCAGTGGCATGTCTCCCAGTTTCAGAGATTCACTGTGCTTACAGAGTCAAAAGCTGGCGAGTTTGGCTCAGATCTGCTCAAAGTGTGAGCTCCTGCAAGCTCAGTAGCTCATAATGATGTCTGCACACATCACTAATGTTGTAAATTCCACAATGGTGACCGTGATGCGTAACCCATTATAATGGATCTGCATAATATTCATTTTTCTACATTTGAACAGGCTCACTAGCGCAGTACCATTGTTCATGTTGAATTACATTCAGTTTCACTTTAGTTTTTCACCTTTGAGAATTAAAGTTTTATTAAAAACAGCCTTGTGCTGAATCTGTACTGTAGTAAAATTTCCAAATAGAGTAATTAAAAACACTAGCCTGTGGCAATACTTATGCAAAATAATCAGTTTTGCTTTTTTTGCAACATTAACTGATACTATAAATCCAACATTAAACGTGCTGCCTATAGGCAGAATAGGCAATTGCCTAGGGAAGGGGTGCTCAACCCTGTTCCTGGCGATCGACCTTCCAGCTGATTTCAGCTCCAACCCTGATCAAACACACCTGAACCAATTATTTAGAATGTGAGGAGCACTTGATAATTACAGGCAGGTGTGTTTGATAAGGGCTGCAACTGAAAACTGCAGGAAGGCCGATCGCCAGGAATAGGGTTGAGCACCCCTGGCCTAGGGCCTCGGATTTGAAGGTGAGCAATCAAGGCGAGCAGCAAAATACTGTAATCCTTGTTTATTACATATTATGTCATTCACTTCTCATTTATTCATTCATTTTTCTTCGGCTTAATCCCTTAATTCATCAGGGTTTGCCACCGCGGAATGAACCGTCAACTTACTAAAAATAGATTCATTCATTTTCTTTTCAGCTTAGTCCCTTTATTAATATGGGGTTGCCACAGCAGAATGAACCGCCAACTTATCCAGCATATGTTTTATGTAGCAGATGCCCCTCCAGCTGCAACTCATCACTGGGAAACATCCACACAAACAATCATTCACACACATACACTACGGACAGTTTAGCTATCTCAATTCACCAATACCACATGTCTTTGGACTGTGGGGGAAACCAGAACACCCGGAGGACACCCACACGAACACGGGGAGAACATGCCAACTTCACACAGAAATCCCAACTGGCCCAGCCAAGGCTTGAGCTAGTGACCTTGCTGTGAGGCACCGTGATGCCTAAAAATAGATTGTATTTGTTTATTATTTTTATACCTTTCTTCTTTTATATTTTTAGGTTAGGTATTGAAATCAGTAGGGTGAAAGCTAAGCAAACCTAGACCAAATTTATTTTTACGTTTGAATTTATACACATTTTTTTGGTCCAGATGAAAATGAATCAAGAGTACTGAACTATTAATCAATAATCTACAGCTGTAATTATCATTTGTGTCGAAAGAATGTTGCATTACTACTGCTGCTGTGCTGTCTTATTAATAGCTGAAAGAACATATACATGCAGGACAGCATTTTTGGTATTAAAACATATTTCCAATGACCTTCGATTGAAAATAACACAGTGAACACATCGGATCATTCAGCAAACAGAGCTGAAATTAACCTGCATTAAAAAGAAATTCACCCATGAGCTCAAACGATAACCGACTTCCTACATCAGAGTGAAAGAGCACAGTCTAATTCAAGTCTGAGAGGTTGAATAAATCCATTTTTAAACTGTTAATTAAAGCTCAAAACAAGAGTGTAGTGTCGTCGTATTGATGAAGCAACGTTGAATATCTTGCTAAACCGTACAACATACAGTACTAAATACAATCTAGTTTCATCAGCATATCTGTCAGATACATGCAAGGTCTGTTACAGGTCACAGTCCTGCTCAGCGAAAACAAAACGCAGAGGCAGCTGAAAACAGCACAGTGTCGCATTAGACAATCCCCAGCATGTTTTTTCTTAGGCGCTGATGCGATCTGTAATGTTCTGGCCAGATTATAACACAAAAAGATGAGCGATATTAATTTCTAACAGCATGCTCGACAACACACAACAGCTTTAAAGAGGCTATCTGTAACTACTTTAGCTATAGCGGGTCATTAGAGGAACGACTACAACAAGCAACCCGATGACAAACACAAACCTCTTTCTGCAGTTCAAGTGGTGTCGCTGCATCGTTATAAATGCTGTTTTTAAATGGAGGATTCGTGGCTTTGTTCTATATTCAATTTCACAGAGATGAGATAATATGACAAATGCTGATTAGCAAGCATTACAGATGGCACTCGTAAGACCACGGTTAGTCAAATGAATGCAAATGTCATGAATAATATTACTTTAAATTAGTATTAAGTCAATAATAATGCAAAATGATAATGAGTCAAATCTTTCAATCGGAAAACGTTTTAATCAGATGAAATATTTAGTGACTATTATGTTATTAATATTAATAATTAAACATGCAGTTCAGTTATTCCAAGAGGCCAAAAAAAACGGAATGTAACAAACAGCAGTGTGTTTTTAAATTCTTACATTCTTAAATTATTTGCACATACAAATAATACAATTGCTTTGGGAGCTGACTTGTTAAATAAAAGTTTGTTACGGAATAAAAAGCAACCAGATTAGAGTTATTTTTTTTATTTTAATATTATTTTTTGGTCACTTTATTTTGATGGTCCGTTTGTTGAATTTAAGTTACATTGCATCTACATGCCAACTAATTCTCTAGATTATAACTAGACTGTTAGGTTGGGGTTAGGGTTACTGTAAGTTGACATGTAGTTGCAACGTTTCTTATAGTCAGTTAAATTTCTGTTTAGGAGCAGTATCAACAGGTATTAGGGAGATAGTCTACTAATACTCAATTGGACCATCAAAATAAAGTTTTTTTTTTTATCTTTTTGGGATACCACTGTCTATGTATTCCAAATTCCACTATTTTCTGTGAGAATAAGGCTTCAATGACCATAAACGGCAAGCAGGTCTATTTTTCCAGAAGCTGTCATTGGAGAAACATCATAAATTTAGTTGATCACAGTAAAAATGACTGGAACTGACAAAACTCTGCATACATATTAAGATAAATTAATATAAATGTATAAAAATGCACTGTTGTAGGGTTTCTGGACAAAAACATAAATAAATGAATGAATGCATAAATAAATGTAAAAAATAACTTTATAATTAAATAAATAAATGAATGAATAGAACACAATCAAATTAATGCAACTGTTTTGAATATTATTCTTTTAAATGAAAACTAAAGGCTGATTTATACTTCTGCATCAAGCATACGCATATGGTCTGGCGCAGCCTCCGCTTGGTCACATAGTCCTCGCCGTGGCTGACGCCAATGCTGACGCAAACCTCTCAAAAAATATCGTAAGCTCTGTGATTGGTCGGCTTGGTAGCTGTGAAGAGTGTGGGCGGTGCTGAGAGCCGTGAGCCTGATGTTGAGCGAGTGTTTAAAAGTGTCTAGTCATTTAGCCATGTAGTCATGTCGCACGTCCGCAGGTTCCCGCCTCTGAATGAGTGAGTTTTAGCTACAGTACTTGTACATTCAGAATAGGGCTGTCACAATATCTATTTTTTGTTGTATGATATATTGCACCAGAATATATTGCGATAAACGATATTATTCTCATTTTAAGATCATTTTATGCCACTCATTATATAATGCCAGAATGACAATATAATATAAAAAATAAAATAAAAATATTTAATTTTAGTCATTTTAACAGTTTAATAATTAGGCATTGGAATCAGAATGTGAAAACACATATCCTAAATAAATAATAATACATTTTAGCAAAAAAGTGCAAGGGAAAACATTAAGAGAGGCTGCAATATCTGCAATCAGATTTATTTTCTGTCATCAGACACCCACATGAGAATATACTTGTAGTAATACTGACACTCAGGGCCAGCCCTGTACATTTGGGGGCCCTAAGCAGAATAATTTTGAGGCCCTACCTTGCTCTAAATAGTGGAGTATTGCCATTGCAAACCAGCCCACGGTGATTATATTGCTTATTAAATATAATCAATGAAACAGAAAAGTAAAGCCAGATTTCTTTTACTTAATAACTGAATGATTTGGACATTTTCAAACAGCTCTCTTTTTGTCAAAAACAACAACAAAATGATTAACATTAATTCAAAAATTGATCCATAAATAATAAAATCAATAAGCAAATAATATAAAGTAAATATGAAAAATATGACTATAAATAGCATATAAGAATAAGGGAAGTAACAAATACTGGGTTAATGTTAATACCCAAACACAATATTATTCCCTCCAGTCACCTTCCCTGTTCCTTACATTTAAGATGCAGGGTCCAGGGCTTATATTACTATGATTAATTCAATTAGTACATAACTTTTATAAACATGTCTCAGGAAAAATATTACCACTGTGCAAAATATGTAAAAAAAAAATAAATAAATAAAACGGGTCTGTAAAACCAGGAAAAATATTTTATATAAGTAGACTGTTTATTAATCTGTAATTGTCTATTTTCGATAAATGTGCTATTAGATTATGATTTTATTATATCATATAGATTTAGGATATAATTTTCCCCCTCAGTTTTTCTACGCCTGATGGATAATATCAGTTTCTTTTCATTTTCGCGGTCCAATTTCCAAAATAAATCAGGTATATAACGGGGCAGGCAATGAAGCAAAGGCCATGGTTGTGTCTGTGCACGGATTTGCGTTCTTGTGGTGACCAGTCGGTCTTGCAGGTTACCTTGGAAGAACAAACTTGAACCACGAGAACACAGAACGCATATGAGAAATGAGATGCTGCGAGCTTTCTGTTGATCACATGACCTTCACACAAAAACAATTTCAACTTTAATAAAATTTTTTTTTTTTTTTTTTTTTTGTGAAAATGTATAAATATTTAAGTCCTAAAGCACTATCAATGAAGGTAATTTGTAAAATGCAAATAAAAACGATTTCAGCAAGGAAACTGCTTGAACCACCAGCGGGTTGTGGGGGCCGCCTAGGGGCTTCGGGGCCCTAAGCAGCCGCTTAGTTCGCTTATAGCAGGGGTGCCCAAACTCGGTCCTGGAGGGCTGGTGTCCTGCAAAGTTTAGATCCAACCCCAATCAGACACACCTGGGCTAGCTAATCAAGCTCTTACTAGGCTTTCCTTGCAGGTGTGTTGAGGAAAGTTGGAGATAAAATCTGCAGGACACCAGCGCTCCAGGACCGAGTTTAGACACCCCTGGCTTATAGGGAGGGCTGGTTATGCTGACACTGACACCTTCAATAGAGATAGAGATGTTGCTAAAATGTTGCTAGAATTGTTTTTTATGTATGGGCGATATATATTGCTTCACCAAAAATGATTGAAGTCATGTCCATGTATTATGCGATAAGTCGATATATTGATTATTGTGACAGGCTTAATTCAGAAAAAAACAAAACACCCATGGAGAAACTCTATACAGAGAAACATAACCTACTGCCAGCTTGCGTTTTGGAAGTCTTATTGGAGAGCAACACATACAGCACGCGGAAGTATATATGCACAACTACTCGCAAGGCATGCACCGTGGGTCACGACGATCGTTCAAAGCAGAAGTATAAACCAGCCTTTAGTCAGTTATCTCAAAATGGTAATGAGTAATTATTTCATACTGGATATATTTTAACCAGTTGGAATATTTAGTGACTATAATATTATTCATATATTTCAAGAGGCCAAAAAGTAAATAAATAATAATGTGACAAACAGCAATGTGTCTTTATTTCCGCATTGAGCAGAACTGAATTCCCCATATGGCAGCCAAATCATTAAGGCCAGACGCTCTGCTGTGTCAATCCTGTTTCATAGTGTAAGAAGGACATGATTGCAGACTCAAATTAAACATGAGTGCGCGTGGTGTCCAGAGGTGAAAAAGTCATGGTCACCATACAGTGAATCTATAGGATTATAAAATGTGATTGGTCTCAGATATTTCACAGCAGCTGCTGGCAGACGGAAGGGCACAGGTGGGGACGGGGCTCGGTGTCGGCCTGCTGTTCCAGAGGACAGACATGGAGGACAGATACTTAGCAGAATTAGATTCACTAAAGGGAGACTTTATTGTTTTTAAAGGTCATTTGCTTATTATCCCCTCATGGCTCCCGGTGCTCCTTTTGCATTCTCATCAAGAAAGCTGTAAAGTACACAGTGACTTTATAGATATGTATGTGGTTCAGGATTTTCAGGAAAGTGACAACAGACAGGATTTATACTAGGAACGTACAGTTTACTCTGAGAATGAGAAATTCTTTCTTTTTTGTGCTATATCCATTATTTCAAAGTTCAATTTGACATGCTTTTAGAGTGTCTGTTCCAATCCACTGCATTCTGCCTCGCCGTTTTTGAAAGCAAGAACGTGACCTTTATGAATGACCCCAGCTAATTTTACCTGTTCTTGGTAAACAAGGTTTTGTGAACTATTTTCCAGCTGACTGGATGTATGTTTCATGTTTGTCATTTTGCACCCTGGTGTGCATGGACTGTCAAAAATATTTTTATTAGAATAAATATCTTTTTTAAAAATATGTTTAGCCTTTTTTTCATACATACTGTTTCATACAGTATTGTTTTATACTTTAGGCTGTTTTTGAGCAATCATGATCATAATGTCAAAGGAATATATTTAAATCACTAAAATACATTTAATTATATGTTGTCATAAATTAAAGAGTTAGTTTAGCCTTAAATAAAAATATTATTAATTACTCAATAAAATGTTATTAATTACTTACCTTTTTGTCGTTTCAATCCCCTGAGACCTTTGTTCATCTTCAGAACACAAATTAAGATATTTTAGATGAAATCTGGGAGCTCTCTGACGCTCCATAGACATCAATGGTTTAGTGACGTTTAAAGAAAAAGAACCAAAACATCGGCAAAACCATTTTTCCATTTGACTTTAGTTGTTAAACTCTAATCAAACAAATCTCCAAGAACACTTTTGTGCAGCAAAAAAAAAAAGTAAAACAACTTGGTTTGCCTATGTTCATCGTGTCTGCCATGCCAGATTAGAATGTGTGTTTACTACGGATAATAGGATGATTGCATAGTAAATGTGCACGACAAGCAAGAGAAAGCATTGGAGAGCTGTCTTTAAATTTTTTTTTTTTTTTCTGTGCGAAAGTGTCCTTAGAGCTTCGAATGATGACAGTCGAACCTCTGAAGTCACATTAAATGCTTTGACAATGTTTTTGGTTCCTTTTTGTGACACGTTCAATGTCCAGAAAAGCAACAGAGAGCACTTGAATTTCATCTTAAATATCTTAATTTGTGTTCTGAAGACAAACAAAAGTCCCAGGGGATTGGAACAACATGAGAGAGGGTAATTAATAACAGAAATGTCATTTTAGATTGAACTAATCTTTTAAGGTGTCTCATCGAATAGTATTTCTCATAATTTGAAGGATTTCTGCAGTATAGCAAACAGATATTTTGTTGTGGTTTGTAATTTAAAGGTGCAGTATGTAAGTTTAACACCCAGTGGTTGAACTAGGTATTGCACTCCTGGATCAAAACAATCGCACGCCCAGGTTGCCAGATTAAGGACAGGAGCGAGTGATTTAAACCGTGTTCTATATAAAAGCGACGGCACCCAACAGAAAAAATATTTTCCATATTAAAAGGAGTTTTTGTCCTAACCAACACCTCAAATTGATATAGGGTTCTATTTCTCACAGGTGAACAACAGAAAACTATGACAATGATTACCTCAGGTAAACCTCATGTGCTTTATTCAGTGTTAAATGCTAACAATGTGAGTTTGACTGGCATTTTATACAGCACCTTTAAGATTTCACATAACTGTTAAAAATAATATTAATAAAAAAAAATACAAATATATATATATATATATATATATATATATATATATATATATATATATATATATATATATATATATAGTTGAAGTCAGAATTATTAGCCCCCTGAATTATTAGCCCCACTGTTTTGTTTTTTCCTCCCAATTTCTGTTTAATGGAGAGAAGATTTTTTAAACACATTTCTAAACATAATAGTTTTGATAGACTATTGAAAACAAAAATAGCTTAAAGGGGCTAATAATTTTGTCCATAAAATGTTTTTTTTTTTAAATGTAAAACTGCTTTTATTCTAGCCAAAATAAAACAAATAAGACTTTCTTCAGAAGAAAAAATATTATCAGACATACTGTGACAATTTCTTTGCCCTGTTCAACATAATTTGGGAAATATTTAAAAAAGATAAAACAATTCAAAATGGGGCTAATAATTCTGACTTCAACTGTATGTATATATATATATATATATATATATATATATATATATATATATATATATATATATATATATATATATATATATATATATATATATATATATATATATATATATATATATATGGTTAAAACTAATAATGTACGAATAAAAAATCCCAACAATCACTCATTTCATAAAACAAAGATTTAGGGTCTACAGTAAACTGATTTAGAATGCAATAATGATTGATTTTAAAATTCATTATGAGGTTTAATTATCAAACATAACCAATTTTCATTTATTTATTTTTTATATTTTTTTAATAAATTGATATTTTACAATGTCTTTCGAAACGTGTTTTCAATTCTGTGGAACACAAAATATATTAAACATTGTTTTGACCCCCACAGTCTGTGAACAGAAATGTTCTTTAAAATATCTTTTGTATTTCACAGAAAAAAGGGTAAGAGTAAATGGTGTCAAAATGTTCATTTTTTGGGTGAATGATTTCTAGAACACTTGACGAGGTGACTCCTAAAAGAAAAATCATGTTGCTTTTGTTATATATCTTGCCCCCAAAATGTAATACCCCATTAACTTTATGTCAAACAAATATGAGGCGTACACAAAAATCATGACCACTGCAACCTATGTACTTCAAAAAGGACTTGAGAATGCATGTCAATCATCTTGACTGCGATGAGGGAAGTGAACACATCATCAAAGAAAATCATTACCTTCTCTTCACAACCAGATCAACTATGAAACTGCTCCACATATGCAACATGCTCCCATAGGGCCAGACATAATCTGCAGGCTAGGGCTGCACAATATACCATTTCAGCATTGAAATCACAATGTGCACATCTGCAATAGTCACATCGCAGGATCTGCAATGTGGAGTCAGGATTAGCTTTGACCAGGAGCCACAGTTGAAAACATCCATGATTTGTTGAAGTAATTGCGTATTTTAACAATAAAGTTACTAAAACTCTTATCATTTGACCGTGTTTTGGTAACACTTTAGAATAATGGTTCATTAGTTAATGCTAGTTGATGTATTTAGTAATAATGACTAAGTATGAAAAATCTTATAAAGCATTTATTAATCATAGCTGTGCTTGCTAACGTTAGTTAATGCACTAACTTTGTTAACATTAATGAGTTAACATGAACTAACGTTAACTTAAATAACATTAACTAACGTTAACAAAGATGAATAAATACAGTAACAAATGTATTACTAATTGTTTGTTCATGTTAGTAAATACATTAACTAATGGACTTATTTTAAAGTGTTACCATTTATAACTTTAAGAAAGATTCATTGAATTTATGTACACAAATAAATAAATAAATAAATAAATATCATATTTTGATGGCTACCTGATAATATATAATATAATAAGATAATGTGTCATGTCATAAAGCATGAATCATCTCAGACTGGTTTCTTGAACATGACAATGAGTTCACTGTACTAAAATGGCCTCCACAGTCACCAGTTCTCAATCCAATAGAGCACATTTTGGATGTGGTGGAACGGGAGATTTGCATCAGGGATGTGCAGCCGACAAAACTGCAGCAACTGTGTGATGCTATCAATACGGACCAAATTTTCTGAGGAATATTTCCAGTATCTTGTTAAATCTATGTCACGAAGAATTAAGGCATGCAGTTCTGAAGGCAAAAGGGGGTCCAACCAAGTACTAGTAAGGTGTGCCTAATAAAGTGGCCGCTTATTTTAGATTTAATTATTACATTTTTGCCTGAATGCTCCCAGACGCCCAGAAAACCATAAAATACTGTTTGTTTCATTTGTATCTGTATTTATCATTGCTTGTGGTTGTTTCATTATATTTTATGCAGATACACTCCCATGCATAATCTTCGCAATAAAATCTAAAATTACTAATTATTTTCATAAAATTATGAAATCGTCCAAATAGAGCCATTCATTTCATCTGGTGAGATTATACTCAATGTTACAATATATATTTTAGAAAAATAAAATTTCAATGTCCGTTTTTTCAAGTATTGTGCAGCCCTTCTTCATACCTTTTTACTTTTTCTGTATAGAATTTTGTAAAAAAAAAAAATCTGTGGATTTATGCCTATGATTTTGAGAGTATAAAAAATAAAAACAAAATAAATTTAAACAACACATGGCTCATTCATGTGTATACATTTCTGGACATTGCGAATTGTAGCCAGAAGTATGCATGGCTGCATTTCGGCTTTAAAATGAACGTTAGGGGACGGTATGACGCTGTTCCTTTTCGCGCTTACCAGCTGGCCGATTATCTCCGTATAAACGGTTTTCCTGCTATTACCAGTTTGTCCAGTTAGCTCGTCATGTACGTTGACAGACTTCAGACACAGAGAGGAGTGACCACGACAACGGGGTTTGAGTCTGGTGAAGAGCCAAAAAAGAACAAAAACAGAAGCCAAAAAAATAAATAAACAAGTAAATAACAAGGTGAGAATGTGGTAAAATCTGAAAACATCTCACAAGTCTGTCCTACCTTTAAAATTCAGATGTATGCTGATTACACAGTTCTATATGTGCACGCGAAAAACAAACAACTGGCAGCAAATTATTTAACTAAGGCAATAGTTCATGTCTCTGATTGGATGTGTGACTCATATCTTAACTTGAATACAAGTAAAACGGTTTGTATGTTTTTCTCACAATCATTGACAGTTACCCATCATCCTGATGTATTTGTTAAAGGAGAAAAGCACAGGGTAGTCTCTGATTTTAAATATTTAGGTCTAATTTATGACCTTACTTGACTAATGAAGCAGCAAAACTTTTTATGCTCCATGATTTTTTCCCATATTACATATTGTCTTACTAGTTGGTTCCACACTAGTAAAACAGTTTTAAAATCAGTTGAATCACTTTATAAACAGGCACTTAACGTATTTGATCAAAGTCTATTAGGTATCATCATTGTAATATAATACAAAAACATTATTTATTGAGCTTTGATAATATGAAATATTTTGGCTGATGCTTGTATGGTTTTTAAAATTGTAAATGGATATGCTCCACCTCCATTATGTGAGTTGGTGACACACAAGAATAATAATGGTCAAGCTACACGATCTGTTACCAGAGGAGACTGTGCTGTGCAGTTTAGGCGTACAACTTTTGTCATTTATGCACACTTCCTATTGATTTAAAGAGTATTACAAATTATTTAACATTCAAATACAAGTTAAAGAAATGGCTAAAAGCAAATCAAGTTTGTAATCATTTGTAATTCTTTTGTCTAACATTTTAAGACATTTTTATTATATGTTTTATCTTTTTGTCGTATGTAACTTTACTGTTATTGTATGTGTGAGGATGAATTTTTTGATTTTAGGTTGCCTTTTAAAATCTGGCAGGGGGCAACAGATGAAAATTAGCCCTTGTGGCTAATTCTGGCCTATTTACAGTTCTACTGTTTGTTAATAAGCATTGTCCCTGTTAAATAAATAAATTTCAATTTCAAAATTTGGTAGAAATCAGGCGAGGGCATTTTTTTTCTGGACTACTGAATTGGTGCTTTTGAAAACACTATTGGTTGGGTTTAGGAAAGGAGGGTGGTGGGTCAGTCCATCGGCCAGTCGGTCAGTCAGTCAGTCAATCGACAACGGCCTCTGGCAGATTTATACGAGAACAGCAGGTGTGAATGGCACTTGCGAGAGAAATTTGAGATCTGAAAAAGCGTACACAGCGGCCTCTTGTGGATTCGCAAAAAAAAAAACTGCAAAAAAAACGTGCCTCCTGGAATGTATTTCTCAATCTCCAAAAATGTATATAGCGGTACGTTTTCAGAATGAGTCTGGGTTGAATTTTAAAAATAATAACTTTTTATTTAAAGGGCACCTAATTTACCCCTTTTTAAAGATTTCATATTAATATTATGGTTCTTCTGAGTGTGCAAGTTTAGGTTCAGTTCAAAACACAATTCAGATTTTTTATTATAAGGTGTTAAAAAGTGCCATTTTGGGGGCGTGTACACAGTTCGCTGTTTTAGGGGCGTGTTGCTTCACATGAAAATTAGTTTCGACTTCCCGACCAACTTAACAAGGGGGCGGAGCCAAGAGCTCCCCCGCTTTGTGTATGGCAACAGACAGGCAGACAGAGAGAAGCAACATGAGTGAGAGGACCAGCATTCAGCCGTACATGTAAGACTCGGACACAGACCAAGCAGAGAGTACAAAATCATTTGTGTCTTTGTATAGTTTTACAGCCTACTAGTTTAAAGCTCCGAGCTTGTACACCGAGACCAAGCACACTGAATTAACTTTGACTGAAGGGCATCACACACCAGATGCGCCGCTCAGCGTCGCGACAAGTATTGCACACCAGATGCGCACATTCGCATGATATGTGGCGCAGCAGAAATTTGAACAGTGCCCTGAGTCATGGCTGGGCGCCGTGGACAGCTGCTGACTTGTGGCGCCGGTGTGTGTACCCTGATAGAAAGCTATGTTTAGAATTCAAAAATGCATGCCGCTGCGTGGCACGACGCTGTGTGTCGCCGAGCGGTGCTTCCGGTGCACAACCTGCTTGAGGCTATAACTAAAGGGCGTCATACACCGGATGCGCCGCTCAGAGCCACGACACGGCACACCAGACGCGCACATTCGCATGTTATTTAAAATGAAAATATACAGATAACGCTCTGTGGCGTGGCAGAAATACGAACAGTGTCCTGAGTCGTGGCCTGGCGCCGCAGACAGCCACCGACTTGCGGCGCTGTTGTGTGTACCCTGATAGAAACCTATGTTTAGAATTCTGAAATGCATGGCGCTGCGCGTCGTTAGTTCGTTATTTCCAATGGAGGGACGCACACTTGAGGCAATGTGCTCGCACTTTCCAGCTGCACCTAGTTAAGATGACAGGGAACTTTTGTGACCACGGAAAATGCAAACAGCTGAAGTTTAGGGAAGACGCAATGAAAAGTACACATGTATGCAAACCCACCTAGTTACAAACTCTGGCGCCGAGGAGAGCGATAACGTGGTGACTGTTGATCTTGTGTTGAGCCCAATGAGCCTTACATCTAAAAATAGAGCAAGGGTGTTTCTTTGGTGACATCGCTTTGACTCACACGCTGAAAATGGCGGACGCGAAACAACAAACTGAGAATATGGTAATGCGCTCCTGTCAATCAATATTAGTAGGCGGGAGGACCGCACTCGTGCGTCAAGTTGCGGTCGATCTCAAAACCCCTCCAATTGGTCCACCGTTTTTATGTTGTTAAATTGAAAAAAAAGGACTGGGTGTGTTTAAATCACCCCAATACGACGGTCTATACACTATACCTACACATATGTCTGTCCAAACAACTTAAAAAGTAGATTGTTCAATGGGTTTACAATGCAAATCCATTTAGAACCACAAGTTTCACATATAATACATCTAACACAACACAGTTAAAATTACTTTTCAAACTGTATTGTACAAAAATCATTTAAACATTTATTTAATAAATGGTCAATAATATTACTGAAATAAATATAAATAACTGAATAAAGATATATATTTACACACATTTTCATAAGTCAAGAAATAGACAGAACGATGGGCTCAAAAACCTGTGGACATCTGCAGTTTTCTGGGAAGTTTATTTTTTTTGCATGATTCCGTGTGGGCCTATACCTATCATTAAGAAAAAGGTGAGCCGAATAAAGTATGAATGGATGAAGTTGTTTTGGCACATGGAGAGTGGGCGTCCACGTGACACCCCCGCTGAGGAAATATAGCCTGGCATCCTCGCATTAGCTTCTTAGCTTTTTCTGCTACTACGAGCCGAGCTCTTCCGGGGGTAACAGCTGTCGTCCCTGGGGGTGTTATGCTTCTGTAATGGGAGTGTGTTTGTGTGTGTGTGTCTATGTAGCTCGACTAAAGTGGGCCAGAGATGGCAGCCAAACACAAGCTCAAAGCCCTCCGGTGCTGAATTTAAGAAGGCAGAATAACAGCCCAGCCTGAGGCCTGGCAATCTGTTTTCCTGCCTTTCTCCTCTCTTCCTCTTTTCTTATTCTGTTTCTCAGCTGTTCATTAGCTGTCCATTGAGAGAGAGAGAGCTATGGGTGTTAGCGCTACACTCCGGGCACTGCTAGCTGGTAAAGAGCTGATCTGACCGTAGCGATGTGTAACTCTCTGTGGCGGCGTCGGGATGAATGAATAATGCAGCCATGGTAGCGTCACTCAGGGAACAATTGCGCTGGTTAATATTCATGGCATGGAGATTCAGATGGCGTTGTGAATCGCTTTACAGTCTTTCGAGAGCTTAAACTCCCCCAGCAAACTAGCCTAGCCTGTGTGACACAAGCGAAAACAGGTTTCCGTGTGGGTTTCGCTGTGGAAAATGGGACATAACACTTGCAGGTTGAATCGGAGTGTTTGTCTGCAACATGAACAAATTATTCACATGTTAGCAAGAGAGGCTGAGTGTGTGAACTGTGTGTGTGTGAGTGAAAGAGAGAGAGGGAGGGCAGGAGTGCCCGCAGCCAGCAGCTCTGTCCTAGCGCGCTTTCAAATGCCAACGTCAGAACTGTTTTCAGCACAAACACTGTGAATTATTTTACCCACAGGACGTCCAAATATTCTTGAAATCTGCTTAATGTTGAATTCCTTGCGACTGCGCTGATTTATCAGAGGGGTTGATGATATTTTTGGCTTGTATTCTTTGCCCCTGTCCCTTTGGCATTCTCGAGCGCTCAATGATCACACGAGTTATAGCAAGTCATTCAGGGATTTTGTGGCTTACTGGCCTGAATATATAGCATGAATATTCTGTTTGTGAGTCTTTAATATTGTTGAGGGTGAAATACAAGGCACCAGTGCTGCGGTATGTGCTGAAACCTCAGAGCAGAGCGCAGGCTAAAAAATCTCTGAGTGAGTATGAGAGCTCCCACGAGAGAGACAGCTAAACTGCAAAGTTCACCAGGTAGCGCAGCTTTTTATATATAATGTAATACTGCTATATATTTTATTATATGACAACATTTAAACAAAACATGATCTGTTCGAATTAGCTTCATTATTTTATTTTAATTGAACCTGAAACTAGCTAAACAATGGCTGTTTCTCAATATGCGTTCTTGCATCCTCGTGTTCATCATCAACCGCCAAAGTTCAGTTCCAAAACTCAGGACCGCAAGAACGGAGGACGTGTGAAAGTTCTCGGATAGTTTCTTGATAACAAGGACGCATCGATGAAGACTTGAGTGCAAAATTTTCTCGAGAAGTCCCAGAAGTCATTGCGGCAGGATAAAGGAGGTGGTAAGCGCAGTGTTTTATATAGATTTATTATTATAGTTCGGAGATATAACTTTATTAGTCTCAGGAGTTTCCCTAATGGCGAGTTCAGACTGCATGATTTTCAAAGTAGTCGTGTCACGGATGTTTTCACACTGCATGACTATCTGGGGTAGCGTTCCGTTGGTGCTTTGTTTACACTGCAAGATGTATCAGGGTGGTTCACACTGCATGACTTTAAAATAGGAAGAATTGCCGACAACTTTGTCCAAACTATGTTTCACAACCAAACACACGTGAGAAGACATGGAAACAACGCGAGGTCACGTAATATGTATCTTGTATTAACTACATAATGAGAAAGACGCCTTTAGTGGGGTAGAAAATGTACTTATTTTGCTTACCTGGCTTTGAAGGGAGCAATTTCTCTTAAACTTTTTTTATTTTTTGACCCAGTTGTGCGTATTGCTCAGATGACACGTCAAACAGACATGGAGTTTTTCCTCAATTTCTTGGGTCCAAATAAACTGAAAAGAAGTGCTTTTAACTTCTCCCCCAACCTGGCCGGCAGGTTTCTAGTAGTGAATGCTGCTCTCTCATTGGCTGTAGGTGATCGCTGATGTTATTTTCTACAGAGCACATTTCATACGGCATGATTTGAATCGCCGACAGCTCCTGATATTTAGCACGCCAAATATCTCACGGGCATCGGCGACTCATCGGCGATTCTCTCAGATCGCGTCTTTGATAGTTCATACTGTGTGATTGTTACTCGCGTGAACGAGCACCGATTTGCCTGTGATTTCAGGCATTTGTCGACGATTTCTCAAAACCTGTCACCGAGTCAAGATCGGGGCTAAAATCATGCAGTCTGAACTCGGCATAAATGAGATGGTGAAAGTAAACATTACCATGAAAATCTTAATAAAGGCATAAACAATTCTTATTAGAATTAGTTTTATTTTTATTCTGCAAAGTATATTTGTAAGATAACAATAAATCATTGTATGAATGCTGTAATGTTTATGTAATGTCCGTTAAAAACACGTGAAGATCATGTGACCATCAGGAAGAATGCAGCATCTCATTTCTCAGAGTTCTCTGTTCTCGCGGTCTCCTGAGTTCGTTCTTCTGAGGTAACTTGACAAGAACGCTCTCCACAAGAACATGAGTCCGTTCTCAGCGCTTTGGAATTGAGAAACAGCCTCTATGTAGCTTAATATGCTTTGTTTATTGGTGTTTTAACACATTTTAAATTGAAAATGGTGGGATTGCTCAGTGTGGGTCATTTCATTTGAAGAAAAGTGAACTCTGACATTCAAAGTCTGGTGCCAAAACAAGTGAATTGAGAGCACTGTGATGGTTGGTCTACATCAGGGGTGTCCAAACGCGGTCCTGGAGGGCCGGTGTCCTGCAGTTTTTAGCTCCAACTTTCCTCTATACACCTGCAAGGATGTTTCTAGAAAGCCTAGTAAGAGATTGATTAGCTAGCACAGGTGTGTCTGATTGGCGTTGGAACTAAACTTTGCAGGACACCGGCCGTCCAGAACCGAGTTTGGACACCCCTGGTCTACATTCCCTTTCATGTAGTTTGACTGAAATATGAATTTATCAAAGGCTAAAGGTGTCTAAATAGAAAAAACCCAGATATGATATCACTAAATTGAAAAGAATACTCAAGCAAAGTTGATTTTTGCTTGTCATAGCACAGTGTTACCCATTCCATATTTAGGCATGCAACTGAAACATGTCACTATGCAGCAGATCTTAGTTTGCTGCTCTTTTGACTCTTTATACATTTATTAGCTCTTCTCAACTGATAAAAATACCATCAGATATACATAAAATGAGTGCCATCAGTGCAGCACACAGCATTGTTTTGGAAGTTCTGTTTGTATCATTAGAATTGACTTAAAAAATACAGTTTTAATGCTAAGCAAAAAAAAGAAAAAATAAGATTTTATTATTTTCATGTTTGTTCCAAGTCAAACAAACCAGACCTTTGCATGATGAATTGGACAAACTATTGTTGAAGTGAGTCCGACGAAAGGTGATGCACGAAACAGACCAAACAAACTAGCCCAACATCCAGCTGTCAGCATTAGACTAGTGTTGTTTTTGTGAAATCACAGTGTACTTTAATTAAGGATGTCTGCAAATCACAGAAATAATGAATAACCGCTAAAGACATGTACTTTAAAGAAGAAAAAAAATCATAAATAATTATTTCAGATTGAGATATAAGAGAGATGTATGCGGCAATCAAAAAGCTTGTTTAAGAGCATGAACCAGTGGTGATTCAGAATGATTCAGAATAATCATTGCAAAGTCAATGATTAGAGGTCTTTCCCTAATCTCATGTAGAACAGAACACCTGCTTTCAACGCCCAATCAATTCCCAATTTGATCAAATCAAGCTGTGCCCCATTTATTCCATAGAAAATTTTGTATCACTAGGGAACACATCATATTAGGGAAGTGAAATGGATTGCAAATGGTGTTTCACACAGATTATGATATTAATAACAATAAAAGATGGGAAATGATCACTCTTCAGTAAATATTCTGCAGTTCTCCATGTTAGGATAAGACAACAAAGATATATGTAGGCATGGGACGATAACCGTTTTCAAGATATACCGTGGTTTGGAAAAGTCATGGTTTTAAAATCGCCAACATTTTCTGCTATACCGTTCCTACGGTATATGTAAGTTGTTGTTTTTTAAAGTTCTTTAGGACAACAGTATCTCCAGAAGAAGAGATATCCAAAGATGCCGTTTTAAATGGTAAAGAAACCAGTGTTATTGAAACTAATGAAGACAGCAGAAGACAATGATTCATTTGAATTATTTAGCCTGACATGTTTACTGCTCCAAAATATTTTAAATGTTTCTCCAAATAAAATATATTGAGTTCAAAGCTGAAAAAAGTTTTTGTTTTTACCCAGACATTTACAGTAAAAAGAATATATTTTAGAGCAGTAATCACAATACTGTGAAACAGTGATATTTTTATCCAAGGTTATCATATTGTCAGAATCTTATATCGGCCCATGCCTAAATATATGACACAAAAATAATCTTTTTAATAATCACAAAAAATAAGTTTTTACCCTGCTTTGTTCTCCCCTCACCATTGTTAACTGTTTGCCTCTCTGAAGCCACAACAGGCTGATTTGAGCTAAACTTTCCACTAAGAGTTGCCAAATCTGTCCCTTGATGTGGAACTTCATCCCAAGCACAGCTTCATAGAGATGCACTTTCTGATGACATCGCAACACATCTCTACTAATGGCTTCATAGTCCTGCCCTGGAGCGGCACCATCCCTGTTCTTACGTAATAATTTACATATTTAGCTATGGTTGTTATGGCTTCAGCAGCTGGCAGAGTTGGGTTTTACACAATAAAAGAGACACCCAAATTTGTAAAGCTTTCTCCATCTAATTAGCATCACGCTTTCGCTAAGCACCCGGCCATGCATTGTTCTCGAGATTGTTTTTTTTTTTTGGCATGAGGGGTTGTTTGGACAGTAGGTCAGGTCGGGGGAGGGGCCCTAATATAAGCTGTTAATGAGTGAACACTTATACTCAGGTGTAGATTAAGGCTAGTGGTTCTGCGTAGCCTTGGCAGTGAGCTGCCATTAGGCTTAATAGTTCTTGTTATGATACATGTGCAGTTATCTTCGCAGTGCAGATTTGAAATGAATATTAAATTGGCACTTATTTTAACGCAACTAAATATAAAATTAACTGCTGATGACCTTGGATAAATATTCTATAATGGTAAGTTTCATAATTGTAAAACTACTACTACATTTTAAGTCTGTGCTACATTATTGTCAATAGATTCAACTCAAGCAAAGCGCATGCATGCTCTGCATTGACTATGTATACATAACTACGGCTATACACAAACACAACAGTTTCTTAAGATTCTCAGCTAGTAAGTCTTTCATGTCAAGACCATTGTGCTCTGAGCTTTGTATGGATTACGAGTGATTCGTTTCTTCAGTGCTGCCTCAGGTCTCTGTCACAATCTCATCTTCGTGTACATCTAAGCATATGCATGGCTTATTCTCCAGGGCTCATCCACACTGCTGTCTCTCAATCGTGAGAGAGAAACAGCAGTCTCAGCCTCTGTGTTTGCTCATCACCACAGCATTTGTGTACCTCTTTTTGCTGTGCTTTATCGCAGTTAGACAAAGAAGGTTTGTCTTACCTTACGTAGATGCAGCTATTTCCATCACATGCTGCTGCATGCTTCATTCATTAAAAAAATCCCTCCATCTCTCACTCTTTGTCTTTGTGTGGCTCTCTTGATTTCTTTTTGTCCTCTTCTCTTCTTTGTTTATGGTCAGAGCATCCCTGGATTGGTGTGTGCTGTAGCTTCTGAATCAAAGTGGAAACGCTGGCTGTAATTAGGAGCCTTGGGGACGAATCTGCCGGTAGATCTCCCCCGTTTTCCTTTCCTCCCTGTCAGACGCGCTCTCACTCAAGCCCACAATTCGAGAGAGAGGGACGTGGGCAAGACCCTGCAGTAATGGTGTGGTAATTTGCTTGGTGGTTGTTCTCTGTCTCTCCCCCTGATTTCTCTGTCTTCATTCAGCGTGGCGGTCGCGGCTCAGTCGAGCTGTCAGAACGCATGGAGACACATCTGTGAATGTGTTTATGTGGCTCTAACGTAGCCTCTTCGGCGAGGCAGAGACCCCCTCCTTGCTCAAGATGTGCTCACTAATGGCATGTACCATTATGGCTCAGAGCAGGGTGGGCTGTGAGGGAAGGAGGGGGGGGAGAGAGAGAATGCGTGAGGGGGCAAGTAGGGAAATAAAGAGGGTTGGTAGACTGATGAGTGGATGTTAGCAATTCTGCGCATGTGTGCATATACTCTTATACATTGCTTCTTGTCATTGTATATTAGACAAAACAGTGTATATACTGCACTTTAATTTGTACATCTAGGTTTAAAGAATGTTATAATGTAATTTATGTCTGAATGCCAACACTGAAATACATATGCATGTTGGTTTCACAATTGTAAGGTGTTTTTGTTTAACTGTTCCATGTACTTACTATTGTGATTGCAGTTAATTATACATAATTACATCCAACTAACCCTGGACATAACCCTCATCCTAGGGCTGGGCGATATGGCAAAAAAAAAAATCTAGATTTTTTCATAAAGTTTGACCGATTCACGATTTCGATTTCGATTTCGATTTTTTTTTTTTACTGTGTAACTACCTTACCAGCTTACCTTGTTCATTTAAATTTAAATAAATGCCGAAACTAGTTTTTTTCATGCTCACTTGTAAAAGAAAAGCAACCATGTGACTAAACGCGGTTATGGCACTCTCTCATATAGGGATGCTAAACATAGCTACAATAGAAGTCACAGCACCCGTATTTATGTAGAGGTCATATGTTGTGCAGCTTTGGGCAAATTTTATTTGGAGAGAAAATGACCAAAATGTAACGTGAAGATTGAAAAGGATTGAAGGGGAAATAAATATTTTAAATCTCTGTACATAACAGAAAAATAAACAATGATAATGCAACAATAGTTTATCTGTATTAGTGGCATGGCAGAAATATATATTTAGACAGGCCTTGTCAAAGTGAGTGGGCACTTTCACTAATAAAAAATATAGCACTTAAATTATTTCATAACAGTCAATAAAATAACAGCGGTTTTATATCAAAAGTTGGTAATGATATAAAATATACTACATTTTGATGGTAAAATATAACCATTTAAACGATTTCAGTATTCAAACATTAAATAACGAATGCATCAAGTCAAATATAAAAAACGAATGAAACAACACATAGCATATCAGGATATAAAGGACTATATTTAGCAAAATGCTGCTCTTTTTATCTTTGTAATTTTATAGTTTTATTTTTGTTATTTTAATTATTTTTTGTCTTCATAAATAACTAACGAGCTATAGACAAATATCTGCTTGACGTTTTAGAAAATATTTGTGCGTAGCTACACCACCCAGTATATATTAAAGATTATCGTATCGTTGCAATTATTTCCTCGAGTGTGTGTGTGTGGAGCGATGGGTGAGCGGAAGCGTGCCTAAGCCCGAAACTGAAAGCGAGACGTGACTTTTAAGGGACTGTATCATATGGATTAATTAATCATTCGTACTGTTTAATGAACGCAAACTGTCATAGATTATTAAAGACGCAAATCCCTCACTGCACGTCAGCTGCGCCTTCAGCAAATCTCCGAATTCCTGCAGCTCGAGGACTTTGCGATTGTTTATGAGCGTCAAAAGTGGCTGATCTGTTCGGCGAAATTTTTGACTGCGTGTCACCGCATATCAAACCACTTAAACGATATAACTAAAGAAATCTCCACTGTGCTGAGCAAGAGCGCTTACTGAGGAGCGCATCATTGATGACGTAAGAGCGCCCAGGCCCGAATGTAATGTGAGTGCGGGCCGTCGGGGGAGACGGGAGGGGGGACAAGCGTGCCTTGGCCCGGTTCAAGGCAACTGTACATAGTGTGAGTACGGCCTAAAAGCGATCTAGAAAGTTAAGTTGGTTGCCCACACCTCCGCCTGTCGAGCCTCCTCTCCTCGCACGCACGCCCGTCTCGCAGCTCGCGCGGGAGAGACAGACGGCTGCGGGAAACATTAGCGAAGCTGGCTGGCTGACTGCGGTTGCCCTGGCAGCGGGGCTGTTGTTGCTCTAGCGGGAAAATGTCCCGGTGTTCCCAATGGCCAGTCCGTCCTGGCGCGCTTCCGCTAAACCAGCTGTTGTAGCTCATCAACAGAGCCGCGACATCAACACACAGAATCAGCACAATTCAGCATGGTTGTCTAACAGTCTAGAACGGTTTGGCACGATAGTGGAAAAGCGGCTTTAATATTTGTATTAAAAAATCGCGATTTCTCGATTTTATAAAAAATAAAATCGTCTTAAAACGTAAATTCGAATTAATCGAAAAAATCGCCCAGCCCTACCTCATCCTAAATTTAACCATATAGTAAATACATGTAGTTATTAAGTAATATTGCGCAGTAGTCAGCTGGCATTTCTGTGTGGAGTTTGCATGTTCTCCCTGTGTTTGCGTGGGTTTCCTCTGGGTGCTCCAGTTTCGCCCACAAGTCCAAAGACATGCGCTTTAGGTGAATTGGGTAAGCTAAATTGTCCGTAGTGTATGTCCTGGTCCTCCAGGTTGGGGGTTGAGCGTTGGGCTACCGATTCACCTTGCAAAAAAAAAAATGTATGTTATGAAACGCCAACATGGTGCGGCTAAATATCAACTTTGATATAGACGGCCCTGGGAGTACGTAGGTAAGTAAGTTTGTCACAATTATGTACACACTATTATTTCATAAAGCTTTTTACAAAATGAATTCCGAACAAAATTATTCTGAAGCTTTTGTAAGGAGTAACACAGGTGGCTGCAAAGTGAACTGCATCCAGCAAATCATTGCGTTTAATTTCACATAGGTTGCGTAATGTACAATGATGGAACAATGCCTCAATATACTCACAACATTCATCTTCATTAATTGAATAATAGAATACTTTTGCAGTAATAACAAATGCCATCCATGCTGCTGAGAGATACATTTAGGGTGTTTTCACACCTGCCTTATTTAGTTTGGTTGAATGGCACTAAAGTTTGTTTTCCCTCTTGGTGTGGTTCATTTGGGCAGGTGTGAATGTAGCAAACGCACTGGAGTGCGCAGCAAAAGCAGACCAAAAAAGTGTACCGAGACCTCCTTGAAGATGTGGTCTCGGTATGCTTTCAAATGAACCCTGGAGCGGTTTGTTTGTGGTGAGAACATGATTCAAATTAGAACAGACCCAACTGAAAAAAGTATAGTGCCTTTTTGCACTAATTCAGCTGCCGTAGTCCGATGTGCTGTCCCATCTTATAGGATGTGGAGGAAAAATATTTGTTGACAGCCCTTTACCAACAATTTTAAACAGAGAGAAGGAAAAACATTACCTGATGGATCGTTGGTAATATTTCCAGAAGATGACCATGTCGCAGTTTAACAAAATTAATTGTTGCTTCCTCATGAAGTGACTTGCGATGCGCCTTTGCCATTTGCAATGCATTAAAAGATTGTTTTCCAGCCGTAGCCACGCTTCATTCTCGAAATGTATAGTTTGTCTAAAGTTGTGTATACAAACTATATAGTATACTATGACCAGGGATGCAATCAGCCAGCGCAGTCGTCTCTCCATAGTAAAAAGCCACATTTTGTGTCTGCCGGTTTGTCTACTTGCGGAAGTTCCATTGGCAATTTCCCGCACATTAATTCTAAACAATCGAAAAGCAGTTTAGGAATTACGTTCAATAACATCTGGCCAGTGAGTGATGTGGATTTTGTCACATGACTGCACTTTGGTTCTTTAAAACTGATTCGGATCAAGGCAGTCAGTGTAGTTTGAAAAGGACTCAAAAACGGCAGAAAAATGCTACAATGTATCATTTGTTGCTCTTGGTCCGGACTAACTGAACCGAACCACAGATGTGAAAGCACCCTTAGATGAACTTGTAAATTCTGGGACACACCTAGACATCGTCAAAGTACTAGTGGTGACAAAAATCATTTGAGTATACTGTTAGTAGTGTGTTTCCCTGTGTGTTCTTGAGCTTTTTTATACTAGTGCAGTTTGTATACTGAACTGAACTGAAGCAGTTTTAATTTACTAGAACTACAGCAGCATTTTACACCACTCTCCTGCCTGCCTGAATTGCTGGAATGTTCCACAAATTGAAATATTATAGCTTTTACTCTTTATTTTTTTCTTTATTTTTTTCTTCACATATTGACTTGCTTTGACACAATCGACATTCTAAAAAGTGCTATAGAAATATAGATGAGTTGAATTGAATTGTTTGTGCCATGTGTTTCCTTTGTTTCCCTTTCTGCTTGTAACATGTTCTCCATGTTTATTCTGTGTTCAATTCTTGCCACCTTTAGTTTGATTAGTCTGTGTGTGAAGTCCTGTGTACCCTGGTGTCTGTGTTGAATGTTCAACCCAGGCTCATTCTGAAAACGTAGCCCTATATACATTTTTAGGGAGCGCCAAATACGTCCCAGGAGGTAAATTTTTTTTACAGTTTTTGCACATCCACCAAAGGTCACTGTGTACACTTTTTTGAGATCTCAAATTTCAATCGCAAGTGCCATTCATACATGCTGTTCTCGCATAAATCCATCAGAGGCCACTGTCGACTGACTGACTGATCGATCGACTGACCCACCCTACTTCTTCCCTAAACTCAACCAATAGTGTTTTCAAAAGCACCGATTGACCTAAATGTATTGACCTGAATATATGAGAGAATGTATGGGTGTTTCCCAGTGATGGGTTGCAGCTGGAAGGGCATCCGCTGGGTAAAACATGTGCTGAATAAGTTGGGAGTTCATTGCGCTGTGGCGACCCCAGATTAATAAAGGGACTAAGCCAAAAAGAAAATAAATGAATGAATATTTATTGCTGGTGGGTAATATAGATATGGATCCAAACAAAAAAAACAAATCATATGCAATACATTGCAAAGGTACTCTTGTGGCTCAAACATGAATGCAATGCAAATCAGTTTGGAGATAAAAAAAAAATGGCAAATGCAAAAATGTAAATGTTACATGTTAAAATGTGCACCTTGTAAAGGAGAGGTTGCTATGAATATGAATCAGACTTACAATATCTGCCAAACAACAAGTGAAGAAATCCAAACACCTGTCTTAAAAGGAATAAGAAAATCTAGATTTGGGTGTTATAGAGACATGGGGGTTGGCTACCTTAGCAACTATACAAAACACCCTAGCAACCAAGTACAGAATATCATAGAGAAATGAGGGTAGGCTATATTTAACTTAAGACAAAATAGCACCTCTCACATTTTCTTCAAAAATGTACCTCGTTTCTATATCTGTTCAAAGCCCTTACAGTATGTGACTCTTTTAAATGTCATTTTATTACAGCCTCTCCTCCCATCCTCCCTTGAGAACCAATTCTCCTCATTTTAAGGCAAGACGCTATAAAGTGAACAGTTATCATTATACCTCCCTAGCTGATTAGTTTTTTTTTTTTCTAAATTGTAATACTTGATTATCCAAAAGAGGCATTTGTTTATTAAATATGCACTAATTTACATGCATATCTTGAACAAAAATCTGAACATTAGATGAAGTCAGGTTCATAATACTTGTTTTATTTTTTGACACATTAGAGTCCATTTTTTTTTCTGAGATTTAAAAAAATCTTTTTATCGTAATTCAGAAAATGCCAGAAAAAAATCCACACTTTTTTGTTTTAGAATAAAATCTATAGTCAGTCAAACAATGTATGAACAAATCCATCTGTAAAAACATTCAGAATACACTAACCGGCCACTTTATTAGGTCCTCCTGTCCAACTGCTCGTTAATGCAAATTTCTCAGCCAATCAACTTAATGCATTTAGGCATGTAGTCATGGTCAAGATGATCTTCTGCGGTTTAAACTGAGAATCAGAATGGGGAAGAAAGGTGATTTAAGTGACTTTGAACATGGCATGGTTGTTGGTGCCAAATGGGCTGGTCTGAGTTCAGAAACTGCTGATCTATTGGGATTTTCACACACAACCATCTCTAGGGTTTATAGAGAATGGTCCAAAAAAGAGAAAATATCCAGTGAGCGGCAGTTCTGTGGGGGCACATGCCTTGTTGATGCTAGAGGTCAGACGAGAATGGCCACACTGGTTAGAGCTGATAGAAAGGCAACAGTAACTCAAATAACCACTCTTTACAACCGAGGTATGCAGAAGAGCATCTCTGAATGCACAACACGTCCAACCTTGAGACAGATAGGCTACAGCAGCAGAAGACCACACCGGGAGCCACTCTTGTCAGCTAAGAACAGGAAACTGAGGCTACAATTCACACAGGCCCACCAAAATTGGACAATAGAAGATTGAAAAAACATTGCCTGGTCTGATGAGTCTCGATTTCTGCTGCGACATTCGGATGGTAGGGTCAGAATTTGGTGTCAACAACATGAAAGCATGGATCCATCCTGCCTTGTATCAACGGTTCAGGCTGGTGGTGGTGTAATGGTGTGTGACCACAGTGTATCCATCTTCTGATGGCTAATTCCAGCAAGACAACATGCCATGTCATAAAGTGTGAATCATCTCAGACTGGTTTCTTGAACATCTCAGACTGGTTTCCTTAAATGGCCTCCACAGTCACCAGATCTCAATCTAATAGAGCACCTTTGGGATGTGGTGGAACGGGAGATTGGCATCATGTATGTGCAGCCGACAAATCTGCAGCAACTGCGTGATGCTATCATGTCAATATGGCCCAAAATCTCTGAGGAATATTCTCAGTGCCTTGTTAAATCTATGCCATGAAGGATTAAGAGGCCGATCATACCAAACGTGCAAACACTGTTTTGTTGACAAGACAAAAGAAGCGTGGTGCACTTTTTATGTTGATAGGCAATGACTGAATCAGCTGCGTATGTGCGCGAATGTCGCTGTGGATATTTAATAATTTTGTGAAATTCAAGATTTGTTAAGTCATACAGCACCGGATAACTCAAAACAGCAACCACAAGTCACTCCATCTTCAAAAGTATCCGTATAGTTGTCTTGACAACACAAACACTGCAGGCACCTCAATGGAACCCCGCCTCTGCCTTCACTTGATTGGAGAATGAAACAGACATGACTGACGTAACACGCTTTTTCTGCTCAGTTGACTTTTTTTGCACCGCACAAAACGCTCACGGCCTCTCAATGCAAAAAAACGCATCCGGTGTGTCCACCTAATAAAGTGGCCGGTGAGTGTAGATATCAATAAAACTGAAGTTTGCCGTTTGTATGTGCTGCTTATGTGGAAATGTATGGCTCAGTGCATGAAACAAATAAAATTCATTTATGCGTTAATGTTTTTTAATATATTACCTATTAGATTGAAAAAACACTTTCTAAAAAGCCAAAAAGCCCAAAATCTCAAAACTGAGAGGTGTTTAAAATAACCGTGGTTTTGTCTGCAGTTTGTCTCCTCTAAAATCACGTGGGAATTAAATTAAACATTCAGACATGCGGCCAATAGCATCAACACATGTACATTGAACAGATGGATGTCCGTGCAATCTGGAGCATGTGATCAAGTATGCATCATAGTGTCACCTCTAACTCTGGCCTGCCAAAGTCCTCTGTATTGTGTTGGAAACAGCTGATTTATATACTAATGAATAATGTATAGGCAAAGTCATTTAAGCTCAGAGTAATTAATCATTTAGAGGAGAGATCAACCGTTCTGTTTAACAGCCGATGGTATGAGAACACATGGGGATTTATGTCAGAAGTGCATTTGATTTTATGTCAATACATTAGCGCCAGTTTAATTGTAATAAGCGAATGATTTAACAAACTGGCCTTCCGATCAGACATTAACATGAATTATATACCTCCTGACACGTATTAAGGCAAGACACTGCAGGGACAAATTTAGTTTTTTCATTCACCTGCAAGTTTTTTGTTCTTTCAGACTAATGCGAAGACTTCTCATTTGATCGCCTGTATCTGCACCGCAACAAAGGATCGCTAAAATAAAGATAAGATTTACATTTAAAAACGCAATAATATATGATCTATTGAAAAACAGTGTGATATATGCTGTTTTTATTCATTTAATATATACAGCTAGTTTAATATGTTGGACTGCAAAATAAATGATCTTTCATACAGTTTAGCCTACTTAAATTAAACTATTGCAAGCACACACAAAAATATTTCTCTTATAATGTATGTTACATGAGTATGTTGTAATGGATTGTTCATAGGGGTAGAAGTAACATTTGTAAAATATGAAAAATAACATAAACAACACATACTTAGTAAGGTTTTTATTATTATTAATTAGCAATCAACAGATTCCAAAGTATATGTCATTATGGACAGCTATTTGGCATTGGGGGGAAGTGTGCGTTTATATTAGCAAAAGATAAATACAGAGCAATATTTCTAAATATCAACAGGATATTTACACATTCCATCCCTGCACTATATTAAATAATCTTTATCAATGTGTACAATAAACTTAGCAGCTGCAATACATCAACTGATGTCCATCAGATGCTGCAACATTGCTGTTTGTTTCATTGTTTATTCTTTTTTCTTTGCCTTCTTTTTCATTTGGTTTATTCGATGCCTTAATTATATCTGGCAAAGAGGAACTTACATCCATTATAATTATTATAATAAAGTTTTTAAGTAAAAAGACCTATGGTAAATGATGTATATAAATAATATAGAACATTTCTATTTGTTATATAATATTCTGTTTCTAGAACATTAATATTTTTGAAACAGCAAATTCAATAGATTAATTTAATTACATGCCAAAACTGTAAAATTGTCAGAGTAACTGATGTTATAGACGATTGATATGGACATACTGTAGGCTAAAATTGGTTTTGTTTTCCTAATTATAATTTCATACCCATAAAAATAATTAGTAACTGGTAGATAACAATCACCTGTTTTTTGTTTTGTTTTTTTTTTCCTGTCATGGCTAGCGTTGAGCGTGTATCAGTAAACAACTAAGATAAAGCCCACACTTTATCAAAAAATAGTGATTCATCAGATCCTGTAGGTCAGAATGTATAGTTTACTGCTGAACAACTCATTTTGTCAGGGTAATATAACACAGAAATCGAACATTGATACTTCACTCTCCTCCCGAAGTTCTGACGATCTGCTTAACCTGTTAGCCTTCACTCAATTTTGGGGATTTACACCTACCTAACTTTAAACAGTAACAGTTCCTGACTCCAGTAAGCTACAAACACAAACTGGGTATCATTGGAAAGAAGACACTTTGAGCTTTACTGTGGTAAAAGGGGAAGTTATATGTTAAAAAATATAAAAAGTTATACATTATGAAGTTATGAGAAAAACATTTTTCATTATGTTCAATATTTGTTTTTCCATATACAAACACAGGGAAACATTAATGTAATGTCCTAGAAAAAAATATGACTTGAAATCACAACTGTCAATCATGATGACACGTCCTGTTTTCATAGCATTAAATCACACGCTAAAAACACACTCTTTACAAAAATGAACATCTGAACCTTTATCAGCATGAATACTAGTGCCTTAATTGACCAAACCCATCTTTCTGAAAATTTGATAGCAACTGTAAATATTTTTTTTATTTGGAAAAATAACATAACACATACTTAGTAAAGATTTAATTATTATTAATTAGCAATGAACAAAGTATATGTCAATATAGACAGCTATTGGATTCAAGTCTCATTCGTTAGGATGGAGGAGGCGGAGGATGACTTGTACTACAACCAGCCCCCATGGGGCAATTCAATAGCCGAGAGCTTCACTCAAAAGGCTACGTGAGGCACACCTGGACTGCATCCGAAACCGCCTACCACTCAGTAGGTACTGCATTTGAATTTAAACATACTACTCGGCCGTTAGAAAAGTATGTTCTATACAGTATGAATGTGAGCAGTATGTGACGTACTACATCCATTTTGTCATAATCACGTGACCTACCCTCGTGACTTGCGTTGCTTTGCTTCTATTCATGAATTCTCTTGTGAGGCATCAAGGGATAGCACAGCATGCATGGGATGTGCACTTCAGAATCTCGCCGGAAGTAGTAGGCCATCCAGGTACTTCTCACATACTGATTTTCGAATTCTATGAATTCGGACATACTACTTGGCTGGCATACTGATTTTAGCATACTATATAGTATGGAAGTATGCAGTTTCGGACGCAGCCATGGTCTTTACATTGTTTTCTATATGTTTCTAAGCCACATTGCTTAGCAACATATAGGAAACAATGTAAAGATGTCCCACAGACACCGACTGAGTGCATACACTCATAGAAAATAATGTTTAGGATTTTAAAAGATGTGGTGCAACGTTGCTCTACATGTTTGGTGTGTGATGGGCTTTAAAGAGCAGTTCTCAGAGCAGTTATATATATTGACTGATATATTTTAAGTGTTTATTTCTTTTAATTTTATAACAACTAATGAAAACTCCAAATTTAGTATCTCAGAAAATTAGAATATAACGTAAGACCAATACAAAGAAAGCAGTTTTAGAAATCTTGGCCAACTGAAAAGTATGAGCATGCACGGCACTCAATACTTAGTTGGGGCTCCTTTTGGCTGAATTACTGTAGCAATGCGGTGTGGCATGGAGTCTATCAGTCTGTGGCACTGCTCAGGTGTTATGAGAGCCCAGGTTGCTCTGATTGTGGTCTTCAGCTCTTCTGCATTGTTGGGCATATCGCATTTTCCTCTTCACAATACAGCATAGATTCTCTATGGGGGTAAGGTCAGGTGAGTTTGCTGGCCAATTATGAAAAGGTATACCATGGTTCTTACCACTGGTAGCTTTGGCAATGTGCAGGTGCCAAGTCCAGTTGGAAAATGAAATCTGCATCTCCATAAAGTTGATCAGCGGCAGGAAGCATGAAGTGCTCTAAAATGTCCTAGTATAGAGCGTTAACCTTGGACCTCAGAAAACACAGTAGAGCAACACCAGTAGAAGACATGGCACACCAAACCATGACTGACTGTGGAAGCTTTACACTGAACCTCAAGAAACGTGGATTGTGTGCCTCTCCTCTCTTCCTCCAGACTCTGGGACCCTGATTTCTAAAGGAAATGCAAAATTTACTTTCATCTGAGAACAAAACTTTGGAGCACTCAGCAGCAGTCCAGTCTTTAGCCCAGACGAGATGCTTCTGATACTGTCTGTTGTTTAAAGGTGGCTTGACACAAGGAATGAGACTTGAGTCACTCAGTTTTGCATACGTCTGTGTGTAGTGGTTCTCGAAGCACTGACTTCAGCTGCAGTCCACTCTTTCTGAATCTCACCCCACATTTTTTGTGTTTTTTTTTTCACAATTCTCTCCAGGGTGTGGTTATCCCTATTGCTTAACACTTTTTTCTACCACATCTTTTTCTTCCTTTCGCCTCACTATTAATGTGCTTGGACAAAGAGCTCTGTGAACAGCCAGTCTCTTTTGCATTGACCTTTTTTGTCTTGCGCTCCTTGTGCTACAGTAGGTATCATAGGTTGTTTTGGACAACTGTCAAATCAGCCGTCTTCCCCATAATTGTGTAGCCTAGAGAACTAGACTAAGAGACCATTTAAAGGCATTTGCAGGTGTTTTGAGTAAATTAGTTGATTAGAGTGTGGTAACAGGTGTCTTCAGTAACGAACATTTTCACAATATTCTAATTTTCTGATATACTGAATTAGGGGTTTTCATTAGTTGTCATCAAAGTTAAAAGAAATAAGCACTTGAAATATATCAGTTTCTGGAATGAATGTATACATTATACAAGTTTCACTTCTTGAATGGAATTAATGAAATACATATTTTGAAACTTTTCGAAGATATTTTAATTATTTGACCAGCACCTGTATATTTAGTTATTTTAACCTGTATATTGTGAAATTTGCTGTGTATGTTTGTAATGAGGCAACAAACTCATGTAGAGTGTTGAATATAAGTGTTTAGTCATGTTTATACATCTTGTCATATCACTCAGCTCTTGCAATCATTTTTAAAATGTATTTTAAAGCTTCAAAATACAACTCTTGTTTAGTCTATATTTACTGTAGTCTGTATTTCTTTTAAATCACAACTCCGGAGCGAAATAGGCTACTCCTTCTAGCTCAAACAAACCTCTCCACCACTTCAGTTAACAATTACATCTATTTATATATTTATAGTTATAGTGTAACTATTTATTTTATTTTTACCCTATTTACCTGCAGTTTCTTGACTTAGATGCAAAAGGTATCTGTTTGTCATTCTGCTGGATGCAAAATATTCAAGTCCTGCAGGATTGATGCCATCTGGATGAATATGTAGAGACAGAGCATACAAACCCCCTGTTAAAGTGATGGCTCAGGCAACAGTGAGAGAACATTCAGAGCCGTTAGAGTAATATGATGGCGAGACATTTTAAATAAACATTAGTTTGTGGTGTACCACCCGCTGACAGCATGAGAGCATAAGACAAGTCAGTGTTTGTGCTGCTTCGCCCAGAAGACGAGAGATTATTCAAGTGTGACACAGAGGATGATTGTCAACAGGCGCTGAGGTCAGTCAGCTGGAGAGAGCCAACTAGAAAGCACTTAGAATACAAACAAAATGTACAAATAAGACAAATTTGAATTCAGTTGGCCATGCTCCACGGGATGATGAATATAAAACAGGACTGACAGGGAAAGAGATTAAATGCAATTAGAAAAAGAACAGCAAATTGTTTTGTTTTAAAAACATAAAATGGTGTATAAACAATCGCAGGTGAATTATATGAGAGGATGCAAAGAAACATGAAACAAACCTCAAATTCTGACTAGTTATTAATTTTGTAATGTTTTCTATTTATCATTTTTTCTAGCTATAGTTATAGTGCACAAAACTTAAATATGTTTAAATATGTTTGTATATATTTTAAAATGTTCCTTGAATGTATTTCTTTATTTACAATAGTACAGTATTTAGGAAATTAGCATTCATTTTAAAATTATCATTAAATTAACTTAACATAAAATAAAAATAAAAATTACAGCACCTTACTGTTGCGAAAGGGAAGCTATGCAAACCGGGGTAGTTCCAAATGCAGCTTTATTATAAGAATGGTCAGACAGGCAGGGATCAGAAACCAGCATTGACAGTGTAGTAGAGAATCCAGAAGCGTTATCCAAAAACAGGCAAAAGGAACAGGGCAGGCAGCAAAGGTTCAAAACACAATAATCAGTCCAAGGTCAAAAACACAGAAAACAGGAAACAGGATAAACGCTTACGTACAGACAGCAACCGCTAAACAATACTCAGCAACATTTGTGTGTTTGTGTGCTGACTATATAGTGCAACGAGTTAGTTCTTGAGTGGCTTCAGCTGAGGGTTAGCAATCAGTGGTGACTTGCATCAGGTGTGTGTGTGTGTGGCATGACTGAATATGTAGTCCTTCTAACAGTAGAATTGTAGTCCTCGTGAATGTGTGTGTGTACCAGCGATCTCTAGTGGTAGGATCTCGCTGGTGATCATGACACTTACGGCTCACCATATATACATATTTTGACATTAAACTAGGCAGGTTAGGATAATTAGGCATGTTATTGTATAACGATGGTTTGTTTTGTAGACTATCGAAAAAAATATATATAGTTTAAAGGGGCTAATAATTTTGACTTTAAATGTTTTTTTTAAAAAAATTAAAAACTGCTTTTATTCTAGTAGAAATTTAAACAAATAAGACTTTCTCCAGAAGAAAAAATATTATCGGATGTACTGTGAAAATGTCCTTGCTCTGTTAAACATAATTTGGGAAATACTTAAAAGGGAAAAATAAAGTTCATAGGGGAGCTTATAATTCTGCCGCCTCACAGCAAGAAGGACGCTGGTTCGAGCCCTGGCTGGGTCAGTTGGCATTTCTGTGTGGAGTTTGCATGTTCCTCCGAATGCTCCGGTTTTCCCCACAGTCCAAAGACATGCGCTATAGGTAAATTGAGTAAGCTAAATTGGCCGTAGTGTATGTGTGTGAATGCAAGAGTTTATGGGTGTTTCCCAGTGATGGGTTGAGGCTGGAAGGGCATCCGCTGCGTAAAACATACAGTATGCTGGATAAGTTGGCAGGTCATTCCGCTGTAGTGACCCCTGATTAACAAAGGGACTAAGCTGAAAAGAAAATGAATGAATGAATATATGAAGAGTTCAGATGCAAAAACCTCTAAGTGCCATCTGAAATTTCCATCGAAAATGAGCATTTTTCTCAGACTGATGTTTATGTTGAGCTATTTAATTTTAAAGACCTTTAAAAGAGTATATTCTGTGCCATAAATTTGAAATCACTAAACCTACACACAGGAGCCTGATAAAAATGCTAATTTTTAAAGGAAATTTCAAACAGCTTTTAGAGGTTTTTGTATCTGAACTCTTTATACAGTATGTACAATTCTGTCTGGTTCTTAAATCTGATTGGCTGATAGCCGTGCGATATTCTACAATAACAGCACTCGTACAGCCTCTTCACTCCTGTGTATTAGTCCACCCATATATAGTGACAGAAGATCAAGATACAGTTGTAGTGTTTGCCTTGCTTTGGCTTTTTCGGGGTTAATTATTGTGATCTCCCGATTGCAACAGAGAAATCACCAGTATTTTTCAGTACTTTAGACATTATGCTAGAGAATCTGGTAACACTTTATAATAACTACACACTATGAATCATTTATCAAGCATTAGCATCTAGTGAATTCATTATTTGTTAAGCATTAACTCCACAATAATAAACGTTAGTAAGCAGCTTATAACTGCAGCTACAAATGCTGTATTATTGACTTATAACCATATTTATAATGTGATTAATAACTGTACTTTCATAATTTGTGACTGGTTGATTTTTCATTATTAAAAAAAGTATTGCATTGTTTACAAACCATTTATATTATGAGTAGTTGAAGGTTTTTAAGATCATTCAGAATGAGTTAGCAAATGATTAGTAAACTATTGAAATTAACATTTATATATCTAATTATTCAGGCATATAGTATTGGTTACTATGTATGTTAATAAATGCTTTATTAACTCAACTTCATGCAGTTTTGTGACCTAATCTAAAGTGAGGACTATTTATGCTTTATAAATCCCTCATAAAATGACAATTAAAGGCTTGGTATCAAATGAACAATAGTCTTTGCAATCTTATCTAAAAAGTAAAATTACTGTAAAGTTTAAATTTTGCTGAATAATATATTATAATATAATATAATATGATATAATATAATGTAATATAATATAATATAATATAATATAATATACTAATGAGTGTCAAAATATAACACAAATTGGGATAAAACAACAATATAATAATTTAACAATACAACAGGATGCAACATTTCTATGTTATTTAGTGATGTTTAAACTGTAATTTTATTTTAGATAAGGTTGCAAAGATTTATTTTTTATTTGATACAGTTTCATTTGTGTATCTTCAAACGATTAGAAATGAATAAAATCATTTATTTTCTATTTTTCCTGTTTAGAATATAACCTTTAATTGTCATTTATAAGAGATTTATGACGCATAAATAGTCCTCACTTTAGATTAGGTCACAGAACTGGATGAAGTTGACCTAATAAAGCATTTATTAACATACAAATTAACTATTACTATATGCCTGAATAATAAGAATTCTAAGTGTTAATAACAATAGTTTACTAATCATTTACTAACTCTTTCTGAATTATCTTAAAAAACCACCAACAATGCTCAAATAACTGGTTTGTAAATAATGCAATAGTTAATTTAGTAATGAAAAATAAATCATTAACAAAGTGTGAAAGTACAGTTATTAAGCACATTATTACTGAGCTTAAAAGTCAAGAATACAGCATTTGTAGCTGCAGTTATAAACTGCTTACTAACGTTTGTTAATGTAGAGTTAATGCTTAACAGATAATGAATTCACTATTTGCTAATGCTTAATAAATGGTTCATAGTGTGTAGTTATTATAAAGTGTTACCGAGAATCTCTTTAAAGTGATGTTGGTGAATTAACAACAAATTCTGCTGTTCTGACGTTAGCTGCAGATGCGGATGAATGGCGAAAGAAAGTATTTCCTCAAACAAAAGGATTTTTGATTCTCCGTGTTTAATTTTCACAATTATGCTGTCGAACTGTTGTAAAAATGCAATTACACACTCGTAGCAGTGTGATATGGCTGTATGTCGTCACTGGTGGGACACTGAACAGGGTTACACACTGGATGCACCGCTCAGCGATGCGACATCGTGTGCACATGACAGTTGGAAGTATCGCACACCAGATGGCGCTCTGTGGCAAGGCAGAAATATGAACAGTGTCCTGGGTCGTAGCTGGGCGCCGGTATGCGTACCCTGATAGAAATCTATGTTTAAAATTCTAAAATGCATGGCGCTGCGTGGCATGGTGCGTTGCTGAGCGGCGCATCCGATGTGTGAGGCACTTGGCCTGTGGCCTTGATCTCTTTCCCCCTTCTCTCTGCATAATCATTTGTTTTTATTATTAAATGCTATAAAAGGAAGTGCATTTTGTGCAATAAATTAGTTTGTTTCTTTATTAATTTCAATTAATATTTTTTTTATATATATTCTGTGATTACTGCTGATTTACCTTTAATTTAATAATTGACATTTTTATTAAATTCTAAAAGTCTTTTCTGAATTTTGGTTTTGATTTGTATTCCTTCACTTAAATTTAAAAAAATTAATTGTACTTTTAAAAGTTTTTTAATTAATTTAAATTTAAATAGAGCATAGTGTAATGTTTTAGCTATACCTTCTTACATTAAAGTTCAATTAATAAAACTGAAATTGCACAGGAATTAAAATGGTACACAACCATTTTCTAAAATATATTATTCTGTGACATTTACAAAGCCACCTAGGTGACCTTAAATTTAATAGTTTGCCTTTTATTATTAAATGCTATATTAAACTTGGACCTTTCGTTGTTTTGTATCATGGCTTAACCAGCTTCAAACAGTAATAACTTTTTCTCACTGTTATGAACTTTCACTAATATGCTTTTTTTTTTTCAAAACTGAGAACTGACAGATGCACTAACAATCTCAGAGGGAGGAGGTGATGATGTTAGTGGAAAAGATGAAAAGCTACTGAAGCATGCGCTCAGATCCAGCAGTCGCATGTTACATTCAGCTGAAGGGCGTTATGCAGTATTTTGAGGGTGACACTGTCATGGCTTTCAGACCTTCCCAGTGTGAGTCAGAATCTGTGGGCACTGAGGCTGTTGAGCTTCAGCCATGAACGTCACAGTAAATCATTTGTGAAAAATAAAAGTCAAGCTTGGGCAAAGTAAAATAAAAAAAGAATGTTTGTTTTTCGAACATCTGAAATGAAATGCTCTAAACATTACACTGAGTGACTTGCAGTTTTTTTTAACATTTTGCTTGGACACATTTCTCAATACTTGGGTCACTTTTTTCAAAACTCTTCACACAGTGAGAACAACAGCAGTCTATGTGGGCTAAACCGTGGACGATTTATCATTGCTCTGGCACAAAACTCAAGATCTTTCAAATGACATCTTTCTTTTCTTAGATTCTGTACAAACTTCTTCAAAACTCAATGTACCTTTAGGCCACTTTGTATGTTTACTCTTTCTCTAAACTGCTGTATATTTATTCATGTATTCTTTTGTATTTTACTTTGTTTGTTTAGTAGGTCATTGCTTTTTTTAGTGAATGTGTTTTATTGCATGTTGGATAACATCATTTGCTAGTGTTATGAAAAAAAAAATGTGTTTAATGACTGAATTTGGTGGAACATCATTTAGATACAAATGTAAATGAGATTTAGTGCATTTTAAATGTGGAAATACATTATGTGTTATGCTGAAAGTTGGTGAGATAAAAAAAATATCTAGACATAGATGGTATGGGACCTTACTAGTAATGAATAATACCAACCAATAATTCTTGCGCACTTACGACTAAAGTCAGGTGTACATGATGGATATTCTGATGTTCAGAAGATCCTATGTCCATGCACACATCAGGAGGGAGTTTATGCGAAAATCATACGGATGTACTGATACCATTTTATCATCTAGTGAATTCCACATGCAATTCTGTGCCTAAAACATGCTTTCAGACCCACTCTCCTCTCTTTCTCTTTCATAACCACTTAATGTTGCTACGAGTTGTGAATATTTGCTCCATATACAGGTTCTCGTTTGACTCGTCCAACGGGTCACACCTCACATTTTACGTTTTTAGGGTGACAAAAGCCTCGACTACTTTTTTTAGAGAGATTTAAACAGATTTATGTGTATTGAGCATCAGTTAAGACCATGTTATCTGTAATTATTGTGGAAAACTATCTAATTTTGTATCTGCTAATTTCATCAAACCAACCCAGCAGGCACACAACAAGACGTTAATATTAGGTTAGATTTAGGTCATGACAGCCGGTGACCAAAATTAAATATCTAGCCAACAATGTTATTTTGACGTTCAAAGCCTACATCAAATCACATTTTAGGTTGTGTTGGAAAGTGGCCAAAATCCAATGTCTGATAGATGTCATAGTGGTAACGTCCACACAACGTTGAGGTGTAACATGATTAGACGTTGATATTTGGTTGATTTTAGGTTAAACGTTGTACTTTGACGTCGGCCTGACATTGGGTTTTGAGATCAACCCGATTTTCATTTCCAAACAAAATCTAACGTCCCCATGACGTTGGGGTACAACGTCAATATGACGTCACGTTGACATCCTGTGCCTGCAGGGAATGACCACAAATTTTAGCCTAGGAATATAATAATCTTTTTTGGATTTTTTTCTTCTGTTTTTTATCAAAACATGTCAAATTAACACTACATATTGGTTGTTTGCTGTGAGGTTTAATTTCATGTGTCATTTTATCACAATGGAAGAGGTTTGGATGAGATCCAGCTGCTCTACTGGTTACTGGTATTGCAGTTTTTGCTTGGACACATTTCTCAATACTTGGGTCACTTTTTCCAAAACTTTTTACATGGTGAGAACAATAATAGTCTATGTGGGCTAAACTGTGGAAGCTTTATCATTGCTTTGGCACAAAATTCAAGATTCGGTGACTATCTTTCAAGTAAGATGAGTTCTTTTCTTAGATGCAAACTTTTTCAAAACTGTACAGTATGTACACTGAAGAAAAAATGATTCAAATATGATTTATAGGATGTTTTTTAAGGTAAGTGGTTGTAAACAATTCATTTGGGCTGAATAAAAAAAATAAGTTCAACATTAATGTGTTTAATTTGTTTGATTAAATTCAACCCATATAAATTGTTGCAACAACTTACAAATCTTTTTTGTTTTTCAGTGTATAGTATCTCCAAGCCAATTTGCATGTTTATTATTTCAGAACTGTTATTGTGTTTGTATTACTGGTACTTTTAATTTGTGGGTGAACTATCTTTTATTTTAAAACTACCCTTTATTTCAATCAATATCTGGGCATGAATAGTATGGGACATAACTTATGTAAACTAAAGTCTAATGCAAGTTGTATTGTGGGTGTGTGTGTTTTAAGGAAATGCTAAGGTCATGACTCATCTACAAACTTTTAAATAAACATTAAAACTGCATCTGTTTGTCAGTAGACTGTGGTGTATTCAGTTGTAGTTTATTTTGTGATTTCATTATAATGGAAGGCATTTGGATGAGAGATCTGGCCATGGGAAACGAAGCGTGAGTCTGTAACAGCTGTGCCCGGGGCAGTGCTCCGTACTGAACACTGGTGCCCTGGGTCAACTATGACTGTGTCTGTCACTGACTACAGAGAAGGATAATACTTGTGATATTTTAAAACACTGTCTAAAGGCAGAATTGTGAGTTTAAACAAAGATGTGATAATAATATTTAAAGCTGCAGTTCAACAGTACACAAAAGTGATGGTACATCATTAAAATTGTCTAAATTGTAGTATGAATATCAATCGTAAGCTTATTTACTTATAAGCTAGTATATCATCTTTATTTCTATAGCACTACTTTTACAATGTAGATTGTGTCAAAGCAGCTTAACATAGAAGTTCTAGTAAATTGAAACTGTGTCAGTTCAGTTTTCAGAGTTGAAGTTCAGTTTAGTTCAGTTCAGTGTGGTTTAAATTTCACTGCTGAAAGTCCAAACACTGAAGAGCAAATCCATCGATGTGCGGCTCCACAAGTCCCAATCCAGTGCCGACAGTGGCGAGGAACAAAACTTCACCAATTGATGAAACTGAAGGGAAAAAAAACCTTGAGAGAAACCAGGTTCAGTTCAGCACGACCATTATTTTTCTGGCCAAACTTCCTGTGCAGAGCTACAGTCTAGGCACCGGAGGCTGGAAAAGACTGGATGTCCATCGTGGAGAAACTGCAGGTGTGAGTACGTCACTGGTGGGTGTTTCGGCTGGCTCACAGGGTCAATGCGGAGACTCATCTGTCACTGGGGTCTTTCAGGAATCAGTCTCATGCTCTCCACTCTTTCATAACCGCCAGAGCATCTGCTCCGGATACGGCCTGGTCCATAACTATGGATACCTTGGCATCATTTCTTCACAGGTCTTGGACTGCATCAATGTCGCTGCATAATCTCTAGAGTCCTCTGGGTGAGAATTCCCAGGTGAAAATAGAGAAAAAAGAAAATAATTAGCATAGCTGCTGTTCATAGTGTGTTTAAACTTGAGATGCAAAAATGAAGTGCTATATGTGAAAATAGTAGTTATATAAACAAACATAGAAACAAACATGTAAAGATTAAGTATTTCTAACAAAATGTCGAGTGCATTAAGACACCTACAGGTGGTTTGTCAAGCCCACTCACCTGCGTAAAGCACACTCTTGCATCATACTGTCACGTGATGCATTGTTTGTATGCTTTACTAAACAGATAGGTCTTTAATCTAGTTTTGAACTGAGAGAGTGTGTCTGAGCCTCGGACATTATCAGGAAGGCTATTGCAGAATTTAGGAGCCATACATGAGAAGGCTCGACATCCTTTAGTAGACTTTGCCATTTTGGGTACTGCCAGAAACCCTGAGTTTTGAGATCTTAAAGAGCGTGTTGGATTGTAGCAAGACAGAAGGTTGGTTAGATCAGTGGTTCTCAAAGTGGGGGTCGGGACCCCCCGAGGGGTCGCGGGACAATGAAGGGGGGTCGCCTGGTCATTTCCAAAAATCTATTTATTTTTATTAAACCATAAGAGCTACCATATTTTATCCATAACCTACAGAAAAAAATAGTCGTTTACAGTTACTATATACTATATAGTTACTAGTTCTATTGGATTGCGACCCCTGGGATAATTACATTATATTAAAGACACAGCAATAGAGTCAGATGCAGCAGATTTTATAACACCAGGTTAAACTTTCTGGCACATTTACAGCACTTAGATACATTAAAAAAAATAAACGAAGAATAGACTTGGGTCTATTGGTGTGTGTGCGCCATTGCATGCAAGGTTTCTGTATGTATAACCCCCTCAGAGGATATTGGGGGTCGCGAGTCACTGGCATTGTTATTTTGGGGGTCGCGGGCTGAAAAGTTTGAGAACCCCTGGGTTAGATAAACAGGAGCTTGATTATTTAAAGTTTAAATAATCTTAAATAGTATATACCAGAAGTGGCAAATGTGTTGGCATAATCACTATAAACAATGGCTAAATTCACATTTGGCAGATAGAAACATTTAAAAGTGTTATATATAGAAACTATATAAAAGTGATTTTGATGCACTTCAACTTGTCACAGACACAGACATTCTGTCCAATCACATCATCCTCCAGTCCAGAGACACAAGAGCAGAGAGGATTCTCATATGGACTCATGCAGACTACAAAACATTCATTCATTTTCTTTTCGGCTTAGTCCCTTTATTATTCAGGGGTCGCCACAGTGGAATGAACTGCCAATTTATCCAGCATATATTTTACACAGCAGATGCCCTTCCAACTGCAACCCAAAACTGGGAAACACCCATACACTCTTGCATTCACACATGTACACTAGGGTCAATTTAGTTGACCACCTGTTTTCATGTTTAATTAAAAACTTCATCATCAAACTGAATGACAACAAATTGCATGTTTCATGGCACTTCTGTAGATCTTGCAAAATTAAAATGAGTATTTAATGTCCATTTATACATCACATTGGCACCAATGTTGAGGACATTTGCAACCCAAACCCAAAGATGAATATCTTTAAGTGGCCTTTGTAATATTGTCACTAGCGATGCATCAATTTTTTTTTCGTCTATGGCTAAAAACAGTAGGCAAGAATTAGCTGGGTAACCCACTACATACAGCAATATTCTAAAATGCGCATCCAGTGGACACTTTACTATCCTATGAAACCACAGGTGAGAAATTATGAAGGGAGTGAACAAGACATGGCAGTTTAAAATGTGCTAGCACCATGTTAACCTTAAATCATAACCATTAAATCAGGCTTGAAACACAGTGGTAATTCATGCTAGAAACATGTTAGCAACATACTAGTTCATGTTTGAAACATACAAATTTTTTTGGTGACATAGTACAGCAGTGGTTCCCAAAGTGGGCATCGGGACCCCTCGGGGGGTTGCAGGATAATGAGCGGGGGTCGCTTGGTCATTTCCAAAAATCTAATTCATTGAAACTATTAGAATGAGCGTAATTTGTTCATATGCTACAGAAGATAAAAATAGTATTTACTAGGTATAAAACAACACACATTTTTTTCCCCATTGAATTGTGACCCCTGGGGTCTCGTAACATTAGATTACCCTGCTGAAAAATCCAGCTTAAATCAGCCTAAGATGGTTGGCTGGTTTTAGCTGGTCGACCAGCCTGGTTTTAGAGGGGTTTTGGCCATTTCCAGGCTGATTTCCAGCCATTTCCAGCCAGCTCTTAGCTGGTCAGGCTGGGAGTTGACCAGCTTGACAAGCCATGTCCAGCTTAAACCAGGCTGGTCAAGCTGGTTTTAGCTGGTTTAAGCTGGCTAGCTAACACCAGGCTGGAAATGGCTGGTAACCAGCCTGGAAATGGCCAAAACCCCTCTAAACCAGGCTGTTCGACCAGCTAAAACCAGCCAACCAGCTTAGGCTGATTTGAGCTGTTTTTCACAGCAATAGGGTCAGATGCAGTAGATTGATTTCATGGCACCAGGGTAAACTTTCTGACACCTTTACGGCACCCGCATACATTAAAATTAAATACAGGCCACGAATGAACATGGAGGATGATCTCCGAGTAGTGTTCTCCAAAATTAAACCAAGAATAGACTTGTTGGTGTGTGTGAGCCGTTTTGCGCTTGCAAGCTTTGTATATTTATAACCACCTCAGAGGTTATTGGGGGTTGCGAGTCACTGGCGTTGTTATTTTAGGGGTAGCGAGCTGAAAAGTTTGGGAACCCCTGTGGTACAGCATCGTAAATCATGCTAGCAACATGCTAATTCCTGCTTGAAATATGATAGCAACATGTAAACGATATCAACAACCTAATTCATATTGTTAATTCTGGTAGCACCACTCATGTTTGCAATGCAAGCAGTAATAATTCATACTAGCAAACTGATAATATATGCTAGCTGCATGTTAATTCGTGTTAGAAACAGGGTTACATGACATGCTAAATCATGTTATAAACAAACAGCTAAATGCATACCAAATGATGATCGCAGTGTGATAAATCTTTCTAGAAACATGCTAATTAATGCTAGCAGTGTTATCTCAATTAAACTTAAAACTTTCTGTCTGTCTGTTACATGCAGTTCAAACATTAAATAAAACTTTCAGGCTAGGCATGCTTAATTCAACCTCGGTTGTATGCTGAACCTTTTTTGTTTTGTTGGTCTAGTTCTGTAAAATCTAGTTGGTCTAGCTTTGTAGTGCTAATGTAAACATTTAGCATGTTACTTATAAAGTAGAGCAATAGTAATAGAATCTTGAGTTGTTCTCACACACTGTAACGCCCCGTTTCCACTGATTGGTATGGTAGGCTATGGTATGGTATGGGTCAGTACGCTGAAAAGGTACTCATACCAAAAGGGTACCTAGACAGCACTAGACATGCAGCTAAGCATTATTGGTTTACAGAAAAACATCACTAGCTCGTGCACAAGCCAGGAGAATGAAAACAACGGAAGCACCATTTGTAAACATACAACCGAGACATTACAACATAATAACCCTGCTGAAAAAAACAGTATATGCTGGTAAGGTATGCTTTGATGCTGGTCTTGCTGGTTTCAATGCTGGTCTTGCTGGTTTCAATGCTGGTTTTGTTGGTCTTGATGCTGATCTTACTGGTTTTAATGCTGGTCTCAATGCCGGTCAGGACCAGCACTCAGGCCAGCAAGACCAGCATTGAGACCAGCACTGAAACCAGCAAGACCAGCATCGAGACCAGCAAAACCAGCATTGAAACCAGCAATACCAGCACTAAAACCAGCAAGACCAGCATACCAGCATCAAAACATACCTTACCAGCATATGTTGGTTTTTTCAGCAGGGAATATATACATAAAATTATAAGCCATGGTCGACCTGAGCTCAAACAAATGTTGTCATCATTTTGATGAACAACCACAAAGCCAAGAAGAAAAGCTAAATCTGCTTTGTGTTCTTATTAAAGTGCTTTTGACAAACTTTCAGAAACAAACTCGAGAGAGACACGCGAAAAAAAAAACAAAAAAAGGAGAAGCTCTAAAAACAAAGAAGCAAATGATTCTTTCAGCAACCTAAAACATGAATAAACTGACATGTTTAATTATTATCATCGCCTTTTGGGCTATTATGAACTCGGAATGACAGAATTACTTTTTAATGTTAATGTTACATGTGCTGGTGAAGAATAAAGATGAGAGGTTTGTACTGACTGTTTCATGTCGTTTATGAACCCAAATAAGGCCTAAATGTATGTTTTGGGTATTTTTTTTTTGTAATTAGTAAAATTTCAGAGACTGTAAGGCTCTGTATGTGTTCGTAAATGTTTTATTTTATTTTTTTACATTTTATACAGTTACAGTAGGCTATTTTGCATCATTAATTTGCAGTTTTCAAGTCATGATCATAGAAAGGTTAGTAATAAACATTTATTTATACACAAGTATTTATGTATACAAAGCATTTGGTTAGTAAGGAGTGCTTATTGTATGACATGTGAACTTCAAGCGAGAATAAAGTTGACTGCAACTTTCTGTCATACATCACCTACCAAAAGCGTACCATTGGTACCCTTTGGCAATGGAGACACAAGCCTGATAAAGGTGACCCGTACCGAACTGTACCGTACTGTACAGTACAATACCACTCAGTGGAAATGAGGCTTAAGAGGATTTTTCTGTAGTTTTAGCCTATAATGGATGCTGGATGTGAAAGTAACTGTCATAAAGTGATCAGAAGAACACTAAACATTTTGGAAAAAGTAACCTAAGTACAAAAAAAAGTGGGATGATGTGTCATCTGTTATAATTTCAATAACTGGTTTAAAAAGATTTTGTGAGAATAAAAGTCGGGGTTTCAAAATTAAGAGGACTTTCTCTTGATCATTGCACATATGTTTGTGTGTGTGTGTGCGTGTGCGTGCGTGTGCGTGTGTGTGTGTTGTTTTTATAGTAGCTGTACATTGATTACTCGTGGAGCTGGGGACTAAGTTACATCCACAGCACAGAACATCAATGCACAAACCTTTTATAAGCCTGTAGAGAAGCAGGTGGAAATGCCCATGTTTGATCAGACTGTCACTACTGGAACACTCTACTCCTTGTAGGATTTAACCAAAACAAAAGGGTTGATTTTTCCAGTGATAAACTACATTCAAACATGAATGTCTGTAAAAGCCCTTGATTGAACATTTAAAAAAAAATTATTTGGGCTTTATATTTTAAATAACTTTTAGGAAATTATGTTTTTTTTTTTCTTGCTTGTTAGAAAGTGTTTGGTGGCTGCTAAGGAACTCCAAAACATTGCTAGATGTTGCTATAATGTTCCTATTGCAAAGGTTACCATTGCTAGATGGGTAACAAACTGCCAAGTGTTGCAGTGATAACTAAGCAGTTGTTAGGCATCTAATGTATTTATATGTGGTTGCTAAGGTGTTCTTACTGGTTATTAGCAAAGTCGCTTTAAGGCAAGTCATTGCATTCGGCGGCCATCTTTAAAACACCTCTCGGGCAGTATGTTTAGGCATTCTGTCTGAATAGGGAAACATCAAATTCTCCAAAACAGTTTGCCAAGCTTACGATTACATTATGTATTTGGAATCATTAATAAAATTAAACAACAACTGTCTCATAAGTTTCGCTTACAAACTTCCGAATCAAACAAAATCGACATATTTTCAGGTTGTCCAAGCTAATGCGCATGTGCACTCAAAAGCAATGAGATCACAACACCAACCTCATTTATGGCTGTGTTATACATTATCATCCTCTGGATAACGATCGTCAGATCCTGCTGGTCTTCAGAAGTAATCCACTTGATCTTGATGGCGAATCTCCTCCAGAAATGACTGTAATAGTAGGCGGGGCTTCATTCACCGTATTGACTGTTACACTTTTGCCCATTCAAAACTATACGAGTGACATGTGTTGTGTATTCTATAGTCTTTGTTATTAGTGTTTGGTTGTTCCTAAAGTGTTCTGAGACAGTTGTTGCTTGTGTTATAATGTTTATGCCTGTGTTGTTTTGCTTGTGTGCTCTCTTTCTCGATCGCTGTAAATTCTCTTAGGATTGCCCATTCCAGTTTGCCATTTGTCTGTGGAGACGTCAATCATCATTGTGACATCAACACATTCGCTGCCAATCAGGAAGAAAGCTCAAAGTTTAAAGGGACACTAGCTTGGAAATTCACTCTCTTGGTTTTTGCCTTGCTTCCCTTACTGCTCTGTTTGTGTCTTTTTGGCTTGTGTTATGTAATATTATGTTGATTTGACTTTAGAGTTTGATTTTGTTCTTGTTTCAGTTGTGGTACACTGTTAACGTTTGGTATAAACTTGTTTCATGATCCCTGATCATAAGTTTCTAAAATCCCTAAGAAATCGGGGAGTTTAGATGTCCCGTGACCTACATCTCACAACACACAGAAAACGCCACTGTTTATACACACAAGTCTACAGTAGAAGTGAGCGCCACTCGCTATAACTTTTATAAGTATTTTTGGTTAGAATCATAGTCTAGATATGGCGTGCAAATGCTGAAGATGTTTTGTTTGTTTATTTTCTATTAAGCAGCCCAGATAGCAAAATGACATCATTTCAACCGAAAATCAACATTTCTTTTGACATCGATTCAACATCGTTTTGCTCATCGGGGTAATGTTGAAACGACGTCAGGCACTCCATTCAAATCTAACCTGAAATCGACACAATTGGTTACTTACCCAACGTTGAATCGATGTTGATATTCAGTCGATCTAAACGACGTTATATAATCCACACATTTTCAACATGTAATCAACCTAATTGGTTTGTCCATCTGACGTTGAAATTATGTTGATTTATAGTTGATTGGAACAACGTGGAATCCACACATTTTCAACATATAATCGACCTACAGTAATTGGTTTGTCTAATGTTGAAATGATGTTGATTTATAGTCGATTGGAAAAACGTAGAATCCACACATTTTCAACATATAATCAACCTAATTAGTTTGTCTATCTAATGTTGAAACGATGTTGATTTTAAGTCGATTGGAACAACGTAGAATCCACACATATTCAACATAAAATCTATCTAAATGATTTAACGTTGAAATGAATACTTAAACAACATTTTCAACATTAAACCAATCCATATGACCTAATCACCATTTTTTTTACAAGAATACATAATATAATTTATTCTGTATATATGACAAAACACACCACAATCTGTCATCATTTTTTATTGATAAAAATACACAGCTGTGAATATCCGTTAAGAGCATGAATTCATTCAAACCTTCTACACAAACAAACAGAGAGAACATTTAAATTACTGACTAAAATAGTCAAAACCATTTACTCAAAAAGTGAAACTGTAGAATATTAAATACATTTGTCTATTTGTGTTCTATTTCAACATGTATTTTTCATTAGAGTAAAAAATGTATTTTATTTCAGATGTGCACAATAACAAAATTAACTATTAGGGTCAAAACACAGGTTTAAATCACAATGTTTAAGCGGTTTAAAGAACAACATTTATTTAATTAATTTAGAAAGATACAATCACAGAAACTAAAATTCAGATGCAACCATAGAAAAAATATTCTTGCTGGATTAGCAGGGTCAATAAATAAATAAATAAAAACAAATTATTTTAGGTGGTGTGAAACTATCGGGAAGCTATTCGTCTACAGTGCCACCATTTACTAGAATTCCATCCCGGATTTTCCAGAAATACGAAGTATTAGTGACCCAGACACTTGTCTGAGAACAAGCTTCAAATATTACAACAACCGGGAAGAATTGCAAGCTTGTTTATTAATTACAATTATTTTTTTTTTCAAAATATCATTGTTTAATGACTAAATGCAATAAATAAAATACAGCGCTGCGACCAAAGAATGTAACGTATACTGCATAATCATATGCAATGCACATGATCCTATTATAACGATCACTGCGAACAATAAGCTAAGCGTTCGTTTTATATATATACTGTAAATATAAAAATATTAAAATAATTTAAAGCAATGAAAATCTATATGTAAAAAACAAAACTACTTTAAACTGCGTCTCGTCTGAGCTGAGCATATGTTTTATTTCAGTAGAAAACGGTCCTCTTCATAATATTTCTATTTATTTCTTTTTAGTAATAATGTATGAATTTAAAAAATACGGACTTTCCTTTATGCCTCCTATTCAGTTTTTTTTACTTCCTGCTCTCCATCTTAATTTCAATTTTAAATTCCACACCAGGCCAGTAAAAAAATCCTTAGTGTTGAGCCCTGTTGAGTAATTCTCCTTCTCATTAAAACTCGAATGTGCATTGTGTTGTGACAATTACTTAAGATTTTTGTAACAATAAAGATGTATTTAATCATTGTTTATTGATTGTCAGTACACTGTACTATAGGCACAACCAGTCGTTTAGTGTGTTTGTGTGAGAGAGGAAAAAAAACATTTGCAAAAAAAAAAAAAAAAAAAACTCTCAGACTTCAAATATACTGGTCACTAACAGAAACTTCAGTCATGGGTGCTGTTGTTTTGCTCCAGTAATACCTTCAGAGAACATAATAGTCAGTGATCCATACATAGGCAGAGAGATTAGTGTGGTGTAGGCAGAACTGGAATAGACGTCTGTCCAGGCACAGGTTACAGATCTTGATGTCTACAACTGGAGATTCCAGAGAAACTGCCATTAAAAAAAAAAGTGTAAGAAAAAAAAAAAAAAAAACATGTTACTCAGTAGGAAAATCTCACCAGGTACAGTATCTACTATTACAAAGTACAATTCCAAGGTAAATGTTCAGTTCAACCCACAGTATTGGTACCATAAAATTGCCACAATTTTTGACTCCTCACACAGAATTTTAAGGTAACATGGTATACTGTGAGAATTTAAATGATCTTGGATTTCATTTTCTTGTGAAATTCTTGAAAGCCTAATGATATAAAATATTTTTAAAAATAAATGCGTTTACAAACATTTGTTTAGATACTTGAACAAGTAAACTGCAGTAACCTCAAGAGAAAAGCTTGTTGACAAAATACATTTTAATAAACAGGAAAATAAAAAAAATGCACACCAGAACATAGCACTACAATCAGAAAAAAAACAGACAAGCATAGTTTGTGAACAAAGGAAATCAGGAACAGAACCAACGAAACCACAAAGAACTAACGTAACAGATTGAGTGGGCAACTTACGAAATGGCAAAGCTTTTCCCATTCAATGCTGTGGAGCGTCTCTGGCGAGGAGTTTATCACTAAATGTAGAAAAAATAGAGCAACAAAACAGTAAACTGACAGCGATTCACTTCGCTAGCGTAATAATGTGTTAAAAAATCTCGTTTAATGTTAGCTCGATGATACGTAATGTTATTTGCGAACCGTTTCTCATAACTTAGCCTATACGTTAGCTAGAGCAACATTAACTTACATATGTTTTTTATGCTCATTCCAAATCGATTTGACAGATCATCTTATATTTTTACACAGGTTAAAAAGCATTGAAGTCATAAAGTGAAGTTAATCGTGTTGAAATAGAAAATTAAATAACCAAAACAGCTTTTCATTTACGTTAACGTTACCTTTATAGATTAGCTGCAGTTAATGGCCTAGGTACGCACAGGGCGACATGTAGGCTTACTAAAAAACGTATAGGAAGTGGTAAAGTGTTAATTTACACATCTAAAAAGTTACATTTTGACATAAGTTCTTGGGAAAGCGACAAATAAAACATGTGAAACGTCGAATACAACGTACTTGCCTTCAGATTACAGTTCCGTCTGCTGCCTTGTTTGTTAGTTGATTGATTCAAATGATGAGCTGCACGTGCGCCTCACGCTGACTCGCACAGAAGAACCGACTCCGAGTGATCCAATCAAGTTTCAACATCGAACCAATGTTATGATTTCGACCAGATGCGTGGGGTAGCCTATATGTTGAAGAGTCAACTTCATTTCGACATCGAACCAATGTTATGATTTCGACCAGATGCGTCGGGTAGCCTATATGTTGAAGAGTCAACTTCATTTCGACATCGAACCAATGTTATGATTTCGACCAGATGCGTCGGGTAGCCTATATGTTGAAGAGTCAACTTCATTTCGACATTGAATCAATGTTTTATTTTCGATGTAGTAACCTTCCGACGTACCGACCAAATAAAGAATGTTGATTCAATGTCGAAATTTGATCGACGACTGATACTGACGCTTATAACCAATAATCGACATTGATTCAATGTCGGCTTGCGACTTGTGATGATCTGGCACAGAACAGCAGACAAGAGGAGACTATAAAGAGAAAGAATTAACAAACAAACAGGTGAACTGAATAAACTAATAGTGGGTTAGGAGGGTGGGACTAGACAATAGACAGAAGAGCACATGACACAAAGAAACAACACAAGCCATGTGCTCACGTAAAACAAGATTAGAACACGCAGCCAATGAGAGAATTCATCAACCGCATGTTCACATGAAACACAACACTAAAGCATGCAGCGCATGTAAACATGTGCTAAACAAAAATCACTAACATAATACTGAACACAAGACACGAGTACATGATAAATAAAAAACACGTACCGGTGCTTATACAATGACAATGACGGGAAATATTAATGCTCGACCTGAGAAAACTTGAGCCGAGCACAACATACAAGACATGACAAGACTCTGCCACCAAAACAAGAACTAACAAGACCGAAGTGGCAGAATCCTGACAGAATTAGTGGACATATGGATGGATAGATACTGTATATTAGATGATTTATTGATTGAGTTAATGATGGTTATCCAGTAGAGTATCCAGACAGATCTCAAAGCATAACACACATATGTATTTATAAGAACACGAGAACAATCACAAAGGTAAAACCCAGTCAGTGCTCGATTAGATTCAGGGTCTACCAGAATGGCTTTGTGTCAAACATGAAGCATGTAGGAGTCAGCCTGGGATGATTATGAGGCATTGGAATGATGAATAGACAGTTATGAGATCCAATAATGGGTCATATGGTTTGTCAGTGCTTTTGGCCCTGGGCTTTAGGCTCCACAATAATGAAGGGACAATGTCTTTTCCATAGGGCTTTCACTGTCTACACAGCTCAAGGAGATAAGTGACACTCAGCAGCATTTGAGAACGCTGGCGGATGCACAATACACATGAGATTGGTGCTTAATGCTGAAGTGCTGTAGTTACGTCAAGAGAGGCAGCTTTAATTTAAATATTATAAGTATAATCAAATATAAAGGGTTTGTTCACCCAAAAAGGAAAATGTAAGACTTTTGTTTGTCTTCAGAACACAAATTAAGACATTTTAGGTGAAATCTGAGAGCTCCCTCTTCCCCAATAGACAGTAAGCATCCTCAAAACAGTCCATCTGTTTTCAGTGTTTCAATCGAAATAGTAACAAGTCTAAAAAGTACGTTTTTAAATATAGCCCACGATAGGTGAAATCCACAAAGTAGACAGTTTCATTTTTTACAATTATTACAGACGTTTTAAGTCATTCGTTCAGCAGTCAGGACTATTCGCTGTAGTCTATGGAGGTCGGTTTTGGCAGCTGAGCCGAACCAGACGGTGATTGAAGTGCAGAGGATGGATTGGATGATAGCTGAGTAGAACTGTACGAGCAGCTCCTGTGGCAGGTTGAACTTCCTCAGCTGATGAAGGAAGTACAGTCTCTGCTAGGCTTTCTTCACAATAGAGTATATGTAAATGTCCCACTTCAGATCCTGAGAGATGGTGGTGCCCAGGAACCTGAATGACTCTACTGCAGCCACAGTGCTGTTCATGATGGTGAGTGGGGGAGTGCAGGGCGGTTTCTTCTAAAGTCCACTATCATCTCCACTGTTTTGAGCGCGTTCAGCTCCAGGTTGTTGTATCTGCACCATAATGCCAGCCGCTCCACCTCCTGCCTGTATGCAGACTCATCACCGTTCCAGATGAGGCTGATAACAGTAGTGTCATCCGCAAACTTCAGGAGCTTGATGGAGGTGTCCTTTGCGGTGCAGTCATTGGTGTACAGGGAGAGGAGCAGTGGGGAGAGAACACATCCCTGGGGGGCACCAGTGCTGATGGTGCGGCTGTCGGATGTGATTTTGACCATTCTGACTAGCTGTTGTCTATCTGTCAGAAAGCTGGTGATCCATTGACAGACAGAGCTAGAAACAAAAAAAAAAAAACAAAAAAAACATGTCAAATTGCACTAAAACAAAAGGTGAACTGCGTTATAGCGAGTGTCCATTGTATATCCAACCCTTTCTTCTTCTCAGTGTCAGTATATTGTGCACATCCATGAGCACTGTGACTTGACTTGACTTAACTTGAATGACATGAGAGTGAGTAATTAAAAATATAATTTACATTTTTGGGTGAACTGACACTTTAACATGTTATCATCTTCAGCAATTGTCATAATTAATAGACATGCATGAATGAATAAGAAGATTTTCCATTTCATGCAGACTTTATCACTATCAGAAACTCTACATGGCCCACCATAAGACAATGTCAATTATTATTCCAGACACGTAATAATTTTAGCAAAATAAATAGCTGTTCAGTTTAAATGTTTGGCTGTAGATTTAATGCTTCAAAACATTTGAGTCCTCTAGAGGGAGAATGTCAGCAGTATTGCATAAAGGACCAAAGATGAAGGACAGCTCTTACTTCTAAAGAAAAACAGAAACAAAACAATTGCATACACATAACTGAAGCACTGAAGCACAAAGTCTAAATGTGCTGGAATCCAGAAATACACAAAAGAAGCAAAGGAGCTTGAAATATATAGATACAGATATGGGGGTAAATATTCCACACATAATTAGGGATAAAGAAAGAAACAAAACCATCCATCATATCAACTCCTGTATGGCATCATAACCAATGTATTAAAATAACAAATGTTGTTTCTTGCTTTAAAAATACAGTTTTCTTTTCCTTTTTTTGGCAAATAAGATGTTCCTGCAGGCGATTTAAGAAAATTATCAGAAAATGACACATTATGTAATGCATTTTACAATGAATCAAGGTTTTCAGTCCAGCGTATACAGTCCTTAACATTACACACACAAAATGCGATAATGGTGACACTCGATATCACATCTCGCATCATTAGGGGAAGAGATGCTCTCTGCATTATCACCGCATGACACATAACTCAGAGGGAAGACCAAACATGACAGCATTTGTGCAAATGATGCAGTAAACATTAGAGTGAAGACTCAAGCAATGATTTATTCATGTGCTGCATTCAGCACTGCAGAAATAAAAACAGAAAGGTAACTGTTGAAATACTGTATGTTAAATTACAATCATATTTTTATTAATGTTTTACTGTGAAGTTGAAAATATTTTTCATTTTAAATGTAAATGTAAATGTCACATTTGCAGTTAAATCAACTCTGCTGCGCTGTGTTTCACGGAAACCTGGCTAAACGAAGCCATTCCAGACAGCACATTACACCTACCGGACTTTCAGCTGTACAGAGCAGATCGCAATACGGAATTAACGGGCAAAACGCGGTGGTGGGACATGCTTTTACATCAACAGAAGGTTGTGTCCGGATGTAACTGTGTTAAAGAAGATGTGCTGTTCTGATGTGGAAGTGCTTTTCATTAACTGTAAGCCATTCTACTCACCGCAGGAGTTTTCCTCGTTCATTCTCATCAGGGTTTACATTCCACCGCAAGCACACTTGAGTAGTGCGCTGCAACAGCTGGCTGATCTGATCACCTAGACAGAACAACGACACCCAGACTCTGTTTTTATCATTCTCGGTGAGACAATAACATTTTGGACCGTTGCTACACCACAATATTGAAGCTGCAGCCACTGACCTGAACGAGCTCACAGAGACTGTAACATCCTACATCAGTTTCTGTGAGGAGTTATGCATCCCTACCAGGACCTACTTATCGTTTAACAATGATAAACCATGGTTCACACCAAACTTAGACAGTTTCGTCAGGCCAAAGAGGATGCCTACAGGAGTGGGGACAGGATCTTGTACAATCAGGCCAGGAACACACTGACAAAGGAGATTGGTGTGGCTAAGAAGAGCTATGCCAAAAAGCAGGAAAACCAGTTTTCTGCCAATGACCCTGCATCAGTGTGGCAAGACCTGAAAGACATCACTAACTACAAGACACCACCCCCAGCATCGACAGCAATAAACATCTTGCAAACAAGCTGAATATGTTCTACTTTAGATTTGACCCCTCTGACCAGACACTCCACACCCACTCTACACAGCCATCAACACCTCCAGCCATCTCCCTCTCCCCCCTGCACTTCAGATCAGTGAGGATAATGTACGTCAGATATTCAGTAAACAGAAGAGAAGAAAAGCACCAGGCCCAGACGGTGTTTCACCAGCCTGTCTGAGAACCCGCGCTGACCAGCTGGCTCCCATTTTCTCACAGATCTTCTGCTTCAAATGTTCCACCATCATCCCAATCCCGAAGAAGCCAAAGATCACAGGACTCAATGACTACAGACCTGTTGCCTTAACATTTGTGGCCATGAAGTCATTCGAAAGACTGGTGCTAGCATATCTGTAGGACATCACTGGACCTTTGCTGGACCCCCTGCAGTTTGCCTATAGAGCAAACCGGTCTGTGGATGATGCAGTCAACATGGGACTGCATTATACCCTACAACATCTGGACAAACCAGGGAACTACGCAAAGATTCTGTTTGTGGACTTCAGTTCTGCCTTTAACACCATTGTTCCATCACTGCTCGAGTGCAAACTGACCCAGCTCTCTGTTCCTAGCTCTGTCTGTCAATGGATCACCAGCTTTCTGACAGATAGACAACAGCTAGTCAGAATGGGCAAAATCACATCCGACAGCCGCACCATCAGCACTGGTGCCCCCCAGGGATGTGTTCTCTCCCCACTGCTCTTCTCCCTGTACACCAACGACTGCACCGCAAAAGACCCCTCCATCAAGCTCCTGAAGTTTGTGGACAACACTACTGTTATCGGCTTCATCCGGAACGTTGACGAGACTGCATACAGAAAGGAGGTGGACTGGCTGGCTTTATGGTGCAGATACAACAACCTGGAGCTGAACATGCTCAAAACTGTGGAGATGATAGTGGACTTTAGAAGAAACCGCCCTGCACTCCCCCCACTCACCATCATGAACAGCACTGTGGCTGCAGTAGAGTCATTCAGGTTCCTGGGCACCACCATCTCTCAGGATCTGAAGTGGGACATTCACATAGACTCTATTGTGAAGAAAGCCCAGCAGAGACTGTACTTCCTTCATCAGCTGAGGAAGTTCAACCTGCCACAGGAGCTGCTCATACAGTTCTACTCAGTTGTCATCCAATCCATCCTCTACACTTCAATCATCGTCTGGTTCGGCTCAGCTGCCAAAACCGACCTCCGTAGACTACAGCGAATAGTCTGGACTGCTGAACGAATCCCTGGCACTACCCTTCCTACACTTCAAGAACTGTACTCTTCCAGAGTGAGTAAAAGGGCTCGCAAAATCACTCTGGACGCCTCGCACCCAGCACAGACACAGAAAAACAGCCAGACACAGGAAAAGTTTCTTTCGTCAGCCCATCTACCTCATGAACTGTTAAATATTCCCCTACTGTGCAATAAACGTGCAATACTTTCTCATACGCACTTGTACACAGCACCCTGTAACCATACACAATGCAATACTTTCTCATACGCATTTGTACACAGCACCTTATAACCTGTATGTTTATAAAAAAAAGCTACTGTAGCCAAAACAAATTCCTTGTGTGTGAAGCACAATTGTCTGAAATACCACTAAATGTATAATATAAATAATAGTAATATAATTTGTATTAATGCTAATACAAAATTTGTTCGATGCACAGTTAGTTCTAGTCAGTTTGGATCTTTTTTTCCTCAAAATTTGCAGCAATTTTTGCACCATGGGCGACACGGTGGTTCAGTGGTAAGCACTGTCGCCTCACAGCAAGAAGGCTGCTGGTTCGAGTCTCGGTTGCGTCAGTTGGCATTTCTGTCTGGAGTTTGCATGTTCTCCCCGTGTTAGCGTGGGTTTCCTCTGGGTGCTTCTGTTTCCCCCAAAGTCCAAAGACATGAGCTATAGGTGAATTGAATGAAGTGTATGTGTGTGAATGAGTGTGTATGGATGTTTCCCAGTGCTAGGTCGCAGTTGGGAGGGCATTCGCTGTGTAAAACATATGCTGGATAAGTTGGCAGTTCATTCCGCTGTGGCGACCCCTGATCAATAAAGGTACTAAGCTGAAGGAAAATTAATGAATGAATGAATGTATTTGCACCATATCTGTCTCTAGAGACCGATTATTGGGAGATGTAGAGCAATAAACTATTTATATGCATTCTAGTCTGTTCTGTACTAGTCTTACAGTATATGCTTTTATGGTAATATAATTCCGGTGGCGCAGTGGGTAGCGCTGTCGCCTCACAGCAAGAAGGTCGCTGGTTCGAGCCTCGCCTGGGTCAGTTGGCATTTCTGTGTGGAGTTTGCATGTTCTCCCCGTGTTCGCATGAGTTTCCTCCGGGTGCTCCGGTTTCACCCACAAGTCCAAAGACATGCGCTATAGGTGCTATTGGGTAAGCTACAATTGTTCGTAGTGAATGAGTGTGTATGGATGTTTCCCAGTGATGGGTTGCAGCTGGAAGGCCATCCGCTGTGTAAAACATATGCTGGATAAGTTAGCGGTTCATTCCGCTGTGGCGACCCTTAATTAATAAAGGGACTAAGCCGAAGCGTTCATCAAATTTCAATTAATGTAAAACTGAGCTGACTTATGTGCTGAATTGTTATGAATTAGTTTCAATCAGGTCAATAAATGTCAGATGTTTCAAGATGAAAAAAAAAATGTTTGAAGATAAATACTAAGTCAATATTGTTGTTTGATGGCTGTTAGAATACAGTATGTTGACGGAAATTATGATGATGGTGTGTGCGTGTGTGTGTGTGTGTGTGTGTGTGTGTGTGTGTGTGTGTGTGTGTGTGTGTGTGTGTGTGTGTGTGTGTGTGTGTGTGTGTGTGTGTGTGTGTGTGTGAGAGAGAGAGAATGTTAATGATGACGTGCATCTATTAGATGTTTTGCAATTAATACAATGCGCATACAAGTAACCAAGTTCAGACTAAATGTGCAGTGTGGTAACTCAATGCGAAGGTGCAAATAGAGACATATTATTGCTGCATGGTACATAATGAGTAATGTGAGACATGTTTGCCACGAACGCACAGAATTCGACTCAATCATGTCTACCGCTTAAGTTCATAAAGTTAAACTCAAGCAAATAATACCTGGAACAACATCTCGCAAGTAAACTAAAATGATGCTTCATGTTTGGTGTGAACTCAGGTTTTTCACCTGGTTTAGCGATATTTTTGGAGATTTCCGTCTGTTTGACGCAGCATATTTTACTATGCATGCTCTCCCTGATGGTGGGAGTGTGCTCACTTGTGAGTTCATGCATCATAGCAGAATTTCACCACACACGATATACAGAGAGCAGACAGAAAGTACATGCCATCATGTAAATATGATAAATAACATGAGGCTATTTTGGTTGTTTGATAAAGTAGCAAAGTATAGATCTCTTTTGTAGGAAAAAACCTTAAATGATTTCTGTTGTAATGTGGCGCTACATAAAGAAAATACAATGAAGTAATGTAAATGCGTAATAGATTCAAAAGACCATTAGATAGAAACAAGATGAATTAAATATAACGTTTGACAACTACAGTGAGATGAAATCCAGCAGAAGATCTTTGATGAACTGTCCGACCTGCGCTGCTTTCACCCTGAAAGCTGTGCTCAAAGCACCTGCTGACTGCCTGGAGCTCAGAACTGCCAACGTAATCTCATAGCAATTCGTAACTTTTTAATTTAGTGGCTAATTCGTATGAATTCGTACTATCTAATTCGTACAATTTTGTACGATTTGCTCATCACCCAATGATGGTTGGCGTTAGGGGTGGGGTTGGGTGCCACGCCTCCTTTTTAAAATCGTACGAATTAGCCACTAAACTGACAAAACTTAAAATACCTACGTTTCCTCGTGAGATCAGGCTGGACCTGCACATACGCTGCAGCACATGCCAGGGTGTGTGTGTGTGGTCACGTGATGTGCGTTCTTTCAGCGGTATAGTGTAGATCAGGGGTGCTCAACCCTGTTCCTGGCGATCGACCTTCCAGCTGATTTCAGCTCCAACCCTGATCAAACACACCTGAACCAATTATTTAGAACGTGAGGAGCACTTGATAATTGCAGGCAGGTGTGTTTGATAAGGGCTGCAACTGAAAACTGCAGGAAGGTCGATCGCCAGGAATAGGGTTGAGCACCCCTGGTGTAGATGGAGATCATTTCAGAAACGCTAGATTAAACGCCAGTGTGGACGTGGATCGTTTTCATTCTAAAACGCCGTTTTAAAACTAAAACGTATTAGTGTAAAGGGGGCCTAAATGTATGTTTAATAGTTTGTTAAGAGGTGTAGAGTTAAATGCAGGTAGGGTTAATAAAGTGTAGGGTTAAATATTCTAATATTATAGAACTTAATTGCAGTTGTAATTACATACAGTTAAATTAGTTACTAATTTAATATAAAATGGTTCTGTATTCTGTATTATCATCACAGTTTTGCTTTTTTCCTTTTCATGTGGCCTTAGTAAGCATCAGAAAATACCGTTTTTTTTTTTTATATATATATATAATTTTACAAACCTCTGTCTTTTGAAAGTTAATATACTGAAACAGAAATACAGGCAGCTACATATTAAAAAGAAAAAGTTTTCAAAATGAAACTTCATTTCTTAAAGGTCGTAGATCTCTGATGTAAAAGAAATTGTGCAATAAAAAATCCAAGCAGGAGCCTTCACAGCTGGTAAATAAAAGCAATCCTACGAGACCTCTGTATCCATAAGAAACAATGGCAGACAAACCTGACATTCTAGTCACAAAGAAGGAGCGAAAATGTCAGTAATGACAGCTGCTGTTGCTTTAAGATTCTTGGATATCGTTTAATCAATGTGAAACCCCTACAAACAGGAATTTTTAGAACACAGCAGCACGTTTGAAAGTTTCACTGCATATTTGTCAGACAGTGACATTTAAAGCCACACAATTCCGACTACAGAAACAAATAAAATTCTGGCGTCTATTATGATTTAGAATTGTCAGAATCTGAAGTCATCAGTTTCACTTGATTTCTCTCAGCCTTTATACAGCATGCGTGCTGATGTCAGGTTACTATAGAAACAACTGAGCAAAAACACACTCCCAGATTCCCAATTGTAAATATGAATTTCACACAAACCACTTATTTAGGCTCACAAACCGTAATTTCAGAGGCATTATGTGAATAAAGCAATTGAAACACCACAATATGAGGAGACTGAGCAAAGCCTCCAGTACAGAACTTTTGAGATCGTCCTCTATTTCATTAAACATACACTCTGAGTCAGATAGTCTCATTACAAGATTCAATGAAGAGTCTAATGCAATGAAAACAAAGAAGCATTTGAATTTACATATTTAAATTATTCAAATGAATTGAACTTTGCATAATGTAGGAACTTGCAAACACACTCCAGAGGTGGTTTTTAATGCGGTCCATAATGTGATTGTCCATGTGTGTTTAATTGTAAACAAATAGAAGCACATCTCATCTTCTGTCAGCTATCTAGGGTTATATATAGCGATGTTGTTTTTCTCATGGGGATAAAAGAAAGAGGGAAGACATTAAAAGCAAGATGGAGAGAAAGGGGTAAATCTAAGCAAAATAATTTGAATTGCCTATTACGCTAATGATAATGACAGTCTCAAGTGCTGATTATCATGGGGCTGTCAGAATGGAGACACTTCAAATGATAATCCAGAAGAATAAAATAGACGCCAAGGACAAAATTAGTGACAGTCTGGAGGAACAAACAATAACAGCAGCTTAATCCAGAGGCGAGAAACAATATTTCTGATAAGCTACTGTTATCTTGCGTTCAGCAGAACACAATAAAGGTGAGCGAAGGTTGATAAGAGAAATTCAGAATTATTCACAGCCCTATATAAAACTCAAAATATCTATAAAGATGATTAAGGAAAAAAGACATTCGCATGTATCTGGTATTGCCAGGCTTTGCAAGGCTTTTTTATATAACCACATCTAAATAATTTATTTATTATGATTCATTATGATTCATAAGCTCAGTGATTACAAACTGTCCAGACCAACCCACACCGCCTACTGTGATACAGTACAGCTGCAATGTCTCATGTTTTATTTTTGCTTCTTAAGTGGATAATATACGTCTAATATTCCCCATGTACGCATTTTTCTCTCTTGAAACGTTATACACCTTTAACCCTCAGGGGTCTGAGGTGATTTTGGGGCCCCTGAGATGTTTTGACATGCCCTGACATTTGTGCTAATTTCAGCTACTTATTACATGGTATTGGCCAACATGTATTTTATTTGTATTCAGCACAAACTGTGCTACAACAATATGTGACAATTATTGATGTACATGTTTGTGTTTTTTAGAAAAAAAATATTATGCGTGGTTAGTAGGATTTGGAGAAAAAAATGTAGCTGAAATAAGGTCCAAAAAACACTCTAAATGTGCTTGAGCAAGACTTTTGAGTAACCAGTCTGGTAGGCTAGAATATTTACTTCACAATTATGTTAAAATTATTTTATTCTTTCATTCAAAGGAAACATTACAAAGATTTACATTTTGTTAAGTTTGTTTGGCTCATCTCAGGTCTATGCGAGAGTGACAATGGTCATGAATAATTCACACCTGGAGAGACAAAAGACATTCCCCTACTCACCCATCAATGACATTGTAAAGCAACGAATGTCCATCTGTAAAAACTAGCCCAAACTAAATGTTTGTTACATTTAGTTAAAATTTTGTAGGTTGTAATTTTTTTCAATATTTTGCTTGAATTTTATTGTAGTATCTTTCAAGTTCTGAATATATTTGGTGACTAAAATATTATTTTAATAAATATATCTGTTTAATAAATTTCATTCATTCATTCATTTTCTTGTCGGCTTTGTCCCTTGCGGGGTCGCCACAGCGGAATGAACCGCCAACTTATCCAGCACGATTTTACGCAGCGGATGCCCTTCCAGCCGCAACCCATCTCTGGGAACTTCCACACACACATTCACACTCATACACTATGGACAATTTAGCTTACCCAATTCACCTGTACTGCATGTCTTTGGACTGTGGGGGAAACCGGAGCACCCGGAGGAAACCCACGCGAACCCAGGGAGAACATGCAAACTCCACACAGAAACGCCAACTGACCCAGCCCAGCCGAGGTTCGAACCTGCGACCCAGCGACGTTCTTGCTGTGAGGCAACAGCACTACCTACTGCGCCACTGGGTTGCCCCGTTTAATAAATTTGTTTTGTTTAAATGAATCAAAATACATTGCCTATATTCACTGAGAAATGGAGGGAAATATTTGAAATGGTATAAAACGTGTTTGCAAAACTGTTGTAATTAAAACTTTCTTGTGCATTAATCCAGCATTTAATAATACTTTCTGAATGACTCTGGCATAATGACAAAACACAAGAATAATCAAAATAATATTTTAAAAGACCTTTTATATATATTTTGCCCAAATAGTTGCAGCCTTAGTTAACTTTTTCCAAACTTTAACAGGTTGAACTACGGTAAAATAAATAAAAATTAATAACACGTTTAACATCCGTCATGTTCTAGCCAGCGCGCTGTGGGTGTGTGGGCAGCCTACGTCATTGTTTGTATTAATGGCGGAGTTAGGAGGAGCAGGCCTGATGCGCGATGTGCCGGGAGAAGTGTATGGATTAGCGAGACAACATTTGCTTTCAAAATGAGTTGGAAAGTTCACCCTCTAAGCTTTATGCAGGTATGTCTGTCATGTGTATGTCTCATGTATTCGTGGAGATTTCGCTGTTTTTTCTGACCTCAGTTTACATGTCGCGCGAGCCTCACATGGACTGTTGTAATAACAAAGCCTCGTGGGCGTGGTCGCATTAAAAATAATGAGCTTCTACAGAGAAACTAGACATCGCGTTGGTTTCATACTGATTACTTTATCAAGCAATATTTGTTTTCAACATGCACCGCTGCATTTAAAAGTAGACACTTCAAGCTTTCTATAGATATGTGTCTCATGTCAGTGTGTTTAGTTTTCGCGGAGTTTCAGTGCATATTACTGACGCATTTGTAAAAACAGTTCATGGAGAGAGAAAAGAGAAAGTGGCTTCACTGTTTATTTTCCTTATTTTGCAAAAGCACACACTTTTGTTGTTATTGTGAGTGTACACAAAAAAAACCAGACACCTAACAGATTCCATTGATGTATTGCTCATATCTGTACGATCAAAACTGAAAGTGTCATTTAAGTTTTTTTCTGCGTTTTCATATGAAAACACGTCAAAACGTGTATACGCGGGCTTCGACCCCTGGGGGTTAATGAATATCTACAACTTTCAAAAGGCTGTCCACGAGAGACTAGAAACATCCACTACATATATTACTTTCTCAAGCTGTATTGAAGCAGCTTATAAAAGCAAAGATTTTTCACCTTAAGTCATAGTAACCTTCCGTTATTTCTCTATGAGTGGCTGTCTGTTTATTTGTATATTATTATAAATGTTGTTGACCTTCATAAGTGTTAGAATATCACAAGTTTGGATATTCTAATGTGAATTAAAAGAATGTATGATAAGTTGGATGTTAATGACAAACAACCTTTAATTTAGTGTCTGGCATTTAAATACACATAAGTGAATATACGCTGATATCGATAGAGATGGCAATAATAATTATTTTACACATTGCATTAATCTGACAATGTGCTTTATTCACATCAGATACACGTTGATTAGGTAACTAGAACGTTCACTCTATGTACTTCTCCCAGTTAAGCAGCTACGCACATTCATGCAATTCTGGAGAACTTGATGAATTAACATGTTGTAAATCCAGCAGTTCTAATCTCTCAACTAACATGTCGGCGCATATGACCAGGGCCGGAGTGGGACTCTTTTTCAGCCCTGGAGTTTCAAGCCTTAGATCGGCCCACTTCAGTTCAAGACTGACTGTATTAAAGAGCCCCTATTATGGGTTTTTGAAAATGACATTCCATGTAGTGTAACACAGCTCTAAGTGTAGTGAAATATCTAGCTTAGGCTGAAATCTGAAAGTAGACAGTTTTTAAAACGTCTCAGGTTACGTATGTAACCATTGTTCCCTAAAGGGAACGAGACGCTGCGTCTCTATTAGGAGACACTATGGGATACAATCCCTCTCTTATAACCTCCTGAAGCACAGGTGAAATCAATCCAATTTAATTGGCGGGACCGTGTGTGTGACGTCAGACCGGGAGGTATAAAAGCACCACGGAAGCAAACAACTTCAGCTTCAAACCTCTCGAACGAAGCGCACCAGGCATGAAAAAGTATGGCAAAGCGACGCAGCGTCTCGTTCCCTTTAGGGAACAATGGTTACATACGTAACCTGAGACGTTCCCTGCAGGGAACTCTACGCTGCGTCTCTATTAGGAGACACTATGGGAACGCTATCCCAAACACGCCATAGTTTGATTTGCCAGGTATGAGTTCTCCTAATTCAAGAAAAGATACTGGTCCTCGAAGTAGGATCCAGATCTAATTGATAAAAACCTTTTGAAGGTGTGCAGAGTAGACCACCCTGCTGCCTTGCATATGCCAGCCATACACTGGCCAGAATAAAGAAGGCTTTTGAAGCCGCCATACCCCTGGTAGAATAGGCCCTTATTACCTCTGATAAAGAACGGTTCAGGGTCTCATAAGTCAGTGAGATAGCCTCGACTATCCAACGGCTCAGCATCTGCTTAGACGCAGGTGCCCCCATGTTAGGTGGGCCATACACAATGAACGATTGTTACATTGAACGCCATCCAGACGTATAATGTATGCGTCTAATGCGTCTAACGCACTGGGCAAAGCAGATTATGCGCTTTTGATCTGCGTCATAAAAGGTGGAGGATTAAAGACCAGCAGCACCGTAGGTCGAACCACCTCAGTGGAGACCTTAAAGAAGTACCCTGTTCTGGGGTACAGGAATCCTCTCACCATGCCAGGTGAGAATTCCAAACAAGAGGGAGCTACAGACAGTACTTGTAAATCTCCTACTCTTTTGAGAGAAAAAATGCAATTTAGCATTAGAATGTTTTCTGACACCTCCTCAATGGGTTCAAAAAGGGGGGCTGCTGACATGCCCTCGAGCACTTTCAACAAATCCTAAGTAGGAACCCTATTGGTGCAATTAGGCCTCAACCTCCTGGATCCACATAGGAATCTGACCACCAAAAGGTCTCTGCCGAGACCGTCAGTACCATATGCAGGCATTGCCCCTACATTTACTTTAAGCGCCAGATTCCAAAACGCTCCTGGATAAAATTCCAGCACCAACCCCCAGGGGGTAAACTGGACCCAGGTGGTGGTCGGTACACCACAAAGTGAAAAATTTCCACTTGGTGGCATACAATCTCCTTGTGGAAAGGGCTTTGGAGTTGAATATGGTTTGAACACCCTCAGTTGAAACACCAAGATCTATGAGGTGGGTCCCCTCAGAGGCCACACCCATAGCTTCCACAGGTCCTGATGGGGGTGTATCACTCCCCCGCCTGGGACAGAAGAAGTCTCTGAACAAGAATCTCCCATGGGAGACCATTGAGGAAAGACACTAGGCCTGAGAACCATACTCATATAGGCCAATAAGGGGTCACCAATAGTAGGTTGAGCCCCCTAAATGGATCCTCTCCAGAACTCCCAGGAGCAGAGCGATCGGGGGGAAAACACACAGACGAAGCCTCAGCCATGTCTGTACCATGACATTCAGCCGAAATGGTGCTGGATGTGTCAGTAAAAAGCCACAATGGGCATTGTTTATGTTTTGACAGGCGCATAGATCTACGTCGGCTCTGCCGAATCTCTGTCAAATGGCCACCACCACTTCTGGGTGCAGTTGCCATCCCCCTGGCGCCAACCCCTGCCTCAACAGGAGGTCTGCTCCTACATTTCTGGGCCTGAGATGTAAGCTGCCTTGAGTGAGCGCAGCTTCTCCTGAGCCCACAGAAGGATCTGCTCCGCCAACCTGCACAGAATTCAGACCCCCTGATGGTTGATATAAAAGACCACCGATGTGTTGTCGGTTTTCACTAACACATGGTGACCTCTTACTTAAGGGAAAGAAATGTTTCAGAGCCTGAAACACTGCTAACATCTCCCAGCAATTGATATGCATGAGGAGATGATGGTCCCTTCATTGCCCCGATGTGGGAAAGGCACCTCAGTGTCATTTCCCAACCCTCGCGAGAGGCATCTGAGGTCAGTGCCATGCGCTGAGAGATTACTCCCAATGTAGGGTTTTGGGACAGAAACCAGGGCTGTTACTATATCGATAAAGCTTGTAGATAATGCCACAAGGCTTAGATCATGCAGAATCCCTGGATTTGAGCCACCACTGTAACAATCTCATGTGTAGCAGACCCAACTACGTTGGTGGCTGCTGCTAACCAGCCTCTGAAACTGCTTGACAGTGATAGCTAGGCCCAGCCTGACACTCTTTACAGCCATCCGGATTAACTCGATTTGAGTAGGGGAACAGACACACGAACATCGTCGTGGAGTCCCATAATACACCTAAAAAGTGTCTGCTAATGTCTTAACAGGAACTGGCACAATAACACTTTTCTTTAGGATTAGCCGCAACCCCAACTTTTCTATGTAAGTAAGAACAACACCTCTATGTTGAATTCCTAACTCCTTAAACTGGACTAAAAATTAGCCAGCCATCGAGAAAATTGAACATACGAACCCTTTGTAGCCAAAGCGAAACCAATTGCGCGTTAACTACTTCGGTGAACGTGTGGGGTGAAAATGCCAGACCGAATGGAAGAACCCTGTAAGCCTTGCCCCTAAAAGCGAACCTCAGGAACCTCCTGTGACTTTAAAGGATGGATATGTCACAAACCAGCCCTCAGACTGTATTTGTGACACAATGGTGCTGATAGTCATTATTTTGAACTTCAGCGCTTGCTTTGATTAGCTGTCTCAATCTAATATAGGATATAACCCTCCATCCTTCTTTGGAACAATGAAGTAATAATAAAAACCCCTAACTCCCATGTCTGGAGGAGGATTTGTTCTATAACTTCTTTCCTCAGAAGGGAGTCTACTTCCTGTTCCATAACTAGAGCCTGCTTTAACTTTACTAAAAATGTAAACCACATTATTGAAGCAAGAGGGGTGTAAACCAAACTGCATTTTATAGCTCCTCTTTAAGGTAAGCAGGACCCTACTGCGAAACATTTGGCAGCCGCTTCCACTCTGTCCGAAAAATTCCGCAGGGGTACCAGTCCCTCAAGACTGGCCTCTATGCTCTCCTAGGTAGCTAACTCTGGGCACTGAAGTGAACTTACGACAGGAGGCCACCAAGTTAACTGCTCTTGGACCCTCTGTAGAGGGGGGTGAGTCCACTAGCGCCACCACTTTTGGGATAAAACGCTGGTGGACAACACCAGGGGTCTCCGCGCCCTGAGGCACCAGCGGTGGGAGGGTTGGCAGATGGACCCCCTGTGGGGCATGAGGAGGCAGCCTTTGCGCCTTGCAGGACTGGCCTCTATGCTCCTCTAGGTAGCTAACTCTGGGCACTGAAGTGAACTCACGACAGGAGGCCACCAAGTTAACTGCTCTAGGACCCTCCGTAGAGGGGGTGAGTCCACTAGCGCCACCACTTTTGGGATAAAACGCTGGTGGACAACACCGGGGGTCTCCGCGCCCTGAGGCACCAGTGGTGGGAGGGTTGGCGGATGGACCCCCTGTGGGGCACGAGGAGGTGGCCTTTGCTCCTCGTAGGGGCTGCCCGAAGAATTTCCTAATACTAGAACTTCTTCGGAGACAATGTCTGTTTCACGAGAATGGTTCTTGGCCACAGTACGTGACGGTCTTTGTCTCCTGAGGGCGCTGCTTCCCACCCCATTATTTTTTGGGGGTGGCTAAATGGATGCAACGCACTCTTCTACCCAACACAATGCTGAGCGGATAAACTGGCTTGCGGTTGGGGCTGGTCCCACCTAGTCGCCCCAGAAGAACGGTTTCTTAGGGAAGAAAGCTCCTGTAGGAGCCCCACCCCCCTCTGCCCGCTCAACAGATTCTCTAAAGAGCCAGTGGGCGAAATGGGGGCGTCATGGAAGAGGCATTTGTCCTCTTTCTTGATACCGGACTGATTTAGCCACAAATTTCTCTGTGACCATCCATTTTAATGGCACAGAGAGACAGGTCCGAAGCCCGAAGCAGTTCTCGAACGATAACGGGCCTCGCCCTTCCCATAGGCGTCCTTCAGACGGTCTATTTGGTATGATTGTATAATTATATAGTATGACAACAACTAACCAGTTGACCTATCGCTGCATACACTTTACCAGTCAGAGCCGATGTTATTATTTTCACAGGCTTTGATGGCAAAGCAGGGTCTTAGCAGATGATTATTATATTATGTAATAATATATATTTTATTAATATAAATTAAATAACCTCAGCCAGTTTATCATATTCGGGGAAAAATGGGGAAATACATTTTGGCCCCAACGGCCTTCCATACTCTCAACTCCCTCGGAAGAAGAGGCGGAGCCGCAATTCCACAGTGCGAGAGGAAAAAGCAGCCGTAGCAGCCTTTCGACTCGCGCTGAAAAGACGCCGATCTGGAGGCAAGGAGGAGAAGAAAACCCTCGAGTTTTGTCTCCTTCTTAACCTTCAGATCGAGCTGCAATTCCCGCGAAATCATGCTCCGCTCGGCCGCAGCGCGAGCGGAAATGAGCCGCGGGAAACGCTTCACAGCACTCGGCCTGGGCTTTTTAAAACGAGCACAAACACCCCTCTCGAGGACTGATTGTACATGCTCCTGGACAAAGGCACTGCAAACACACATAAATCGTGCGTGTCCTGATTTGTGATAACACAAGTACACGGGGAAACACAGGATTTAAATGCTATTTCTCTTAAAGCCTATTATTTTTAATAGTGATGCAAAAAGAGAGCATGTGTGTGTGTAAGTCAGTTTAATGTCTCATCGTAGTGCCATGTCAGTGCTTGTAAGTAGGAGGAAAAAGACTCATGCGTCTGAGTGAAGAGAGAAAAAGCTGAAGTTGTTTGCTTCCGTGGTGCTTTTATACCTCCCGGTCTGACGTCACACACACGGTCCCGCCAATTAAATTGGATTGATTTCACCTGTGCTTCAGGAGGTTATAAGAGAGGGATTGTATCCCATAGTGTCTCCTAATAGAGACGCAGCGTAGAGTTCCCTGCAGGGAACTATTGATTCATCTAAAAATGAGTCGACTCATAGTGGTTTAAATGAATCGTCTTGATAACGAGTCTTTAGCCGTGTGGGGAGTCGCCGGATCTTTCCAGAACTGAACATATCACACACCACATTATTCTTAAAAGATGGAACGGTGCCTATGTGTCTGAACTATGATTTCAATTTCAAAGCAATCCACATGACCAGCTGCGATCACGAACACGTGCTAATTAACTCTACCTTTTGGTTCACGCCTGCAAACGCCGTCTACCAAGGGAATACACACTTTTAGGCAGACACAGAAGTGGCTAGAAAACTTCCAGTTTAAACTGACTCTCATTTAAACTGTGTTTATTTGAATAATGTATGTTTGTTTTACGTTTCTGTAGGTTTTTGTGTGTACATGTCCCATGTGTTTAACCTAACCATTATGAAGAGGTAATGAGTTAAAGCCGCTGCTTTTGCATGAAATCTACAGAACGTTTGTGAAACGTGCCATATTTAGTGTTAATTGAAAGCTTGAAACATTTTAAATGCATTGGATAATATGAAGAAACCCTACTATAAAAATGTCCATGTTATAAAACGTTATTTTAATAGCTTCTAATCAAAATCTTGAGTCTCCCACGAGGTGCTGATCCATCCTCCTAGGGGAGGGAATGGGGGTGTGATCCCACCCCGCAGCTTCTCTTGTTGGACAATCCCTGTGTAGGCCACACCTATACCCAAGCCTATAAAACTTCGAACAATGAAACTTTCGTCGTCTTTAGCCGGGTCTTCGCCTCTAATTGCCGCTGTCGTTCTTCTCGTGCTGGCCGTACATCGCCTGGCCGGAAGCCTCGCCGCAGCACGGAGCCAACCGCGACGTTCACGCCCGCTGACCCCCGATTTGCTTCAACAACGATCGGGTCAAACTCATCAGAACTGACAGAAACACTGCCATAACTACGGAATTCTGCAGAGAGCACAAAGGACTTCCCTGAAACTTCCACCGACGAGAGAATTCCAGCACGTCACTGAAGTCGCTACGCTGACCAATCAGCTCCGCCGGGATCTCCCTTTGGACCATTCGAGGAAACCGAAATTCCATCAGAATCGCAAGTAACACAAACAATAGTTCTATCCATTGCTGAACTGGTGTGAATAATGTTTAAGTAGTAAAGAATAGCGAAATTCTCTGCTTTTATGGTTTCTCTCAGGTTGCAATGCTAAGAACTTGCTAAATGCTAGAAGTTGAATCCTTACTCGCTCTCCGTCATAACTCTCCTCAAAACTGCTTGTGTGTGTTTGTATGTATGTGCGTTCTTTGTTTTATGTAGCTTAGTATGTTGTGTTATAGAGTAGCAATAAACTTGTGTTTCGTTTTTAAGATCCGTGTCGGTGTGTTGTGTGCTTTTATAAGTCAATGTCTCAGCTTTAGATATTGTTACCTTGCTCATTAAATAATTAGATACTGTTTTTATATTGTTAATTGTTGGCCACAAAAATAAGATAATACAGGATTGCTTTACACTGACCGTTTTATTTGCTGGACAAATGACTAGGTTAAGTGTAAGCTTTAAATAATTTTATGTAAATCATGTTCGAATCTTTAGATTCAAATCCCCAGAGTTTAAAAGTTATTTAAACCAAAAGAGCTGATTTCTTACAGCCGTTTCAGTGTGACATGGATACGAAACATAATTGTTGCGCATGCAACTTTAAACCTGCGGCCCCGCCCACTAACACAGCAGCAAAGATGAAGTCATGAGCCATGAAGACACTGTGCTTACTTGGATATTATTGAAAATGTGAGGGAAAGGAGTGGTTCAGAAATTTGCACGCTTACAATGGGCGATCTATCAGTACACAGCTCATGGATTATTTTAGGGGTGCGGGCAAAATGAGGACAGTTTATTAGCTACACCGTCAAACAAAGGCAGGCTGCTGCAGGCTGGGCTTCGGCCTAGTGCCCAGCACTAGAAAGGCTTACGAAGACTTGGGATGAGCGCGATGGGAGCCCGCAGAGATAGCTTGTCAGAGGAAAGAGAAGGAGTGCTGGTGGGCGCTACAACCCCCTGGCTGGGGATGTGATCATTGGGCAAAGCAGAGTACAGGTAAGCCCTGAGATCATATAACATTTCAGGCAAGAGGTGCCACAGCAATGATTGCACATAGAAATGATCTACATGTTTTGTTACTTGTAACCGCTTGTACTGTATCAGGTTAACTCTTTATTTTCTCATACCGCGTCTAAAGCCACGTTGTATACGCCACACGTGCTGCTTTGTTTACGGAATTAAATGCGTTTGTGAGCCCGTTCCACTGCCGTTTGTCATTGCTATGGCCACCGTTAGCTGATTCTACATACGTGCAGCGGTCAAGCATCAGAAGAGTTTAGCTTTTGCTGCTGTGTGGATTAATACTGAATGTGTGTCATAGAGCTATATGCTGGTGTGTAACTGCACTGCTTTCGGCGCTGAGGTGTCTGACAAAACACTGTTGAGAACTGGGTACTGTTTACTGTGGTTTTAGTAAGTTTACTATGAAGCGTGTTTCGGGCGTCTTCTGCGATCGGATCCTATATCAATGTTGGCGACCTGGGGGCTTGATAAACCACGCTGGGCATTTTACTGTCTCGCGCTGAACGCTGTCGACCAATCGCAACAGGCTTTCATCGGTCCAATCAGCGAAGATCAGCTCCGCGCTAAGGAGGGGTTTGGGAACAAATGAATCGCTGAATGAATCATATGGGAGTTGCTGGGATAATTAGGTAAAAATAAATACATATTATAAGACCATGAAAGTGTTTTTTGACCTTGCATGCAGATCAGTATGTTATTGGAGACCCATAAAACTAAAATATGACCCTTTTTAGTGTATAATAGAGGCTCTTTAAAATAACATCATTTCCAATTCAGTACTTTAGTAAAGACTTATCTGAACAGTTAACACAATGTAATGTTTAACAGTATCATAATCTATTTTCTGTAATAATTAGTGCTCATAAATATCAAACGTTGAAATGAAAAATTATCAAATAAATACAAATATATATTAAGCAATATGTATAAAATAAAGATTAAAATTAAATGTATTGAATTTTCTAATGACACTATCATGTCTTTTTTAAGGAAAAACATCACTATGTGCTTTTCTGCAATATCTGAATATATATTCTGTGCAAATTTGTTTACAGATATCCAGTCCTTAAACACAAATAAAGAATAAAACAAGAATTGCACTGTTATCTGCCAGACTTTTTTTATAACCACAGTATTACTTTCTAATGATGGCTTCATGTTTTTTTCCCCTTTAAACTTTCTTATCAAGTTAAATCAGATTTATTAATGTAGTGAATCATCTGATTTCATTAATTGTCTAATGTAATATTCATTAATATTGTCAAGTGTAATATTCATTAATATTAATTATTCGAATTCTTATATTCACTCAATGACAATCCTGCCTGCCCATTCTAGTGTGTTGGGTTCATGACTGATGCTTGGTAACATTACGGGGCCTGGCTCTTCACTGTTAGCATCATACTGGACAAGAGGCTGCTGCTGCAGAAGAGCTACAGTACAAGAAAATGTTCGGTACATAAACGGTGGTTTGCAGACATCGTTGTTTTGCACTGATCCTAACTAGCTTAACATTAACTTACCAGCCGTTTCATCGTCTTCATGTGTTGTTGTACTCTCGCTGCCGCTTGTTTTAACGAAAAATGTTCTCAGCTTTTTTTAATTCTGGCCTTTTCAGCGCCACCTTTGTGCTTTTTATTATCAATTTATCATCTCTCGCGGATCTCTTAACAAATGATTTTGCTGCTGATGAGCATGGTGCCGCTGTTGGGCAGTCGAATGATAGTTACGTCATCAACCTGCAGGCTGCATTCTGCTCACGGGGCTGCGAGAAAATAAATAAAAAGAGTGGAGCTGCGGTAAAATAATGAATAAAAAGAGCGAGGCTATGGTCAAATAAATAAATAAAGTGCGACTGCTGAGAGTGCAGGCAGCTAAGTGCAGACACCGGCCCTCGCGGCCAAAAAAATGGACCGCTCCATCGTGAATACTCCCGGTCCTCCCGATTAGCTAATCCGGGCCTGCACATCACCCATCAAAGGTCAAATAATATGATCAATATTAAGCTGAGAATCAGAATAACAGATATTTCACAATAGAATTAGGAAATTTGTCAATATTTGTAGAAAAAGGACTGAAAAATTATATATCAATAAATCCTCTGTCTATTGTGTGTCACATGATAAACTTGATGCATTGCCATGGAAGCATAAAAACGATGTGGCAAAAAAATTAACTCATGCAGGGGGGTTGGTAGAAGCATTTTAAAACTTGTGTGTGAAAGGATTGAGCATAGTAAAAGGGATAAGGGTATGTTTAAGGACATCCAGGCTACTAAGGCAAATATATGGTGGTATGGGTAAGTTTAAATATTGATTAAGATTAGGGACAGGCAAGTTTTAAGGTTTGAATAAAGCCCTGGTCAGATCACATGATTTCATTGTCAGTTACAAAAGTCAGATTATGCGATTTTGTCTTGATAAAATCTTGACTTGTTGTGAGTAACTAATGTGCCAGACTACACATTGCTTTATGATCAGTCATCACATGATGTCAAGGACAAGCGTGCTGTTGCCAAGAGTCTGCAGCAACAGAACTGCTTCAACAGGCCGCATTACTCCATCAAAGCAGTCACAAGTGTTGCTTTAACAATATTTCTTATGTCAATTTAATTTTTTTTATGTTATTTCAACCTCAATAAACACTGATGGATCACTCTTATGTTTCCACTCCCTAGCCTGAACTTGCCACGAGTGAGATGGAGAAAATGAAAGCACATCAGTACTGAGGAAAAATTAGGTGCTCAAGACATAATCTTTAAAATATTTTTAAAAGTTGCTAATATATTAAAGAGGTTTGTGATACAACAATTACAGTGAAGCATTACTTAAATAATTTACTCGCACAGTTGAGTAGTGGATGGGCACAAAAAAATTTGATTGAAAAAAAAAAAGATTATTGCCCAGTGTCACCAATGTGATGGAACTTGTCGTGAAGAACGGGGAAAAAAATGAATCATTCTAGACTTTCTGCGATGGTGTCGTGAAGCATCGCAGACATGGTATCGTTTGTTGTGAACTATGCCACATACATGAGAAGAAACAATTGAATCTTGTGTCACAACACCCATTTGTTGTTTAGAGATTCCCACGAATCAAGGAAATCGTGTCAAAATCGCGAAAAATTTGTGTGATCTGGGCTTAATAGATAGCATGGTGAACAAACAGAAGCTGGCACTGTCACTGTTGCTCTCAAAAGAATGACATCAGAAAGATCCAAGGTTTAAAACACTTAAAACAATTGATTAAGCTAGTTAACCTATACTTATCAGCCAGTAAGGTAGTGAAAAAATAACACATACAAAAATTCAAAGAATCACAAAAAAGTTTTCAAGTCAAATTAAAAATGTAAAAAATTTGTAAAAGTATTTGGCAGCGCTTTACTTGAAGGGGATGTTCATAAGACAGTCATGAAACCTTTATAATCATGGCATGACCAGCCTGATCTCATGAGGAAACGTAAGTATTTTACGTTTTGTCAGTTTAGTTCAGTCATACGAACATGTACGAATTTAAAAAGGAGGCGTGGCACCTAACCCCACCCCTTACCCCAACCATCATTGTGTGATGAGCAAATCGTACTAATTTGTACAAATTAGATCGTACAAATTCATACAAATTAGCCACTAAATCAAAAAGTTACGAAATAGCCGTTGGATTGTGTTGGCATGAGACATCATAAATATAAAGTATTTTGACATGCTTATGACAACTTCACTAAGGTGTCATTTGCTTTATTATGTAATTTTAAATACAAAGGTGACATTGTTTAAAAATGTCCATGTTGACAACTTGACATTATCAAGACAGCAGTCTATAAACATTAGGATGTTATAATTGTGTAATGAATTATCATTAATCATTAAGATTTTTCTTGACCTTAACCTTGTCATAATTAGATATGATTAAATATTAATGACACTGTTATACAATTATTTGACAGAGCATTAACCCTTTTTCTGAGTAATTTAATGACATATTCAGAAAAAAATATTTATGATTCAATTCTAGAGCTTTTTACAATAATCATTGTTTTAAAGCAGCTTTGCAAAATTACATTACAAGCAATTTAAGTTAAAGTTACAATCAAATACAAGTTATTATATACAGTATGGTTGGGTCGATAGACGATGCCATCGCCGATGGCCGATAGCCATCACTATGCTGAGCCGGCATTGCGATCCTCCGCCCCGCCCCTGTCGCAGCAGCAACCCGCTCGCGAAAAATACACACTTAGGCCCCATTTACACTAATACAACTTAGTTTTAAATGGCATTTTAAAACGAAAACGATCCACGTCCACGCTGGCGTTTCATCTAGCATTTCTGAAAAGATCTCTGTCCACACTATACCACTGAAAACGCACATCACGTGACCACACACACACAAACACTCTGTCATGCGCTGCAGCATCTGAGCTTCAGCAGTCAACCCAGAGAGCAGTGCACGTCGGACAGTTTATTAAGGATGTACCGCTGGATCGCGTCTCACTATAGTTGTTAAACGTGATTTTTATTAATCTTGTTCCTATATAACGACTCTTCGGCCTTTTGAATCTATCAGGTAACATGTCACAGCATTAGTATACTGCTTCAATCTTGCTTTCACGATTGTACTTAGTTATTTTAACGAAAAACTCAGATACTGTTGTTTGGTTCCTGTTGGTTGTGCACCTTTTTTACCAACCAAGTTTTTCTCTGCCATTATAACGACACAGATTACTACCTATTCATGCCAGAGTCCTGCGGAAAAAAAGTGATTGACAGGTGGCAATTTGTGTGCAACTTATTTTTATTTATTTATGATTTGGTTATGGGTAAAACAAAGACCACGTGGTCAGGTAGTTGAAACGGTAGGCTACAAATAATTAATTTGTTATGAATTAATTCATTATTCATAAGTAAATAATTCACCGCTGCCTACAACGACTATGCGCTTGTCCATCGCGATGTTTTACATTAGACATCATACGATGCCAAATTGGTCGACATCGCCCAACCCTAAGACATAGTTAACCTTCAATTTTACATCATATAGGTGATGTCTGTGGTTACATTAATCAAGTGTATTTGTGTATTTAAGTGTATGTGTTGTCCTCGATGGTTGACATCAACAATTATGATGTGACAAATATAAATGAGAAGAATAAAGACCAATAATTTTACCTAGATTAAAAAAATAGCACTTTTTCATTTAAGTTTCACTTTTACAGTTTAACAGAATTCACTCCTAATTTACACAAGTCATTATGGACTCATGGAGATTAAGTCTGACATTGAGTAATTGTTAAACACTTTCTCAATCTAGTATAGCAATAATTACTCCTCTGTCAGAATGCCTTTCCTACATGACAAGTTAATCATTTAAAAGCCTATAAAATAAAGCATTGAGTGCAAAACTGGTTGTTTTCTATAATTGATAAAGACATGTTTTGACTTGTTACCTCAAAGTATAATATAAAATTCAAAACAACATTATTGCAGTGCATAAAACCAAATTAAAATGTTGATAAACTATAGAACAAACAGAGCCATAATCAAACAACCAACAACAGCTTACTGAGAAGGATTCATTCATTGCTCTTACTCAATCATATAATGATGCTTTTGTTTATAAAGAGCTTCTAACACACTGCCATTTGGTCTTTCCTGTGCCAGTGTTTGCATACAGTCTGCATCACCCCAGCGCCACCAGTTTGCTGACCGTCTGCGGGCTCCTTGTCTTTGCTGTCTTCTCCTGCCAAGATCTGGCGGTTTAAGCAAAAGTGGTCAGCATAAACAAAATAGCCATACTAAAGATTTTGGTGGAAAATGAAGCCATTACTGTTGAGTTACAATTTTTTTTTTAATTTCATTTTAAATCTCATGATAAATTCATGTAAATTTTGGCTAGTATTATGTATTTAATACAGTAGTATTGGTTAAAAATGCATATGTGAATAGCATATTTATTTATTTATTTTTTTATTTAGTTTGCATTTTTTTCTATGTTTTTTTATTACTCTCTGAACTAGCTCTCTGCATGTTTGGATGTACATTCCATGTCCAACCAGAGATCACCAAAGTTATAATGATGCTTTAATGTGAAAACTGAAAGTGATGCGTAACCTGTACTGGAATCTGTACTCTGCATTGAACATATCCAAATGCACTGAACACACCAGTATGAACACAAATCCGAAGCAGTGGAAAAAACAGTCATTCTTTGTAAACTTTGTTCACTCTCAGTGCCATATGTCCACTCATTCATGCTGTCATTACTGTATTTCCCTGTTTTTTACAGTTTTGGATTTAAGACCTGAAGTGCACAATGTACCCATTCATATGTGTTTAAACCAAAGTAATGAAAGCTTTTGTTATTTAAACATTGAACCTCAAATGAAATAACCTCACAAAAATAAATGTCAACTTGCCCGACTTGATGAGTATGCAGTCAGTTATGCCTTACAATGTAAACATATAAGATTATTCATTCCTGCTGTCTGTGTTTTTAATGTTAATCAAACAACAAAGACAATAAAATCACCCCCTGCTCTTTATTGAACATCTGTTGTAATGTCAGTAATGTTTAACCTTTATGTAATTCACACTGTTATATAGTTTATATACAGTATGCAGTTTTATATTTAATTATGTTTATCACTTTCTGTACATGAAAACTACTGTTAGATAACTGAAAAGCCTGGAAAAAGTTTTAGGAGTATCTTTTCTGTATTATATTTATTTGTGCTTTTGCTTGTATATATAACTTTTGTTTAATATGACAGTGCCCTGTTTTTATTGTTTTGTTTTGTTTTTTGCTGAACATATCAATATATCATAACAATATATACAAATATTTTTTTCTTATCACTATATTTGAGTCAGAAAACCTCTGTAAAATAGGCATTTAACCTTATTGCACAAACTTTTGGGACTAAATGTGGAAAGCAGAATATATAGGCCTGTTAATGAACCAACAATCATTTATACTAGTAATTGTATTAGATAGGCAGATTATATGTTCTTACAAATTTTGCACAATTATGTTTTTCAATAATAGTAAACAAAAAGTATTACATGAATGTGTTTTGGTGCTAATGTTGCTTAAACCGGCCACTTTATTGGATACTGAGGAGATCATTTGAGTACAGTGAACTCATTGTCATGTTCAAGAAACTAATCTGAGATGATTCACGCTTTATGACATGGCCCGTTATCCTGCTGTAATGTCGCAGTGGATATCGAGACGCATCAGACCAGGCAATGTTTTTCCATTCTTCTATTGTCAAATTTTGGTGGGCCTGTGTGAATTGTACCCTCAGTTTCCTGTTCTTAGCTGACAGAAGTGGCACCCTGTGGGCTCTTCTGCTGCTGTAGCCCATCTGCCTCAAGGTTCAAAGTGTTGTCCGTTCAGAGATGCTCTTCTGCATACCTCAGTTGTAACTAGTGGTTATTTGAGTTACTGTTGCCTTTCTATCAGCTGTAACCAGTCTGGCCATTCTCCTATAAATCTCAGAGATTGTGCGTGAAAATCCCAGTAGATTAGCAGTTTCTGAAATACTCAGACCAGCCTGTCTGGCACCAACAACCATGCTACTTTCGAAGGCACTTAAATCACCTTTTTTCCCCATTCTGATGCACAGTTTGAACTGCAGGATTGTCTTGACCATGTCGACATGCCTAAATGCATTGAGTTGCTGCCATGCAGAGGTGGAAAGTAACGAATTACATTTACTCACGTTACTGTAATTAAGTAGTTTTTTTGAGAATTTGTACTTTTTAGAGTAGTGTTTAAAATCTGTAATTTTACTTTTACTTAAGTATGATTTGCCTAAAGTATTGTACTTCGCTACATTTTAAATCATATCCGTTACGGAGTAAAAAATTAATATATAAAGAAATGCAACAAAAAAGAAAAAGAAAATCGCGCCCGGAAGCCACGTCACTGCAGCGGCAGCGTGAGAAAAATCTGCGGTAAACTTGTCTATTTACTGTTGCTGGAGTTGGATTTATCGTCGGAGTTTAGGAGGTTTATCAGCAAAATGCCTGTCATCCCCAGCAATGACAAGGTAAGCTACTGTATATGACTCATTATTAATTTTACACTTCACTGCACTTGATCCGCGGTATAAAGATCATGCGGAAATAAAGCAGCGCGCACATGATATGATACAGACCGTGATGGATGCGGGGAGACTTTTTTTCCCATCGCAGAAAAAAAGCTGAAGTAGCGCGTGCATAGCGCAGAAGTAGACTCGCAGGCGAGTGCATCAGCAGCGCGCACCTTGTTTCTGTCTGTTCTAGTTACCTATCTACAGGGCCGGAGCAAGCCGAACTGCCGCTCTAGGCAAAGCACTATCACGCCGCCCCTCAAACGAAAGTGAAACCGGGGGGGGGGGGGGGGGGGATAGCTGGCGCAGTAAATTAATAGTCATGTGATGCATTTCGATTAGCACGAGAAAGTAATCAAATCATTTGTTACAACATTAAAATCCATCCCTGCAAAGGTGAAACAAATGATGACAGAGAAGTGAAAAAGAGCGAGTTTTTTACTGTGGTCAGGTCACCCGCCAGTCCAGAAGGAAAGGTTATTCTAGCCGCCAAGGTATTTTGGCGGTCACTCATACACTGCGTATTACGGTAGAGCGCTAAACAGCAATGTATGTACAGCAAGCTGACAGGGAAGAGGACGAGGTCATTCGCTACATTGAAACTGCTGTCATGGAAAATTAAACGGATGTTCTTGGCAGGTAGAAGATGCAAACAATCCTACCCAAAACTTGCAAAATTAGCCAGATCAGAACTCTGCATCTCGGCCTAGCAGCTGCAGTAAAAGGTATTCGGTACGCAGCATCCTGAGCGCAGGACTGCGCTAAAGCCATTTACAGTGGATTCAATACCTGCACAAAAGCACATAGCCTAATCTTGGTGAGTAAAGGGTTTTTAAATTATAAATAAATATTATTAAACCATAAAATCATAATGTAGACAGCGTATACAGGCTAATGTTGGCATTATTCGTTCGTTATTCAGCTTCCCCGTCGCCTTAATGCCAGATTGTGAAGAGAAGTGGCAAAAGAAAGTAATAATTTAGAATTTATTTTAATTTAATTTGTTAAGAAAGACTTCTTTCCGTTGGTGTGTTGGCCAATTTAAAGGCTAGGTATGTACCTAGGTCTATTTAGAGTGCTGAGATGTTACGATGTTACAGAGGACTTATTTTATTTCTTTGTTCCGACTTCCAAGTGACCTATACCCTATGTTTGTTATGAATAAATTATGTTAAAACATATAAATGACTCATTCTTGAAAAAAGGCAAAAGAGCTGTGTGCATGCCATGTGCACATTTGAATAATGTCGGGTTATTAACGGGTTCGGGCTTTATAAAGCTGTCAATCAAAATGTCGGGCTCGGGTTGAATTCTGTCGGGCTCGGACCCCATCGGGCCTAATTTTTATGGCCCGATTACACCTCTACGTTAGATAGGGCGGCGGGGCGCGTTTGCCGCCCTCACTATTATGACAGACCCCTATTATGCCAGTGTTGTGTTGATGTTGCGGATGAAAGTCAGTATGTTGGGTTGGGCGGCGGGGCGCGTTTGCCGCCCTCATTATTATGCCGCTCTAGGCGGCCGCCTAGGTCGCCTCAATGGACGCGCCGGCCCTGCCTATCTATCTTTCTATTTTTCTTTTCATCTGCACCAGGGCCCGCGGTAACTTTATCACATGTTGTTTAGTGTTTCCTTAACCTGCAACTCTTTATTTGACAAATTATATATATATATATATATATATATATATCACGAAGAACTGTATGCTTCTCAAGCTTTATGAGAAGTGTCATTCATGTCTTTTCAGGTGCACTCAGAGGACAATCACCTGTTATATCATGTCATTTAGTTTTTATTGTCAGCATGATGTAGACCTTTGTAATAATATTTATACAATATAGTTATATAATGACATGTATACATGATCAAACTAGTGTGAAACTTGCAAAACCAAAAATAAAACGATTTTAAATTAGCTTGTTTTTGTAGTTTGGCCCAAAACAAATGTTTGTTGCATTTTTAATAGTTTAATTCATTTGATCGACTATATAAAAATCAGTGGATATTATCAGGTGAACTCCAATTAAGCTGCTGAATCATCTCAAGAATGATCAGTGGAAACAGAATGTACCTGAGCTCAATTTAGAGCTTCACGCCAAAGGCTGTAAATACTTAAGTACATGTGATTTTTTTTTTTTCAGCTTTTTTATTTTTAATAAATTTGCAACAATTTCAAAAACTCTTTTTTCACATTGTCATTATGGGGTATTGTGTGTAGAATTTTAAGGAAATAAATAATTTAATCCATTTTGGAATAAGGCTCAAGGCTGTAACATAAAAAAATGAGGAAAAAGTGAAGCGCTATGAATATATATTTAAAATAAAATACAGTATGTCAAATGATCTGATCTCTGTGTGGAGCACTGGCTGTTGTCAGACTCCTTTTGCAAACAAAAATCTCTCAGAATAATTACAATTAATAGCAAAATGTAATTGATATGTAAGACTTGAGATACCACAAATACTTTGATGTCTTTGACAATTCAAACATGAGCTGGAAACACAGAGACAATCGGCTCCACAACCCACCAGGTGGGAATGCGGGAAAGCCAGCTCCTCTCATTCATTTAGATTTGAAGCAACCCCCTCTCCTCACTCACCCTCTCTTCATACATACTCACACAGAATGGTCATTTCAAAGTATGAATGTTCTAAATCAATCCAAGTGACTTTATCTATCATGTCTGATATCATTTGAAATCTCTCAGTGCGACTGGTACAATGGTCTCATTTCCCCAGAAATAGACATAATCAAAATAATAGATATATAACTTCAGGTATCTTTTGAACCACTGCTAAGGGTGTGCCTATACCTAGGGGGCCTTTATTCAAATGACCATTTGTTCCCTGTAGGCAGAAACTCTTCTAACATGCCACTAAATGTAAATGCCTTTTGTTATTCAACAAACACCCATCCTTGAGGAGATTCTTGGTTGGCTACTTAAGGAACAGTTTCTAAATGTTCGTGGCGATTCTGTACCCAGATTAGCCCGTAGCGTGGAGCTCTCATGCTCCATGCTATGTATATTTTGATGTCAGGTATGCATCTTTTGATCTTGGATTTATCTTTGATAATTTGATGTATTGAAACTTGTATTGATTGTTTAATGAATTGGCTTAATACACAGTTACCTGACTAATAAATTGTTATGTTTTGAATAATTCAAACAGATCTCATGTTATTATCTCTAGTAGATTACGTTAAGTCCATAGCACCACAAACCCCTGTACAGGTTAGTAACGGACTAAAACACGATAGACGGAGCAGCGTGGCACGCTATACGATGTTGTTAGAGCTCCGACTAACACATTGGCATAATTCACGTATACATAGACAGTAAAAGGCTATATAAGGGGATAGACCTTCATCTCTAAATTTCTGATTTAGCAGATAGCTGATCTATGGGGACCACATAACAAATATTCTAATCTGAGTACGTAGGGTTCGGCCTTTTTAGAATAGTGGTTAATCGCCTCTGTTTAATGACCAAGACTGACATGTTTGTGTTAAGAGATTGTATACTCGGCCGGTACAAGACTCGGGATGTTATAGGAATCCGAATGAACGAGAATAACATACAATAATGAATCGAAGAGAATATTCAATCATAACCTAAAGTAATATTAAAGGATACAAAATAACCTTATCAATGTTTTATAATTGGAGTCAGATAAAACGAGAATGAATATATTAATATTCTAAACCACCTCATACTAAAATTGGAGTCAGATATGAGTTAAAGTTAAAGTAAATCAACATTGTGCACTGGAAAGACCGAACAGGCAATAAACCTTCATCCACCAGTAGATACCGTCGTTGGACTAACTGGTTGGACCCTACAGATAACATAGACATACTATTGAAAATTCATACTTTAATTCATAAGAGTCATACTTCTGTGGTTATTTTGATTAAAGTAACCTAAAAGTAATACAAAAGTAGTGTTATGCATTGCTGAGATATTAATATTGGAATGTAACTAATTACAAGAAAAGAAATGACAGTAACCATAAATTTACAATGTATTACATTTTGGACGTAACTTGCCCAGCTGTGTTCGTAACATTGCTAATGTTCATTAGCACAAAGATTAGATATTAACAGGGACTTGGAGCAAATTGTTTATGCACAATGGGCTCTACGCACCGCTAGAATTTTAAAGCCAACGATAAACTTCCGGTGAAAGCTTAATGTGACTATTTTCAATTTCACAAAGTTGTTTTTACAGCATCGATGTTGTAATGTAATTACAATACATTCAGTTAAATTGACTTAAGCATTCATTTAGTTGTTGAAGTGTAAAATTAGATGAAAGATGGTGTAACCACTAGCGCCGTCAGTAGCAACAGGCTAGCGCAGAAATTCCATTGAAAATACTGAGGTAAAGTCTAGATTGGATATGCGGCCGGCTGGATGTGCGCTATGCACATCAATATAGCAGCATTTTTTATGACACTGTATAACAATAGGCGACGCGGTGGCGCAGTAGGTAGTGCTGTCGCCTCACAGCAAGAAGGTCGCTGTAGTGTATGTGGGTGTGAATGAGTGTGTATGGGTTTCCCAGACATGAGTTGCAGCTGGAAGGGCATCCGCTGCTGGATAAGTTGGCGCTTCAATCTGTTGGGGCCACCCCAGATTAATAAAGGGACTAAGCTGAAAAGAAAATGAATGAATGAATGAATGTATAACAATAATTTATATTTTTACAGTACTGTGACAGTTGGGTTTAGGGTTAAGGTGGGGGTAGACGTTAATAAAATACAACAAATGTGAAGTTTAATAAATATTATAAATAATTCTCGTTAACTTCCGGCCGCAATTGTATCCAATCTAGCAACAGCCAAAATACTGGGGTAAAACAAACTGTTATATTTTAAAGACATGGCGAGGGGAAAATGGACATTAATGCAGTGCTTCTTGTCCGATCTGAGACCCCCTTCATATCATATATCTAACAGGCAGTGAAGATCGCTGATTTTTAAAGAAAACAGATCTTAAAATGTGACAATTTTGAAATGGAAAGACAGTTCATCGGAAGCATTTGGGCTCCCTGGCTAAAAATTTTAAGTCTGTGCATATAGCCCATTTAGCTAACACAGCAGATGTTGCATTAGAATTTGTGAATTTGGATAAATTGTTAAAGAGGATAATCTGTAAAATATTTTAAATAATTATATACTTTTTTGTTATTGGTCTTTAATTTTTTTAAGTTACTTAAAAACAACTAATTGGAGATTTAAATCGCCTTGTCCCTTTTGAGAAATAGTTACTCTTTACTTTTTACTCATGAGTACATTTGTAATGAGTTATTTTTTACTTTTACTTGAGTAGATTTATAGACATGTAACTTTACTTTTACTTAAGTAAAAAATTTTGTAAGTAACAGTACTTTTACTTGAGTACAAGATTTTATTACTCTTTCCACCTCTGCTGCCATGTAATTGGCTGATTAGACGCGTTAACGAGGAATTTTACCTGCAGGTGTACCTTAAAAAAAAGTGGCCGGTGAGGGCATATTAATCTGTTTTCAACTTCATTAGAAGTAACTCATTTATTAATTGATTTTTATTAATTTAATTTAAATGTTTTTAATTGTAGTTGTAGAGAACATATACTGATTTCTGACTAAGCCACACTAAATGTATAACTCAAATATTTGAAAAGAAATCTAAATAGTTTGGCTGGGCATATAAAAAAAAGTCTTATTAGAATGTAAATGATCTATAAAGAATTTTTCTGTTAGTATGGAAACAATGTGGACCGCATGCAACAGAAAAATGATGTATCTTGACAGTATTATATTTAGGGATGGGCATTTCTGACCATTCTTCATTTCGATTAATCCACAGGTTTGACAAACGAGTACTCGATTAATCGGGGCGGGGCTTAATCAAGAGGCGGGGCGTGTGTGCGTCATAGGGGCGGGGCTTAATCAAGAGGCGGGGCGTGTGTGCCTCATAGCGACAATTAAATAACATTCAATTAATATATATATATATATATATATATATATATATATATATATATATATATATATATATATATATATATATATATATATATATATATAAAGCCCTGTTAAAAATGTTGTTGATAAAACTATGACAGGATTCAGAAAACAATTAAATCAACGCTGTTGGGTTATTAAAAATCACCATCAATATTGGTTAACACAGTAAACATTTAAAGAAGTGTAACAAGTGGCGTATTTAGGCATGGGCAATATGGTCGATGCCCATAGCGGCATCTGGGTGGCACGGGGAGACGGTGCGAAAAAAACGAGCCCCAGTACAAGCTTTGAGTTACGATTTACTTTATGCAAGTGTATTAATTTAAAGTAGTAATCCCAGAATAAAGACGTTAGAGGCCATTCACATTTGGCGTATTTTGCATGTGCAAGTTTGTTATTGTCTATGTGCAACCGAAACAAAGGTGGTGAAAGCAAACTGATGCATGCATGCGTGCAGAAACCATTCCCCGCGCGCCTCACGCGCTGCTCTGCACCCGGTGTGAATAGGCCTACCGGTTGTTTAGGCTACATGCACGCCGGTAAAATACACGCCGTTTATGTACTGTGAAACCGGAGTAACTTTAATGCAGAGGTGTCGGCGCGCAGCGAGCTTTGCAAGTCGACAAAACTAAAGTTATTATATGATGATGATCTTATTTTGACTATATGGCTATGAAGCAGAAAGCAGAGATGATGAATCAGGGAGGTAAGACTTAATAACATTAATTCTCAGCCATGAGTCGGGTCTAAGACAACAGATAATTACATAAAATATATATTCTTTGTATTCTATAGAATTTACTTTAATATTCAAGCAAAAGATTTTTTGCGATCTTAGCTTCTTAGCTTATCACTCCAGCTGTGTCTACATTTTTTCCAGTTACATTTTGGATTGATTTGTTATTTATTTAGAATAATAATTGTGCAATAATAATAATAGTAATAATAATAATTTTATTTCTAAGTACATTTCTAAAAGCAGGTGGTTCGCCCAGGGTGCCATTCGAACCGCCACTGACGTGAAGCATGTAGGTTTTCTACATGAGGCATTGTAAATAAAATTAATCATAAAGCCTAGAGACACAATATGAAAATATTATATTACAAATTGTGTTTATCTACACAAAATGCATGTGAGCTTGAACTGCATGCCAAACAGAAAGTGGATGCGGTGCGCAGGGCGCTTTAAAACAACGGCAACTGAAGCCGCGCAGAAAAAAGAAACCAAAGTTATTTTACAGTATTATCCCCTTCAATATGTGTCTTATTATTACTATAAATATTTTGGATCCGTTTTTAAAACTATAATCTACCTTTTTCTATATTGTTGACAACAACAATAAAAACACATGATACTCTGCATTTCAGTTATTTTATTCAACTGACATTTTTACCAAAACAATATTTTACTTAAGCAGCATCACAACAGATGTGGATCAAAAAGGTTTTTTTTTTTGTAAAAGGTTTGCAAAAATAAAGTTTCACCAAAACTTAACCAAACGGCTGTTAAGCAGCACAGTGATGCGCGGATGGCGGTATAGGCTATCCGCGGGCGCTGCAGATAATCCGCGGGTCGGGTAATAAAAAAAATACATTATGATTAATTGCGGGAGGATCATAGCAGTTGACCAGCAAAAAACAGAGAGTGGACTTCGCAGAATGTGAAGATGAGACGCCCAAGCAAGGTGCAAAGAAAAAGACCAAGTAAACATAACATAGCCTATAAATATAACATAACATAGCTGTTGTTTAGGCTGAAGTGACACCGTTTTTGTTATCTTTTTCTATATGTAAAAGCTGAATCTGCTGTTAATAACGAACGATCCACAGAAACCTATCATCATGCTTAAAACAAAGAATTAGAATTATTAAAGTGTCGATCGGGTGCGGGCTCGGGAGTGGATAAATATATCCAAATATAAAATAAAATAAAATGTGTGGGCGGGTGGCGAGCGGAGGATTAGAATGAAGGAGCAGATTCGGGTGACATTTCAGCTGATCCGCGCATCTCTAGCACATAGCCTAACTAAAATTAGAAGCTAGCATAATTTGGCTGCGTAAACTTAAAATAAAAATAGCCTAAATATTTTTTACCACATCTATAAAACTTAAAGATTGGGTAAAATAACATTTCTTTCAAAGTGATCAGTCGGTGGAGGTAAATAAAATAAAGCCGGACTAATTTAACTATGCTGCTTAAACCTAAAACAAAAACAGCCTGAATATTTTATCATGCATGGCTAATAAAACTTAACACAAGGAAGGACTACATGTTTTTTTCAAAAAGATCAGTCGGTCTACATGCTCCGATGAAAGCCGAGTGCGAAGTTTATTTTCAATTAGACGGCGGTGGAAAAAAGGCGCTCAGAAGGCAGAGAAGTTGCAGGAACAGCCAGGTACCACTGGGCAAAGGTGCTTACCCTTGCAGATCGAGACTCATTTACTTGCACCACAATAAAGGATCCGGGTTTAGAGAGATGCATGGCTCCATGAAGTAGCTTTCGATTTTGGTGTCATCCGGTGAAACATCATCACTCGTGCCATAGGCTAGTCCTCGCCGAAAAGATTGTCTGACACGGCGCGCACATGACAGCTGAAAGCATCACACACCAGACGCGCACATTCGCATGGTATTTAAAATGAAACTATTCAGATGGCGCTCTGTGACGCGGCAGTAATATGAAATGTCCTGAGTCGTGGCTGGGCACCGCTGTGTACCCTGAAACCTACGTTTAGAATTCTGAAATGCGCTGCGTGGCGCGACGCGGCGCTTCTGGTGTGTGACCCCCTATACTCCATCTGCGCTCAGGTCTCTCTGGACCGCAACTCCCTGCAGCCATGACCAATCAAATATCAAACTACCGCCCAAATACCAGCATAACCAATCAGAAAGATTTAAAGTAATTTAATTTTAGAGCCAATCGATCATCGTTTTCATGCTCGATCGTCGCTGATGCGTTCGATTAATCGATTAATCGAATGATCGTGCACATCCCTAATTATATTGCTGTATTCTTTCACAGAGAAATGGTCTAATGGCTAATATGTTTCTGACTAATCAATATAATTCATACTGTTATCTGACAGTCTGACTGGAGTTATGTTATAAGTCACTTCGAATAACTAGTTTTTGCATACGCAAAACATCTAAACCATATGGTGACAATGATGATGATGAATGTACATGGTGTGCAGATCATTTTTTGTTTATTCAAAATATGCATTATTTCAGAAGCAGAAGGTAAACTTGAAGGAAGGCAGACGTCATGGTCATGTAACCAGCTTATTGGGTGATTTATGTTTTGGAGTGAAATATGCACGTGCTGTTTGTTGCCCAACTAACCTCTGAATATAATGCAAATGTGTCAAGCATGCTAATTTTTGCAACTTTATTCTCTAATTCTATATCGGTTAATATGTTCAAACATGCTGGCTTGAGTTTTGTTAAAAGGTGTGCGCAACATCTTTTAGGATTTTCTTCTCCTTCCATTTTTACATGCCATTATGTTGTGCTACAACTCTCAGGCAAAAGAATCAATAAAATATTTAATATTGCTTGAATGCTCTACACCAGCCAACGCATGAAAACACCAAGCAGTTTCATCACATACGAACAAAAGGCTAAAGTTCAGACAGGCCAGCTGAGGCATAATTTATTTTGAAAATGAATGACAGCTTTTCTAAATTGGCAGGCTTTTTGAAGAGATAAAAATGCCGTACAAAGAAATACTGGTGGAAAACACAAAATCTGAATGACAGCAGAAATCTGTTCGCAAATTGCTGCTTTCCTTTCTCACATTCAGGTTATATTATTTCAGTTCAGAGACAGAGATTGTAATTATGTTATATATAAATCCAAAATTTGATTTTAAGCAACCATGTCAGAATGAGGGTTATAAAGATTATAGAGTTAGTTTTTATTCTTAATTTTGGCAGAGTTTTTTAGCCAAGCAATATTCTACCAGTATCATCATAGGAACTGCTTCAAATTTCATAAGGGCTGCACAATATATCCTTTCAGCATTGATTGCAAAGTGCAGATCTGCAATAGTCACATCTCAGGATCTGTGGTGTCAGCTCAGTTTTAGTTTCTTCATCCCTTAGGAAATTTGAGTTGGATTATATTTGACCAGGAACCATAGCACAGAACTTTGTGGAGTCATTGCCATGTTTAACCTTAATAGAGGGAAAGTTTGCTTCATTTGTAAGGCCTGTGACTGTAAGGGCTCTATTTTAATGGTCTAAACGCAAAGTCTAAAGCACATGGCGCAAAAGCATTAAGTGCATGTCCGAATCCACTTTTGTTATTTTAAGGATGGAAAAAAACGTTCTGTGCCCTGGCGCATGATCTAACAAGGTTGTGCTTATTCTCTTTTTGGAGTTATGGATGTGTTTTGCGTATAACGTGCATTAAACCAATCAGAATCTATTCCCTTTAAGAGTCGGTTGCGTCGCACCATGGCGCATTTGCTATTTACATAACAGAGTTTGTAAGTGGAAAAACTGAACGTTTCATAATGAACAAGAATAAAGAACAAACCTCCTCCATTCAGCCTCCTTACACTGTAAAAGTTAAAGGTTCCTGGAGGCACTTTTTGGGGTTCTTCACATTGCCAACCCTCTAAAGAACCTCTAGGCACCATTTCAAAAGGGGCAGTTCTCTGAGGAACTTCAAGGGTTTCTGGAGGAACCCTCTTATTACAAATGACCAGGAACCACCTTGAGTGCTTTGAAGCACCATTTCATTTTTTAATGCTTGTTTTTCCCATCCCTCTTAATTTATTGTTTATACAAACATGTTTAATCATAAATTCAATAGACATCTATCTATCTATCTATCTATCTATCTATCTATCTATCTATCTATCTATCTATCTATCTATCTATCTATCTATCTATCTATCTATCTATCTATCTATCTATCTATCTATCTATCTATCTATCTATCTATCTGTCTATCTATCTGTCTATCTATCTGTCTATCTATCTATCTATGTATACATGTTTATAGATAAAAAATACATCACATTTTCAATAAATAATCACTTTTATTAATCAATATACATCACAATTACATTCACATACTATGATTAATAATGTAAAATACATTTTAATGCAAACAATCAAATTTAAATAATGTCTTGCAATAACAGCCAGCAACATCTTCAGCTGTCCACTGCTTCACATTGGAGGTGTCCCTATAAAAGTAAATTAAAAAGGAGTTAACCTGAGAAGTTATGAAAACAAAAGAAAATTCACAACATTCCGAGAGCCATTTGTTTTTTATTTATCAAGACATATTCACAAAAGATATGCAGAACATTTCTGAATAACAAAAGGAAACATGAATAAAGTTAAAAATTGTCTCAATTTATATAAAAATGATTTTTTTCACTGCTTGCAGAGTGCCCATATACATCAATAAAGGCAAAATCCAAATAATGTAAACCTCTCAGATATCTGAGCAGCAGAAATAAGACAACACAAAAGCTGTGTCTAAAACCACTCACTCCTTAGAGCACCACACATATTTACCCACTCATTCACACAGATAATGCACTATAATTTTAAGTGTATTGCGATTACATTATTATTATCATATTCAGGTTGTAGTTATTAGCTTTTTTAAATTAACCATTAGTTTATTAAAAACATTAAATGAAGAGAAAAGTATATGAGTTAAAAGTTTAAATTATGCATGAAGGTCAAATATTGTTTTTGGACTCAATTTAAGTGGCCTTTGAAATACAGAAATTAATATTAGATGTAAATACATGCAGATAATTAAAAAAGTACAATGTAAAAACATGTATATACAATACTTAATATACAGTACTTAATAAGTATAATTATTTAACTTTAAGTACTGTAGTTAAGGTGCCTTAATATAAAGTGGGTCTTGTTTTTTAAAGCATAAAAGTGAAAGTAAAGCAGTCAATCAAGTTTACATTATTTTGTGAATTGATTTCTACTTTGGCGCAGTAGGTAGTGCTGTCGCCTCACAGCAAGAAGGTCGCTGGGTCGCAGGTTCGAGCCTCGGCTGGGTCAGTTGGCGTTTCTGTGTGTAGTTTGCATGTTCTCCCTGCGTTCGCTTGGGTTTCCTCCGGGTGCTCCGGTTTCAAACAGTCCAAAGACATGTGGTACAGGTGAATTTGGTAGGCTAAATTGTCCGTAGTGTATGAGTGTGAAAGAGTGTGTGTGGATGTTTCCCAGTGATGGGTTGCGGCTGGAAGGGCATCCGCTACGTAAAACACATGCTGGATAAGTTGGCGGTTCATTCCGCTGTGGCGACCCCAGATTAATAAAGGGACTAAGCCGAAAAGAAAATGACCAGCGACCATCTTGCTGTAAGGCGACAGTGCTAAACACTGAGCCACCGTGTCGCCTTCGAGTTGTCATGTGAGTTTATATTCATATCACAGTATATCACACATAAACAAAACACCACAATGTCAGCTTTTTTTTTTCTTTTTTTTTCCAGCCCTATGCTATCACACTGTCTGCAGCATTTCTGAAGAGGACCAAAGCCATAATCTTTCACAATTCTACTGTTGTTATGTCATAGAATATAGTTTAAAGGAGTTTTTTGTGAGAAAGTTGTTATTTAAATATGTGGTTTATTTATCAAGACATCCAGTGCTCCTAAACCCACAGAGAACAGCCTTACCTCAGCCAGTTTTCGGAATTTGCCTCTGGCTGTCATGGTCCTCACCTGACAGTCTTGTCTGTCCTGTCAGTGTTTACTGTTTCCCTGTTTGTCCTGTGCTTGTTTACATTGCTTTGCCTTAATGTGTGTTGGCCATGTGCTAATCTTGTCTTTCCTCCTTGTTTTAAGTTACCCCGCCCTCTTATTTAGACCTTGTTATCCTGATTGTTTTCATCTGTCTCTCATGTGCTTTGTTCTATATATTGTGCTGTGTGTTCTCATTTCTTAGCCGGTTCGTTCCATGTGAGCTTATCTTGTATCCTAGCCTTGTATCCTTATTGAGCGGTTTGTCTTGCCTGTTGTAGTTCTCTCGGCTACTTATTGTTTGTTTGTAGCTACTACTTAATTTTGTGTTGAAATCTTTGTCTTGCTTTTATCCTTAAAACCATTTTGTTCATGTCTTGTATGAGTAGTTGATTATTAGTTGTCTGTTTGATTTGTTTAATTTCTCTTTAATTAGTCTTAAAATTTAATTAAGACTTAATTAGTTTAAGTCTGATTTATTACAGTTATCTGATTGCCCAAGTCAGTTTAGTTCTCTTTCTACTAAAATTTATATTTAATTTCATATTTTCTTTTAGATTTGGTTAATTATTAATTTATTGTATATTATTGCTGCCTGTTTGCTGTCCTGTCTTGTGTCTTATACTTTTCCAGACCTACCCTGTGGCCTGCCAGTCTGGAGTTTACGTGGCTTGCTCCAGGATCTAGCTCTGGTTTTGACCACTGTTGCTCCTACTCCTAGCTAGCTGTTCATTTTGGTGCCATCTTTGTCCCTACCACTGGCTTCCCTGTGTTATTGCCCCCACTGTTTGGACCTTGTCTAATTCTGTCAATAAACACCTTTTTATTGTTCATTGCTGCAACTGGGTTCACTTTCTTGCAACTATCCGTGACACTAACCTTGGGGCTATTCTATAAAGCAAGCTTAGAGAAAAAGCCAGGCTTATTTTCCTAAGTCAGGTTTATTAATAGCGGATTCGGTTTTATAAATCAAATTTACGATAGTTCAAACTTAGTTACCATGGCAACTTATGCTGGAAAACTAGCCTGCTCAGGGCAAGTAAAAATCTGAAGCACTGGCCCAATCGGGCCAGTGGAAAAAATCCTTAGCGTTGAACCCTGTCTCTTGACTCCCTATCAAGAGTCTCTGGCCCTGTTTACACTAATACGTTTTAGTTTTAAAACGCATAAGTTTTGCTATGGTTACGCCATCAGTCCACACTACGCCGGAGTTTTCGAGCCCCGAAAACGGAGCGTTTTGCAAACGCTGGAGAGGCCGTTTTCATTCTTAAACGCTGCTGCTCCGTCTCCGGTAGATGGGGGAAAACGGAGACATCTGAAAACGGAGGCGGGGCTGCATTCTGATTGGGGCTTTTTCCTCAATATTAAATAGCCTTCACACAGTTCAGTCCTGCATCCTCTCAGTGTAAGTTCAGACCTCGCAAGTTTGATATAGAAAACAAACTCCTGAGTGTGTACTTTATAAAGCCATTCACATCACCCTGGCTATGCTGTTTCACTATCTTGACAATAAAATGAAAACATGATGTGAGGAACTATCTATTTTCATTTTGATATTAGCAACAACAGACATCAAAACTGTTGAGGCGTCGTGTAGCTGCATAATATGACCGTCATCTTCATGCATATTTATAACAAAACGGAGCCTATAACATTACTGCCTCCTATCATTTTCATTGAAAATACGAAACATACCCTTTCTCTTTCACTGAATATCCGTTTTAATGATCAATTAATGGCCATTATAAAAGTATAACGTGCAATAAGTTTATACAATAGAGAAAATAAAGGCAAACAATCAGTCAGATGTGCAGAATCTGTGTCCGGGGTTACATTAATTAAGATATTAACCTAACTTATCTTTGCGCTCAGCCAAAACACGTTACCTGAGAACAAGTAATAGATTCAAAAGACCAAAGTCGGGGAATATGTAGTTAGATATAGACAACAAGATGAATTACACAGTATATCACGTTTAACAAATATAGTGAGATTAGATCCAGTGGTAGATCCGTGATGAACAGTCCCACGTGCATAGCTCTTGTGTGGGTGTGTGCTCAAAGTGTGGTCACGTGATGTGCGTTTTCACCATTTTAATGTAGATGGAGAGCTGTTCAGAAACACTGGGTAAAACTCTAGTGTGGACGTGGATCGTTTTCTTTCTAAAACGCCGTTTTAAAACTAAAACGTACTAGTGTAAATGGGGCCTCAGACAGAAGCACAGCACAACTACAACATAGCCCATGCATGCACAAGAGGTTGTATAAAGATGGCTTTTGGACTCATCAAGTCAAGGTTCCAGTGCCTGAAGCATCTCAGAGTGACTCCACCTAGAGCATGTGAGATTATAATTGCATGTGTAGTGCTCCATAACATTGCCTGTCTGAGGAGGGAAAGGCAACCAAGGATAGATGTTCAGGAAGATTGGGACATTGAAGCAGCATTTGAAGACAATGAAACAGGAAGGGTTATACGAGATGCATATGCCAACAATTATTTTGCTCAATTTGTCCCAACTAGGTAGTGCTGTTGCCTCACAGCAAGAACGTCGCTGGGTCGCAGGTTCGAACCTCGGCTAGGCTGGGTCAGTTGGCGTTTCTGTGTGGAGTTTGCATGTTCTCCCTGCGTTTGCGTGGGTTTCCTCCAGGTGCTCCGGTTTCCCCCACAGTCCAAAGACATGCAGTACAGGTGAATTGGGTGGGCTAAATTGTCTGTAGTGTATGAGTGTGAATGAGTGTATGGATGTTTCCCAGAGATGGGTTGCGGCTGGAAGGACATCCGCTGCGTAAAATCGTGCTGGATAAGTTGGCGGTTCATTCCGCCGTGGCGACCCCGCAAGGGACAAAGCCAACAAGAAAATGAATGAATGAATGTTCCCAACTATAAAGCACTCTTTACATTTTGACTGGCCCTTGACCTTTCCCTTAAATTGTTTTTTTATGACAAAGAAGTTAAACTCTTTTGAAATTTTGCATTTATTCAAAATGTTAAAAAAAAATCTAAGTTTTCATTTATTCAAAGTGAATCTGCCTGTTGGGTTTTGAAGACAAATAAATGTTGTGAAAAACAATGTAAATGTCACAATTGGTTTTTTTTAATAGTTCTACTTACATTTTTTTGAAGTTGTTGGATTTCCAGCTCCAACTTTCTCATTTTTAATTTTTTGTACTGTATGTCAGTGTCAATGGCCTCCATTTGCTTCAGGAGATAGTGTTTATAAACTCCCTTTATGTTATCTGGTTTCTGTATAAAACATATTTAAAATTAATTCTTTGAATTCTTTTGGCACATCATTTCTTAATACTCACTTTGTCACTTGTGGTGCCAGACTGAGAGGGCTCTGGAACGCTGTTCGGATCCTGCAGCCAAAATTGTTTGGAAAACACACATTATGAGCACCTCATCACACAAGCACACTTTTTTTTTTTTTTAAGATTTATTTTTGGCCTTTTTGCCTTTATTAAGTGGAAAGGACAGTATTTCAGACAGGAAGTGAAGTGGGAGAGTGAGAGGGGGTAGGGACAGGTAATGTCCTCAAGCCGGGATTCGAACTCTGGACGCCCTGAAGTGCTACTGCACCATATGTCAGCGCGCTAACCACTAGGCTATTGCGCCGACACACAAGCACACTTTTGATTACAGTATGAAATGGAACCTGTGACTACCTCAGGCCTCCTTGTACACACAGACAAGGTCTCTTCATCCTCTTCAAGCGTGGATGGGCCTTCACCCTATAAACACCAATTAAACTCAGTTAAGGTTATTTGTTTAAATCAGAGTTTTAACATCTCTAATACTCACAGGATCTAGCACGATGTCTGGAGGATCCATCATGCACACAGAACCTTGCATCACTATGAAACCAAACATGATAGAATAAAAGATTACGGCTGGGTTTACAAAAATATAATTAGCACAAGTACCTCTAAATGACATTACTGCCCTTATGTACTTAGGCTTACAATGCTTTTGGGGACTGAAGCCAAGGTCAATAATGCACGATTTAAAATAAGTTGACCACACCTTTTATGTATTTACTCCTTAAACTAGTTAGTATGGTTTCTGACGATGTCCCCCCCCCTCAATTCCCTCAAGGACTGGCCTCCCTTTGTTCATTTCCAATGCCAGCTTCTCTGCAGGAGTGAAGTTGCCTGGTGGTGGCCCTCCTCCAGTGCCAGCAACCTCGGTCTTCTTTTTGGCAGCTGCAAAAAAGAAAAAGAAAAGGAAAAAAAACACTTTATGACACTGGACAGTTGAAACGACAAGCTGGCTATAATTGCACACTGCTTGCATTAAATATACTTACCGTTCTGAACAATATTTTTATATTTTATTTTCACCTGCTGCCATGTTCTTTTTTCTTCACTTAGGTTGCTGCTGTGTAAGAGTTACAGCAATTACTGTTATATACACACTCTTTAATTTAGTGTGACAAATGTTTAACGGAAATGAATACAAAATATTCGCAATATACCATTTATGTTACTTACGCATTGAGATGATCAGCAATTTCCTGCCAGCTTTTCTCTCTGGCTTTGTTAATTGCTGCAGTATTCTCAGTATTTTTGGTTATTATGTGTTTATATTTATCATATGTCTCTAAGAGCAAACGCTGTTCAGTCGCAGAGAACGTTGCTGCTCTTTCTTTCGCTTTTGTTGCCATAGTATCCCCCAGTAAATCGATGGATCCATGCTCGAACATTAGGGCTTTTAAACAATAGCGTGCATGCGCAACTATCTAGATTATTTAAGCCTGATTCAAATTAATATAATCACATGAGCTTCAACTTACTGTTATGAAACCAATTTAAGTGCAGATGTTAAGTTTGACTCATTGAAGTCAGGTTTTTGACTTTAATCCCCGCTTTTCTAAACAACTTTTATGAAACAGCCCCCTTATATTTGCATTGTTTATATTGTATAATTATATGCAGCCATCCTGATATAGAACCATATCACACAGCTAACCGTACGTATTACCACTGATTGTTTAATCATGTCATCAACTCACTCGCTTATCTGGGTATCTTTGGCATACCACTGCTAGGTGTTTATCCTTATAGAGGTTTTGGTGATTTGCTTTACATCTTGTCTTTAGTTCTAAAAAGTATAGTGCTGAACAAAAGTCTTGCTGTTATATTTGTTGTTTAAAATGACCATGTAATTATCTGTTTGTCTCCACATGTCATGAGTCCTACAGCCCAAGTAAAGTGAAGGGGACACTATACTGTCTGTGAGCGCCGTCTTTCGGATGATATGTTAAACTGAGGTCATGACTCTCTATGGTCATTAAAAATCCCAGAGTAGGGGTGTAACCCCAGTGTCCTGGACAATTCTATCCATTGGCCTATATCCATCATGGCCTCCCAATCATCCAAATTCACCGCCAAGTGGATGATGCACACTGGTGGTGGTGTGGAGAGACCCCCACTCATGATGGTGAAGCGCTTTGGGTGTATGGCTATACACGATAAATGCACTATATAGATACACACATTAAATGAGCAGTAAAATCATATTTGAAGAGTATGAACTGGCCTCCACAAAGTCCAAACCTGAATATTATACAGAACAAGGGATCACTTGGACATATATAATGCACTTGGAATATATAATGGGCATAAATGTAAAGATGAACTTGGGGAAGTGCTGAAAGAAGCCTGGTGCATTTTAGAACTATCCCAAAAAGAGGTCACACTAATTACTAACTTTTGCCAGAAGAAGACGTGTCCATTATTTATTTACGTACTTACTTATTGCACATATTTTTTGACTTTCATTACCAAAACATTCTCATTAAAACTTTGCCAAAGCATCCAAACTGGTGGGGGCCTAAGACTTTTGCGCAGTACTCTGACTAATTTTCTTTTTTCCTTTAATAGGTATTTATGAACGACTTACTTTAGGGGATATATCACGTCATATACACTTTTGTTTCACCAGTGGTTTGACAAATCATCTGTCTGAAGAGATGACATGCTGTCAGATTTCACTATGGTGGCTCATGAATTTTGCTCCAGGACACTTGTTTCTCCTCACCCACTCGTAAAGGAGGAAAATTACCTCAATCAATCATGTCAGTGGCCCAACTGAGGCCAGATTTCATTAGGTCAGCAGCTTGGACACCAATCATACCATTATTTTATTATTATTATTTCCATTAGTTTCTTTTATGGCATCTCTCTTTATTCAGACTTGTAACGTACACATCTTCTGATAAATGGCAGTGTCTGATTATTGGTCATTAAAGTGAAAATAAATAAGAATCTTGTGTCTGAAGATGTGTGTTGGTTGAAATTGACTTTTATGTATGTTTTTTAAAGCTTTGTGTGAACTGTGCAAAAGGAAGGGGTGTTATTGAATTCCATCATGTCATCACCAAATTGGCATTCACACCCACAAAATTATGCCAATGGTCAATTCCCATAGAAATACAGCATACTCCCTTTAAACCTGTAATAAAACCCAATGAGAAAATCACCAACAGTCCAGCCATCTTCACAGTAATTTAATGTTTTCCTCCATATTTTCAATGTGCGACCCACATCTCATCTTCTCCCTCTCTTTTTCATGCTCTCTCTTACTCTGTCTGCAATTCTCTCTCCGTTCTGTTCTCTCTGCTGGTGCCAGCGTGAGTTCTGGCCTGGGTGTGTTTTTGCTGCGCTCCTTCCCGACAGCTTGACAGCGGGAAACTGACCGTCATTTTCCCCCTCAGTGAACAATTTCCCAGCCCATACTAAGCCCTGCCAGCTAAACCCTATGGGTGCTCTCATCTTTACCTTTAAAGACCTTACAAAATTGCCTGATGAGTGCAGTTTTCTATCTTGTTCTGACATATTTCCAATTGAGACAGAAAATTTGAGAACTATCAGGCTTGTTATTTATTTATTTTTTGTCTTTTCAAAATAGTCAATAGCCTTATGCTGCTTCACATGTTATTGGACATGTCCTACTTTTACTTCATGATGGAAACTAACATTCAAGTAAGAGAAGCATTCAAAACATGCATTTTCTTACTTCTGCCAATAAAAAGCTGCAACCCAGCACTGAGAGTACACTAACTTGTGAACCCCAAGTCCTGGGAAACTCATACACTACAGCCAATGTAGTTTATCCAGGAAGGTAATCTATATGACCGCGGAGGAGAACATGTAAACTTCACTCAAACCAGCGATAATCTTGCTGTGAGGAAACAGTGCTAACCACTGAGCCACCTTGCCGCCCCTATCATATTTAAATAATTATTTAATAAATAATCATTGTTAGCAAAAAAAAAAAAATTATATATATATATATATATATATATATATAGGGAGTGCAGAATTATTAGGCAAGTTGTATTTTTGAGGATTAATTTTATTATTGAACGACAACCATGTTCTCAATGAACCCAAAAAACTCATTAATATCAAAGCTGAATATTTTTGGAAGTAGTTTTTAGTTTGTTTTTAGTTTTAGCTATTTTAGGAGGATATCTGTGTTTGCAGGTGACTATTACTGTGCATAAGTATTAGGCAACTTAACAAAAAACAAATATATACCCATTTCAATTATTTATTTTCACCAGTGAAACCAATATAACATCTCAACATTCACAAATATACATTTCTGACATTTAAAAACAAAACAAAAACAAATCAGTGACCAATACAGCCACCTTTCTTTGCAAGGACACTCAAAAGCCTGCCATCCATGGATTCTGTCAGTGTTTTGATCTGTTCACCATCAACAGCCTCCCAGACACTGTTCAGAGAGGTGTGCGGTTTTCCCTCCTTGTAAATCTCACATTTGATGATGGATCACAGCTTCTCTATGGGGTTCAGATCAGGTGAACAAGGACGCCATGTCATTACTTTTTCTTCTTTTAGACCCTTTCTTGCTAGCCACGCTGTGGAGTACTTGGACGCATGTGATGGAGCATTGTCCTGCATGAAAATCATGTTTTTCTTGAAGGATGCAGACTTCTTCCTGTACCACTGCTTGAAGGTGTGTTCCAGAAACTGGCAGTAGGACTGGCCCATCAAGACTCACTCTCATTTCATCAGTCCATAAAACCTTAGAAAAATCAGTCTTAAGATATTTCTTGGCCCAGTCTTGATGTTTCAGCTTGTGTGTCTTGTTCAGTGGTGGTCGTTTTTCAGCCTTTCTTACCTTGGCCATGTCTCTGAGTATTGCACACCTTGTGCTTTTGGGCACTCCAGTGATGTTGCAGCTCTGAAATATGGCTAAACTGGTGGCAAGTGGCATCTTGGCAGCTGCACGCTTGACTTTTCTCAGTTCATGGGCAGTAATTTTGCGCCTTGGTTTTTGGTTTGGTTTTTCCACACGCTTGCGACCCTGTTGACTATTTTGAAAGAAACGCTTGATTGTTCGATGATCACGCTTCAGAAGCTTGGCAATTTTAAGAGTGCTGCATCCCTCTGCAAGATATCTCACTATTTTTGACTTTTCGGAGCCTGTCAAGTCCTTCTTTTGACCCATTTTGCCAAAGGAAAGGAAGTTGCCTAATAATTATGCACACCTGATATAGGGTGTTGATGTCATTAGACCACACCCCTTCTCATTACAGAGATGCACATCACCTAATATGCTTAATTGGTAGTAGGCTTTCGAGCCTATACAGCTTGGAGTAAGACAACATGCATAAAGAGGATAATGTGGTCAAAATACTCATTTGCCTAATAATTCTGCACTCCCTGTATATATATTGTGGCAGACCTGCCAGTGTGGCTTCAGCGTCGCCATGGAAACGTCTCCCTCACAGTAATCACGACACATCACGTGCTGATGAGGGACAGCTGTGGCCCATTGGACTAGGATGACAGCAGGATCTACACTGACTTCTCCCTTTTCCACTGGGCAGCCTGACCAACACTTCACTGCACGAGCTCACCGGACCCCTTTGGACACGGAACTCACCGCCCTGCACATCCACACGCACCTTTTCCTTGCTCCACTCCCTAAATAAACACCCCTACAGATATTTTCTTTGCCTCTCTATGTCCGTGTGATCTCTCCCCTGCGACAGTTGGTGGAGAATTCGGAGCTATTGAGGGGTCACACATGACACATGTACAGCAACTAACATCTGGTGTGTTTTTCCCCGTAGACTCCCGCTCTCTCTCTCTTTCTCTCTCCCACCGCTTACCACCAGCACCTGGGGCTGAAGATGGACGTCATTCGCCGCCAGCTTGAGGAACTGGGTTGCCGTTAGCTCCTGCTCACGGAGCGCATCGCTGGAAGAGAGAAGGAAAAGAGGCAGGCGGTCGAACCGCCCCGGGAGTTTTCGGCCTTCCCCAACCGAGACGGAATGTGCCCGGTGCGTCGATTTCAGCAGTGGCCGCTGGACGAGCATGCCTCAGCCAAATAGCAGGCCAAAGCTCTTATGGATCTGGCCTGCCTTTGGCTGCTTGAAGATCATCCGTCAGCCGCCCAGGTTGTCGAAAGGTTGGTGATCGACCGCATGCTGCAGGCGTTGCACTCCCAGCAACGACAACACATCCTGCGCCGCAACCCTGCCACCTGGCCGGAGCTGATGGAAAGCATTGAGCTGGCTGAAGCATCAGCGCCCCAGAATGCTAGAGAGAATGGGCACCATGCGTCCAGTACACAGACCCGCGGCCCCCTCGGCACCGGATGCGAAGTCGTCCACACCAGCGCCACCATCTGGGGACCGGGTGTGCTTTTTCACCCGATCCGCTCCCCAACCCCCCGTGAGACCGACAGTCTCGATCCCCCAGATTCAGAGAATCCATCGGACGACACGCGTCAGGCGCTGCCAGCAAGACCCGCCCACCTCTGCTAGCGACAGGAAGGGTTAGAGACGAGTCTCCCCTCCCTCAAACACTTTGCTACAGGTCACGGCCGGGGGTTTCCTACACCGAGAGCAGCAAGCGGGTAGGAGCCTCCGGAAATGCTGGTCCAGAGTCCGCCTGCTGGACCAGGAGGTCCGTCAGCCTGCGCCTCACCCAGCCTGTTAATCTGTCGTCAAGGAAATTCTATTGTACTGGATCGCTATGCGGCGGGGGGAAGAAACACACCAGCTGGTGGTACCACTCCTGGAGCTGATGACGGCCGTACATGTGACCCCGCGCGGAAATCACGGGGTAACAGCCACCCTCCGAGAGCTCCAAAAGCGGTACTACTGGCCAGGACTGGAAGCGGAGGTATGTCGACACTGTCAGCATCCCCCCAAACCACCAGTGCTGCCACCCATCATCTGGGTGCCCTTCAGCTGCACTGGTAGGAAAACGGTGAGAGAAGATCGTTTTTCTGTCCCCACCTCCAACCCCTGTGTTCTCCCTCTTGTTTCTACAGCTACCGGCGGAGGACCAGGTTGACGCTTGGGGGGTGGGGGGGGATGTGGCAGATCTGCCAGTGTGGCTTCAGCGTCGCCATGGAAACGTCTCCCTCACTGTAATCTCTCTCTCTCTCTCTCTCTCTCTCTCTCTCTCTCTCTCTCTCTCTCTCTCTATATATATATATATATATATATATATATATATATATATATATATATATATATATATATATATATATATATATACAGGGAGTGCAGAATTATTAGGCAAGTTGTATTTTTGAGGATTAATTTTATTATTGAACAACAACCATGTTCTCAATGAACCCAAAAAACTCATTCATATCAAAGCTGAATATTTTTGGAAGTAGTTTTTAGTTTGTTTTAGTTTTAGCTATTTTAGAAGGATATCTGTGTGTGCAGGTGACTATTACTGTGCATAAGTATTAGGCAACTTAACAAAAAACATATATATATACCCATTTCAATTATTTATTTTTACCAGTGAAACCAATATAACATCTCAACATTCACAAATATACATTTCTGACATTCAAAAACAAAACAAAAACAAATCAGTGACCAATATAGCCATCTTTCTTTGCAAGGACACTCAAAAGCCTGCCATCCATAGATTCTGTCAGTGATCTGTTCATAATTCTGCACTACCTGTATATATATATATATACAGTGCAGAATTATTAGGCAAATGAGTATTTTGACCACATCATCCTCTTTATGCATGTTGTCTTATGTAACTCAAATAACCACTCGTTACATTCGAGGTATGCAGAAGAGCATCTCTGAATGCACAACACGTCCAACCTTGAGGTGGATGGGCTACAGCAGCAGAAGACCACACCAGGTGCTACTACTTTCAGCTAAGAACAGGAAACTGAGGCTACAATTCAAACAGGCTCACCAAAATTGGACAATAAAGCATGGATCCATCCTGCCTTGTATCAACGGTTCAGGCTAGTGATAGTGGTGTAATGGTGCAGGAGATATTTTCTTGGCACACTTTGGGCCCATTAGTACCAATTGAGCATCGTGTCAACATCACAGCCTACCTGTGTATTGTTGCTGACCATGTCTATGTCTTTATAACAACAGTGTTCCCATCTTCTGATGGCTACTTCCAGCAGGATAACACACCATGTCATAAAGCGTAAATCATCTCAGACTGGTTTCTTGAACATGACAATGAGTTCACTGTACTCAAATGGCCTCGACAGTCACCAGTACTTCCAATGAAGCACCTTTGGGATGTGGTGGAACGGGAGATTCACCTCATGGATGTGCAGCCGACAAATCTGCAGCAACTGCGTCATGCTATTATGTTAATATGGACTAAAATCTCTGAGGAATATTTTCAGTACATTGTTGAATCTATGCCACAAAGGATTAAGGCAGTTCTGAAGGCAAAAGGTGGTCCAACCTGGTACTAGTAAGGTGTACCTAATAAAGGGGCCGGTGAGTGTATATATAGATAGTATCCTCTTTGAAGGGGAAAAACAGTTTTGTAGGTTTCTACCATCATACAAAGTTAATATGTTGCTTCAGAAGGCTTGGAACTGATCCACAAAGTCATATGGATTAATTTCACGCAACATTGATGCATTGCTTGGAGCTTGAAAGTTTTAGGTCACTTGGTTTTCATATGGATGAAACATGAAAGAATTTTTTTCTCTCAAAATATATGCATTCATGATGCAAAAAAAGACTGAATTGACACCATTATGGTGAGTAAATGATGACAGTAATGAATTTTTTATGTGTGTGTGTGTGTGTGTGGGGGGGGGGGGGGTTTAAACAATTAAAAGTTAACAAATGTAAAATGTTTTTAAAATTTTAATTTACATCTTTTCTTAATGTAAACAAAACTATGATCAACAACTCTACTTCAAACCTTCACATGTAAGATCACTGCAGGGAGAACTTCTCAAGTTTACATTATCTTCGGTGCGATTTCTTCAGAAATACGTCTCCACACTCACTAATCAGCTGTGGATTTGAGGGCTCATTAGTGTGTGAGAGTGTCATGGATCTGTCTAGAGACAGAGTGCTTTCTCAGTAGATGTGACAGATCTGCTGATGCGGCTAACCAGAGGCTCATACCTCAAGTGTTGAAACACAAAAATAGGTCGGTCTGCACCATCTAGTCTTCTCTTTCAACTGTCTTCAATAGCCTAATGAGCTGCTGTCCTTTAGCTACACAATGTCACTCACATGGGCTTTCCAACTTGTCATACTTGTGATGAGCCTTCAGCCCTCTGCTCCCAATACAAATTAAGACTTTGAGAATTGCGCTGTACACTCACTCAATATGGCAAGATGTATATATTTACAGTGCTGGGCCGTCACAAGTGTATTACAAAAAGAAAAACAAAGGAGCATTTGTTTATTACCTTCTCTGAGGCATTTGGGATCTAATCACACTGCAAAAAGTAACTATTAAAATAAGAGAAATACATGAATGATTTCAGACGATACAGACTAGAAACAAGTCGAGTTATCTGCCAGTGCAGGAAGATAATTATAACTGGTACAGTTAACAATTTCCTGTAGAATCTACTGTAACTTACTGGCAGCAGTTGCCAGTACCTTACTGTAAATCAATTACAGCAAAAATACAGAATTTACATTTACAGCACCATTTATCTTGCTGTCTATGTATTTACAGTATTTTATACTTTTACTGTAGAATATATAGTACTTAGCAAAATGCAACTTTAAAATAGGGTAACACACTGCATAGTTATCCTACAGTAAAATACAGTTAAATACTGTAATTTACAAAAATAGCTTATTCAAAGCTGTGTATTTAGTCTGATCTTATCTTAAAACTAGCTTGTTATTAGCTTTTTAAACTGTATTATCTTATTTTGTGTGGCAAGATCTTAAAACTAGAGTTACTAAAGAGGAGAATTCCTCTTAGTTTAAGAATTGTCATTATATTATCTATCTTAAAATTAGTCAAAGCATTCAATCTTAAAACAAGATTATTGTATGAATTAACCCTCTACCGCACTGATCATCAACTGGCGGCCTGCGGGCCGAGTTAGGCCCGCTGAGCCGTTCAATCCGGCCCGTGACTGGATTTCAAAATTGTGAGGATCTAAAAGAAAATAGTGGTCCACACTAGGGCTGGCAATTAATCAAAAGCGAATCACAATCGCGATTTTGAACGTTGCGATTAGCTAATCGCAAGAGGCTGCGATGTGAAATTTATATTATTTAACTTCCCGCGCTCAGAGCAAATGCATGACTGCCGTCTGTGTGACAGTCGTCTGTGTGTGACAGCCTTACTAGCCAATCGAGTGAGCACACTTTCGTACTGCCCAATCAGAATTGTGCAACCGAACTATGCGAAACGGCCACAATAACCAACAGGAAAGCGCAAATGGGTACACGAGGAGCGTCTTGCTAAAGCACGGGAGTAGATTTAGCATGGACGGAGGGGACGCGGAGGAGGACCAACTATTGAAATGTCCCCACCAATAATTCAATTCATTTAAAAAAAAATCACGCTGTCAATATTAACCTAGACATGTTAACCTAGAAAGGCTGTGCCTTTCCCTGCTGTCATGTGAGAGGCTGTAGCTGCGTTCAGGAAAGCAGCGCCAAAACAGCGCAGGTGAACTCCCCGTGAAAGAACGAGGTGTGTGAGGTGTGTGACACACACAGGTGAGGATGGCGGCAGCAAAAAAGGACATAAAGAGCTTTTTTCAATGAAAAGTGTAAGTCACATACACTCGAGTTCGCTACTGAATGAGTCCATCATGATAATCATGGCGTTAATGCTCGTGTTTTCCCTGCTTAAACGCAGAATAAACAGCTAAATGCAAAAGTATATGATCCCTGCCTGCCAGATTCCTGATCGCTCAGAGTAACATGTGCAATTTCGGTTGAAACTGTTTGTCAGAAAAACTACAGCCTGTGCTCCATCTTCTATTAATACTCATGAGAAATGTTTCATTTGCACTACGGCTAAAATAAACAGAAGTCTTTATTAAACTTGCTCTTTATCAGTTAATAAACATTCTTTTAACATTACACTGTCAGGCCTGTAGCCAGCTTATTGAATGGGTTATTTTTGCAGTTATTCGCCTGATTTTCTATTTATTATGAGGTATAAATATTACATTTTAGTGACATTTTAAGAACAAATTTTTGCTGCATTATCTTGTCGGATGGTTATCATAAACACACTTTTTGATGTACCAAAATATATTTAAAGCCATTTAGTCAAATTGCTATCACACTATTTTACTATTTTACCTGTTTATTTACAAATGTGCATTTAAACTGTAAGTTTAATGTTACAGTTTTATAAAAATAATGAAAATGTATAATAAACAAATGAAAATATACTTTTAATATACAAATGTATTATCTTTCATTACACACACACACACACACACACACACACACACACACACACACACACACACACACACACACACAAACACACATATATAAGTACAATTTCAGAGATGTTTGCTAATATAAGTTAATATCTTTTAAGCTCCTTTTTTAACTAACACTCACTGCATTTTAGCAGTAAGAAGCTAAAATACAGATTATTGAATTATTCACTTGAGTACAAAATTAAATCGCATATCTAAATCGGAATATGTGTCAAAAAAAAAATTGCAAAAGTTTAAGATTTAAAAAGTATAAACATTAAACATAATGTTAAGCCAATATTTGATTTTTATTTGATTTTCTTCTTGGGGGTCCGGCCCCCAAGGAGACTGTCTGGTAAAACTCTGGCCCTCTGACAAATATAGTTGATGACCCCTGCTCTACCGCATGGTGTTGCCATATGTTCATTTCCCTGCCACTGTTTCTTTAAGACCAGCGTTCTATTTTTTGTTGTTGTTGTTGTTGTTGGAAAGAGAAGACCATAGTTTAGCCAATGATGTGTTTTGGTTAAGTCACATGACGTGCAGAGTTTTTCTGTGGCGTGATTTCTGACAGACTGGGGTTTATTGTGAGTAATTGCTGAATGCAAATGAAAACGTTAGTAAAAACAAAGGACTCAGATTCACACAAAAAGTCTGAGACATCACTTCCAGTAAGTTGATGACATATTCGCAACACACATTCGATCAAATGTGTATTGCCCAATGTGCAATAGTGGAATGTGCGATATTCCAATAGGTTAGCTAGCTAGCAAGGTCAGCTGTGATCTTTTAAGTTGTAACAATAGCAACATGAATGCTAGTAATATAATGTTGATGGCATTTGCATTATAGATAAAAACAAATTTTAATGGCAATACTTTTGATTAGATATAAACACAGGGAACAGTGTATTAGTGAGGACCACCATGTTCTATGGTAAGTGAAAGAAGAAAAGAACAGAACTGGCTCTTCCTGCAGATGAAAGTGAGGATGAGATGGGTTTTAGTGACCATGAGAATGATGCAGATTGGACATTTGATAAGAGCAGTGATGGAGACAGTTCAGGTAAGTAGATAAGACAGGCGTAGTAGTGTAGTATATAGTATAATATATAGACATTGTTAGCTAGTAGCTACATTATTCTGATGCATTTGAATATACTAGACTTGTTATTTATTTTCTATAATATTTACTAGAGGAAATATTTATACCTAATGTATGTTCTATACATGATAATACAATATTATGCTTGTTTTCAATAATATTGAGCAAAAAAAGAATGAAATAAATGAAAGCTGTTGGAATATCAGTTGTTGGAAATATGCATAAAGTGTCATTTATAAGTTCTGTGTTAAAGCTTATAATACTGCAACACCAAATAAATCATTTCAAACAACAAAATTGTTAAATATAAGGAAAAGTCTAAATTTGAAATTTCTACTTTGATCCACTATTGGATGTTGTTTTGTCCACATTTTTTATTTTACAACACTTCAAGTTTAGCCATTATAAGAAAGGAAAAATATATTTTTAAATAGATCTATCATAATGCGCCCAATAGAGGGTTAAATCAAGATCACACATACATGCATATTGTCCACAATTTTTTATTCAAATGCAAAATACTAAAGCTTACTGCAACAAAACATTGGAATTTATTTTGTCACTGAAGAACATGTATAAGAGCCATTGAGCATGGTTTTAATGGGCAAACTTTAAAGGTGCAGTATGTAAGTTTGACACCCAGTGGTTGAACTAGGTATTGCACTTCTGGATCATAATAAAAGTACGCTGGGATGCCAGATTGAGGACAGGAGCGAGTGATTTAAACTGTGTTCTAAATAAAAGCAACGACACGCGATAGAGGGAATATTTTCCATATTAAAAGGAGTTTTTGTCCTAACCAACACCTCGAATTGATATATTAGAAATGGCTTCTATTTCTCACAGCTGAACAACAGAAACCTATGACAGCTAGATCACCTCAGGTAAGCCTTGTGTGCTTTATTCTGTGCTAAATGCTAACAATGCGAGTTTGAATGCATTTTATCTTGAAATAAATATCTTGAAAATACAATAAACCGTCTGAAATTGAACTTTAGAACTAAACACATATGAGTGATTCAGCATCTACATTGATGTTAAAGTGGGTTAACATGTATTAAATAGATTCTAAACCTTACCGTTTCGTGAGCGAGTGCATATTCTGTGCTTCTGAAAGGCTGTATTTACATTTCTGCCGTGTTTCGTCTGGTGCAAACAGCCAAATAGCTGATCACTGCCTCTCTCGTCACAGCGTGTTGTTAGGACACGCGGTTACAATGTAACCTGCTCACCTAATGTTTACGTTCGTAATATTTATGTAATTTGCTAATTAATAACCACATGTGGAACTGCATCTGTCTCCCATACTGTTCTTTTTGGTCACGGACGCATGCTTTCAGAGTCTTTCTGAATGAATGAATGAAATACGCTGTTTTCCAACAAGGCAACCCAGGGTGCTGACATATAATTGGCTAAACTGGCATCGTGCATATGAAATTTATCTAAACAAAGACAGCGTTCCGGCACGGAAAACCCATTTTCAAAGCAGAATATCTGACTTCAGCATTGTTTTTCAGTTAAACAAGTATGTTCACTTGGGATGTTTCTTAAATATCTGCACACATATTATGGTGTTTTTATGCTTTAGAAGAGTCAAAAACTTACATACAGCACCTTTAAACAAGTTATTACAGCCAAAATAAAGTTTTAAAAATTCAAGACTATTCTTAAATAAGATGCATTAAGATATAATCTACAGGGATTATGCAGGTAAAATACCTACATTTAAGCTTTACTTAGTAAGAAATAAAAAGATAAATAATCTTAAAACACTGACACGTCTTTCATTGGAGGAAGCAGAGACTGAGGATGCAGGGGTGGACTCACCCATCACCCAAACTGAGGTCACTGAGGTAGTCTGCAAGCTCCGCAGTGGCAAAGCAGCAGGGGTGGATGAGATTTACCCTGTGTATCTTAGGTCTCTGGATATTGTGGGTCTGTCTTAGCTGACACGTCTCTACAATATCGCATGGAGGTCGGGGACAGTATCTCTGGACTGGGTAACTGGGGTGGTGATTCCCATTTTTAAGAAGGGGGACTGTAGGGTGTGCTCAAACTGTAAAGAGATCACACTCCTCAGCCTCCCTTGGAAAGTCTATGCCAGAGTATTGGAGAGAGGAATCAGTCGATGGTTGGACGTAGGATCCAGGATGAACAATGCAGTTTTCGTCCAGGCCATGGTACTCTGCACCAGCTCTATACCCTCACCAGGGTGCTCGAGGGTTCATGGGAGTATGCCCAACCAGTCCACATGTGTTTTGTGGACTTGAAGAAGGCATTCGACCATGTACCTTGTGGCATTCTGTGGAAGGTGCTCTGGGAGTATGGGGTCAGAGGTGCTCTGTTAAGAGCTGCCTCATCCCTGTATGAACAGAGTAGGAGTTTGAATAGAATTGCCGGCAATAAGTCAGACTGTCTGGTTGAGGGACCAGAGGATTTCATCTGTGTTATTCGCAGACGATGTTGTTCTGTTGGCTTCATCGAACATGGACCTGCAACATGCACTGGGGTGGTTTGCTGCTGAGTGTGGGATGAAAATCAGCACCTCCAAGTCCAAGACCATGGTGCTCCACCAGAAAAAAAGTGGTTTGCTTTCTCCAGGTTGGAGGAAAGTCCTTAACCCAGGTGAAGGAGTTCAAGTATCTTGAAGTTTTGTTTATGAATGAGGGAAGGAGGGAATGTGAGATTGACAGGTGGATCGGTGCAGTGGCAGCAGTATTGCGGGCAATGTACTGATTCATTGTGCTAAAGAAGGAGCTAAGCCGAAAGGCAAAGCTCTCTATTTACCAGTCAATCTGCGTTCCTACTCTTACCTATGGTCATGAGTTTTGGGTCATGACCGAAAGGACAAGATCTCGGATACAATCAGCCAAAATGAGTTTCCTTCGCAGGGTTGCAGGGTGCACCCTTATGGATAAGGTGAGGAGATCTGTTACTTGGTAGGAGCTTGGAGTAGAGCCGCTGCTCCTCCACATCAAGAGAAGTCAGCTGAGGTGGCTCGGCATCTTATTCGGTTGCCTCCTGGACGCCTACTTAGGGAGGTGTTCCAGGCATGTTCCAGCGGGAGGAGGCCTTGGGGAAGACCCAGGACACGCTGGAGGGACTATGTCTCTCGACTGGCCTGGGAACGCCTCGGGATCTGGCCGGAGGAGCTGGAGAAAGTGTCTGGGGTTCTCCCCTAAGACTGCTGCCCCCATGACCCAACCCCAGAAAAGCAGATGAAAATGAATAAATGAATAATCTTAAAACAATCATAATAATCTTACAATTTGATCTTGTATTGTATTGTATTCCCAAAACAAGATCAACATGGCTTTTTTTGCATAGAAATAAGAACTCTTAGATAAGGGGTTTTTGCAATGCAGTGCTTTCACACTTTTACAAGCAGAACTAGAACAGCCTTTGACAGTGATATGGCTAAATAAAAATTTTAAAACGATTTTCAAGCTTTATTTTTTTTTTTCATCTTTAGCACCTATTAGTGTTTCAGCTAGCCACTCTCCCACACGACAGCAGATAATATCTAGGTCATCTTATTTAGCTAATCAAAAGCTAGCCATCGTTTAACCTTGTGAGCCTGGCTTATGGTAGTTTCCCAAGCAAACGGGCTTGGTTTTTAATTTCGAGTAACTTATCTCTGCCCTTATCCTTTCATGCAATTTCAGCCACAGATATTGAATTAGCCTTCCAAGGGTTCCTTCACATGTTAGTCCTTCTTCACATGTTTGGTTTGATCGTTTCAAATCTGTGACGGGGTAAAAAATAAACCAGACTGGCTTCATTTTCAACATGAATAAATAGATTTCAATGTTTTACATCAACGTTTCTCTGCTGTTCTGAGTGTGGAAGTACCAAACTTGGCTTGCAACCAAGTTTGGATTGTCAAATGAGGGCTAATGGGACTAATATAGCAGCATTTTATTCCCCCACACAAGATAGCTTTTCCCACATGCCCCTGAGAAGATAAAGACTTGGCGGTGGATGCTAGCAGCCAAATGAATTCAGGAGCTGGGGGAAATAGTGATGTTAATGAAAGCATTTTGGACAAAATGGCATAAAGCCTCCTTATCACCACAGAGCGAATAATGTGTTAGTGTGACTTTGCCCTCAGCGAGCAGGCTCTTTTGCTTTCTCTCCTGCAGATCAAAGTGTAGAATCCAGGAGACAAGCAGCTCTGTTGCATACAGAGCGCTTGCTGGAGAGGGACGGAGGGCAGAATCTAAAGAAAAGACAAGAAGAGATTACGCCGAGCGCAGATAAATGAAGAGAATAGAGAATGAGGCCAGTGCAGCAGAAAATGTTTTAGTTAAACCTCGGGAAAAGAGAAACAATAGGGAGAGCAAAAACAATGGTTTTGTGTGTCCCGTTTCGTCTTGTTTTCTAAACAAATTGTGTGATGTGATGACAGGAGATGCTTACTGGTGAGAGGCTGTGTGAGCCATACACCAAGTAAAAGGGTTACAGTCTTACATTGAGCTTAAACAAGTTTTTCCAAGCTTTATATAAGCTAAGAGCTCCTTGGTTGACCCCCAGAACACTTGTATTATATAAAGACCAAAAAGGACTTAGTACTTTATTAATGCATTTTTGCTATGCCATGATCCTTACATTGCAAAGTCAATAAAGTAAGATATTTATACTTTAAAATGTTGTGCCTGTATTTGCCAACATGATTTTTTGTATATAAACTGTTTCACTGAAGGACATTTTAGTGGATTTCTTCAGTAAATGGTGGTAATATTCTCAGAAAACAAAATGTCTCACTACATTAGTTCTATTTCACTGATGATAATTGATTATTTACTAACTATTTTTTTTAAGAAATAACATTTTGTCCATTGTGGGAATTAATATTAGGTAACACTTCATTTTAGTTTAAATGTACAATTCACTCTATTAGCAAACCATAGTATTTTATACATAGCTTATTAGTGCTTAGTGAGGTAGTAGTTGGGTTTAGGTATTGGGTAGGATTTTGGATGTAGAATAAGATTATACTTTTCAAGTCCTAAAACACAGTTATTATCTTAAGTCTAGGCAGGTAATAAGTTAACAGTGTACTGTATATTGTGACTAAAGTGTTAATGAATATTATAATAGCATGTTCTGATGTGTTGTAAATTATAGTTTTTTTAGTGTCTGTTTTTGAAGTGAGTGAAACTCTAATATGATTTAAAAATAGGCAACAGTCTATATTACAGATATGGCTACTGAGAATGTGCGTTTCTTCATGCGCAGTGCTGCCATTTGTCACGCGCAGTGCTGCAGCAACAAAAGCCGCCTTTTCATTCATTTTCTTTTCAGCTTAGTCCCTTTATTTATCCGGGGTCGCCACAGCGGAATGAACCGCCAACTTATCCAGCACATGTTTTACGCAGCGGATGCCCTTCCAGCCGCAACCCATCTCTGGGAATCATCCATACACACTCATTCACACTCATACACTACGGACAATTTAGCCTACCCAATTCACCTGTACCGCATGTCTTTGGACTGTGGGGGAAACCGGAGCACCCGGAGGAAACCCACGCGAACGCAGGGAGAACATGCAAACTCCACACAGAAACGCCAACTGACCCAGCCGAGGCTCGAACCAGCGACCTTCTTGCTGTGAGGCGACAGCACTACCTACTGTGCCACTGCTTCGCCTCGCCTTTTCATTCAAAAAAATAAATAAATAAAAATAAATAAAAAAAAACATTTTTGTGCTTTACGCAATATCCACCAAGTAGCGCAAGGAACAACCACTTTTCCATTGTCGGGGAAGTGCGACTATCCTCCTTGATGTTTCAATAACGCATAATAATCTTTACACCACATTAAAGACACAGTAGCCATTAACTTTCAGTTGTCGAGAGTTTTTGCCACATTCAAAAGGTGTGTTTGTGCATGAAACGTGCACGATGCCGCGATCGGCTGGGTTTCTTTCTTTATTTTGGAGATAATTAATACATATTTGCATTCACATATGAATACAACAGAAAGACATAAAACTTTATAGGCTCAGCACAATAGTGTCAGATAAAATAGCCTATCATTTAAAGTATACAAATATCGCATATAATAAAAACATGAAATAAATAAACCAATATAAAACAAAGAAAAGCTATTACAATTTAGGAATATATAGTATAATATAAATACATTAAACTTAAATTTTTACAAAGGCCTATCTGAAAAAAAGATTTTAGATATTTTCTAAAAACAATAAACAAGGGTTTTGAAATGTTATTTATAAAGTATTTAGATACGATGATATTAATCAAATCATGTAAACAGATTTTTTTTGTTCATTTTTTTGGGTGCGCTAAACCATAAGAAACTACCTTTCTTTTCTTTTCATCAGCCCTGCATTGCTTTACAAATGGATTGGGAAAATCTGCATTTAAAAAAATGTGTTTCATCAAACAAATGTTTATGTTTTTATATGATGTGGTAAAATTTAAAAATGAAATTTCTAATGTGGAGCTTTATCAAAAGGATTTTAACTAAAATCTTCACTATGTCACTGTCAGTATCTTCACTGTCTTTGTTTATTCATTCATTAATCTTCCTTCAGCGTAGTCCCTTTGTTCATTAGGGGTTGTCACAGCGGAACAAACCACCAACTTATCGAGCATTTTTTACACAGCGGATGCTCTTCCAGCCACAACTCAGTACTGGAAAAAAAATCTATACACACTCATTCACACTCCCATGTCTTTGTTTAGTTGATTGATTGATGGCTTTGATTGATTGATTTAAATATTTTCATTTTCATAAGAGCCACAGGTTTATATAATAAGCTCTATTAATTTCAGGTATACAGTACATTAAAACAGAAGTACACTAACACAGAAAAATGTCTCTCAATTAATAGAATAGATAGAGAGTAACAAAGAAGGTGAAGGTGAGAGTAATTCTGTGTTTCAATGAAGGAACAAGGCATTGCTTGTTCAATGAATATAGTTGGTGGGAAAGAACACATCTGAAGTATGGAGCTCCTGTTCTAGTGGTTAGTCCTGAAAGCCAGAATCAAAACTTTACATTTCAATCTGACCACAAATGGTAGCCAGTGAAGTGAAATGAAGGGGTGTGAAAGGTTCTCTTTGGCTGATTGAAAACCAAATCACACTCCCTGGAAGGTCTACCTGTGGAATATTGCATTAGTAGAGTCTAGAAATATCAAGAGCTTGGACTTGTCCAGTGTATTCTGACAGAAAGGGTCTTATTTTCCTGAAGTTGTAAGGCATAAACAGGGTGCTGTTAAAATGTGGGGGGTGGGGGGATTGAGCACTAATAGGTTCCTTGCAACTCTGACTGAATTTTGTAGACCCCAGACAAACAATGTTAACATTAGAGGTAACAGCAAGGAGGTCCTTGATGGCATACCAGGAAAAGATAAAAGCTGGTACAGTGAGATCATCCAGTTGAAGGTGTCAACTATGAATTGTCGTCATATTATTAATAGGAGAAGCCATGTGCATTTATGATCGTTCATAGTGAAGTTTTACTGATTATATGGAGAAAAAAAGAGGGAACCTTGAGGCACACCAATGATTAGCTGATGGGACCAACACTCATTCTGAAACCGTAGCCTTATATACATTTCAGGAGATCGCGAATTATGTATCCAGAAGTACTGTATGTATGGCTGCATTTTGTCTTTAAAATAAACGATACAGGCTGGTATGATGCCGTTCCTTTTCAAGCTTACCTGCTGACCGCTTACCTCTGTATGGATGGCTTTTTCACCGTTACCAGTTTGTCCAGTTAGCTCGCCCAGAGAGGAGTTGACCATGACAACGGGGCTTGAATCCGGCGAACAACAGTTCCAGAAAGCGTATAAGACAAAAACAGAAGCCAAAAAATAAAATGAACAAGTAAATATCAGGGTGGCGACGCAGTGGCGCAGTAGGTAGTGCTGTGCCTCACAGCAAGAAGGTCGCAGGTTCGAGCCTCAGCTGGGTCAGTTGGCGTTTCTGGTTGGAGTTTGCATGTTCTCCCTGCGTTCGCTTAGGTTTCCTCCGGGTGCTCCGGTTTCCCCTACAGTCCAAAGACATGCGGTATAGGTGAATTGGGAAGGCTAAATTGTCCGTAGTGTATGAGTGTGTGTGAATGTTTCCCAGAGATGGGTTGCAGCTGGAAGGGCATCTGCTGTGTAAAACACATGCTGGATAAGTTGGCGGTTCATTCCGCTGTGGCGACCCCAGATTAATAAAGGGACTAAGCCAAAAAGAAAATGAATGAATGAATATCAGGGTGAGAATGTGGTCAAATATGAAAATGTAGGGAAGGGGGTGGGCGGGTCAGTCGGTGCTTTTGAAAACACTATTGGTTGGCTTTAGGGAAGGAGGAGGGTGGGTCAGTCAATCGGTCAGTCAGTCGACAGTGGCTTCAGGTGGATTCATGCAAGAACATCAGGTGCGAATGGCACTCGCGAGAGAAATTTGAGATCTCAAAAAGCATACACAGCGACCTCTGGTGGATGCAGGAAAACAGAAACTGCAAAAAACATACCTCCTGGGATGTATTTGGCAGTCTCCAGCAATGTATATTGCGGTACACTTCCTCTTCATGGGACCTAACAAGATATACCTGTGAGGTAAGAATAAAGCTACCAAAATATTAAACAAGTCCACAGAGGTCCTGTGCGGAGACTAACAATTATAGTTTGATCACAAATTGTCTTTTGTGAAAAGACTGATTTCAAAATGTGTGTGAACAAATGGGTCACTCTCAGTGAATTCAAGTGTGGTTATCACGATTGGTTGCCACCTGTGCAATAAGTCCATTCATGAAATGTCCTCTCTACTAAATTTTTAGTAAAGTTGAACTGTTATTGGTATTATAACAAAGTGGAAGCAATTGGGAACAACAGTAATTCACCCACAAAGTGGTAGGCCACATAAAATTATAGAGTGGGGTCAGCACATGCTGAGGTGCACAATGTGCAGAAGTTGCCAATTCTCTGAAGGCAATAGCTACAGACCTCTAAACTCAATGCGGCCTGCAGATTAGTTCAAGAGAACTTCATAAAAATGGGTTTCCATGGATAAGCAGCTGCACCCAAGTCTTACATCAGCGAGTACAATGCAAAGCATCTGATGCAGTGTTGTAAAGCAGTGGTTTTAAATCCTGATTCTCGCTAATGACCCTGATTTATAATCAGCTTGTTAAAAGATTTAGAAGAGAGGTCCATGAAGGAATTGTTTTCTAATTGACATGTTCCTTACTAGTGTTTACTGCTCTCCACCACCTCGTCCCTGCACACGAAAAACCAGTTGAACTTTAAGTTTGCCTAATTTAAAAACAGATTTGCACTACACTGTTTGCAGCATCTTTAGACAAAACTTATTACTGTACAGAAGTGTGAAGTCATGTCTCATGCACTTTAGTACCCTTTAATATTAGTACCCTTTAAATCATGGCAGAATATGGTTTGTTGTCCACTTTGTAGGGCACTTCTGTTCGAATAGAACAAACCTCTGAAGCAGTAAGAGAAACAAACAAAATATGCAGAGCTGTGGATAATAAAGACCAGCAATGAGAATCGCTACGGTGAGAACTTCTCTGTGGCAATTTGATGGACTAGTCTGGTTTTGGCAGTTGCCAGGAGAACAGTGCCAATTTTAAAGTTTGGTGTATGTGAATTATGGTGTGGGGTTGTTTTTCAGAGGTTGTGCTTGGCCCTTTAGTTCCAGTAAAAGGAACTTTTAATGCATCGCCACATACAAAGACATTCAGCATAATTTCGTGCCCCAAATGTGTGTGAACAGCAGAGCTGGCAAAATTACACACATCATTTCCTCAAGTAGTACAGATACTAATCTATAAACATCTACAGAGATGAAAAACAACTCGATTACGATTTTGTACAGAAAGTAAATGTACATGTATGTAAAAAATGTAAGTAAAAGTATCCATTGCTCCTTCATGTTTTAGTTTCATGCTGGTATCTAGAACTCATATCATATTGATACATTTATACAAAATAAATTACATTTCTAATTTTTATGTAAAATTTTGTTGCTAATTTTCAGCAGGAATGTACACTGTAAAACCCAACAGTCAACTTATTCAAATGAAATTAGTGTAGGTAACTCAAAATTTACTGAATGTTAATTCTACTCATTTGAAAAGAGTTTTGAACTCAGTGTTGAAGGTAATGAGTTAATAAAATACCTCATTACTTCAACTTAAATGGATTAAGTTCACAGTACTCATATAGATTCGTTTTTTAACTCAAATAGTTTGTTGCAATCAGTTTCATCAAACGGTTTGAGTTGCCTTAACATATTGGGTTTTACAGTACTCAGTTGGTTTGAGATCTCTTCATTTATTGGGTTTTACTGTGCTAAAATGGCTTCTTTTACTCAAATAGAGTAAGTTCACAGTACTCATTAGGATTAGCTTTTGAACTTCAATGGTTTGTTGCAATTGGTTTCCTCAAATGGTTTGAGTTACCTTAACTTTTTGGGTTTTACAGTGAAGTCAAGCAACATCACTCTGCAATAGTGACCAACAACACAGCTCAAAACGTTGCATCGTGCATCATCCGCTTGACACAAACTCAGCATTCAGCATGTAGCTGCTTTTAGTTAAAGAACAACAGCTGCCATTCATGTTCATACACACTGAAATATTCTGTACACCTATATCTTTAAAAATAATAAACATTTAACACAAATTTAAACAAATTTAACACTTAGTCTAAAACATTTATTTTTAATTATTTTGCTGTAGCAAATACTTATTTATTAGACCAAAGCTGATCTTCAAAGCTCTCATAAATATCCCATGTTTCAGTGTTTTTTTTTCCAGAGTATTGTAAATATTTTATTTAATGGATATATTATTAAAGCTATTAATACATGTATTCTATGCAAAATATATATTTTTCACGATATTAGATTGAAGCTTTAGAGAAAGCCTGTACAGTAAACCATGCTTGGAAGTAGACAAATTATTAAAATTTGAATGGGAATGTGTCTCATTTACCTGTGATCCGATTGATTAAAACGCATCTGATTACTCAGTGTAAACAAGGCAACTTCAGTCATGTTTACATCACCTATTCCCTCGGTCTCATCCACATTAGCTAAAACTAGCCTACAGATGTGGCTACTGTTAATGCGCGAGTGAATGAACGTGACCACACGCAGTGCTGCAGTACTGCGCGGCACAGCACAGCACAAAATGGTCTAACGCAAGAAAGACATGACCAGCAGGGGGCAGTTATGTAACATAGTGAACACACTGAACTGATATACTGTAGCAGCCAGAGCATGTGAGCGGAGCTGAGCGGTGTGCGCTCCACTTAGTCGCTAACTGCTCAAAGCAAGCGCTCCATTAACATTCTGCTCTGCTTTACCTACTCTGACATATTATTTCTCTAGTAGGCTAACCCGAAGTTTTTTTGTAACTAAAAAAATCTTAAATAACTTTCTAAAATTAAAGCACGTTGATAATATAAGTTTCTGTTTCAAAGCGGCATTCTTTCTTGTGCTTTTTTTCTTTCAGTACAGTTTTTAATTATATTTTAATTAGCCTAAGTGATCAACTGTCTATTTTATAGTCTATTTATTTAAACAGCTGTGTATGTTATCTTATACTATAGTTTGACTGACGGATAGTCTATTTTAAACTACGAAGCTCTGACCATAATTCAAATTCGAATAATACATTCCTCGATTAGTCCTACTATGAAACGAAAGAATTAACTTACAAATTAATTCTAAGCCTGAACAAAAGAACACATACAGGTACGAAATTCAGATCGAATAGATTCTAAAATGAATTTTTAATTGAAGACATAATATGTAGCTTGAAGTAAACTATTCTAAATTCGTGCCCGTGATGTTGTCTGCATGTCATCAGGGCCCGTAGCCTAACAACAGACATGCGGTAGCCTAACAACAGACTGTATGTACTTTGCGTGATCAACAAAAAAGCTGTTGAAAAAGCTCAGCATTTGCAAGCAGACACGTAATGAAAATAAAAAAAAAAGGTGATCAAAAAGGTGTTCAAACTGCACAATGACAATAAATAGTATAAAGCACACAACCAAACACATTAAAACGAAAGAAACAAGCCTGGTTTAAAAATGTAAGCAGTAGAAAGTACAGATATTTGTGGTAAAACACAATGAGTAAAGGTAAAAAGTTGTCATAAAAATAAATAGTGAAGTGAAAATTAAGTACAGTAACAAAGTGTTTATATCTCTGGGGAACAGTTTGAGATGACTCCTTCCCTTTTCATCAGTGTCCTATCTGGCAAATGCGCTTTTAGAAAAAAAAATCCCATGATCACACTCCTAAACCTTGTGGAAAGCCTTCCTAGAAGCGGTAAAGTTGTTATATGGTAGATGCAAAGGGTGGACAAACTTCATATTAAACCATATGGATTAAGTTTGGGATAAATTATGATGTTTGTGTGCATGTAAAGGCCAAACTTTTGGCAATATCTACGGTTTTACTGTAAATATAGGTTCTATAGGCTCACAGTACAACCATTGTGAACCCATTTTTGAAGACCAAAAAATAAACATGAGAATCACCCTCACAAAAAAGAATATAAACAGTAAATATTGAAGAAATTGTTTTCATTCTATTGGCAAAAAAGATATGTGCATAAACTGAAATGTACACCTAATATTGATTCTTTAACGCAATATATTCTGTGTGCAGCACAGTGTTATAAAGAGGCAATTTACCAAAGTGGATGAGTTATAGGATAAATTTACCATCCTTCACTGATCTTTGAGGATGATCAGGCTTCTCAGCTGCAGTAGAATTGGACAGTATCCATCCAACAGAAGCATGCTGGCTGAAGCAGAAGTTAAACCACAGCCAACTGAACTGTGACAGGCAGGTTTTTCATGGACATATGGGGTGATGCAAGTCCAAAACACTCTGGTCAGTTGAGAAACATTCAAGCAGATGGGCTGAGGGTGGAATAGAGGTCGTAAGGATACTAGAAAGTTTGGCTTTGCTCCACTTCTAGAGGGCAAAGGAGTCTGCACAAAGAAATAAAAGCTAATGTTTGAGGTTTGAGAACTTGTTTGCCTGAAGAGAAGCAGAGGACACAGATTCATATGAGTATTGCTAAACCTTTTCAAATAATAATTGCAAATATTGGACATGATTAAATTCTCATTCACCAGCAGCAACATTAACAAGTAATACATTAAGGCATGCATATTGCAAAAAATTTATAGTTTCATATAGGCAGCGTGAAAATAAATCATGATAAATCTCATATATTTCAATTTCCTTTCAGCTTTAGGGTGTTAGAGTATATGAAACTACTATCATATGAAATATGATACTTTATGAGCCATTGACCTCCAACCCTGTGGGCCAATATGCTCCTCAAATCCCTTCTGCTTTCTCTGGGTGAAATAGAGAACAATGGGCCAGATTTACTAACAGCTTGCATCAGTGCACATTGTCTTTTTGGTTAATTCAGTGCTGTCGTCTTTGCTAAACAGGCACAAAGAATAGCATGTGGACAGCTATTTTTGTGGCTGATCTTATTGATCTTACTTTTTTTTACACACCTGTTTATTTGAAATGCCAGAGGAACACATCACTGAACATATTGTTTGCCAAATATGTCATTTTTAATTTGCTTCAGGAATTAAAAATGACTTAAAACAAACAACTAGTGTGAGTCATGTTATACCAGCTCGAACAAAGTTCCCTCAGATTGGTGCGGTCTGTTTTCCTTGTGGCCAAACTGTCAGAAAACAAAAAATACAAACAAATTTCAAAATGTACATAATGTGGACCAAACCAGATACCCAATCTAGTTCCTGGAGATCTACCTACCTGCAGAGTTCAGCTCCAACCCTGATCAAAATCAACTAAACTAGCTAAGTAGGATCTGAAGGAGCATTTAGTAATTAAAGACAGGTGTGTTTGATCAAGGCTGCAGCTGAACTCTGCAGAAAGGTAGATCTCTAGGAACAGGATTGGCCACTCCTGGATTATCTCATATAAATACAGTCAGATATGGCTTACTGTAAGTAAATGAAAGGCTTGTGAGCTGAACGCATGGAAACTGTCCAGCTCTGATGTAGTTCATCTTTCAGGTTTTTGTTATTGTCTTTTGGTCAGTTGTATTAAGCTTGTCTATTTTGTGAACTTGTTATCTTTGAATTATAAATGAATATAGGCTTAAAAAGTAAATGTTAAAATCTTTTTTTTTCAATATGTCTACCATAGCTGCTTTTATTAAATAACAAGCTAGCTTTGACATCATGAATATGGATTATTTTCATATCCCCACATACTTATCTAGACAATCTGTATTCCGGTAAAGAAAAAAAAAACTGATATTTCGACACGGTGTTGAGATCTCGAATCACAGCTGTTTTGAAACACTGATCTGAAACGTTTCGAAACACCCAAGTCACATGACTAAATCGATTAAACGCAAGCATTCTGAGAGATGGCAAATCTTAAATATTTGATTACATTTGAAAATATGAAATTATCCATTATAACATGACACTGAACTGTTACAGATGTGAATTTGAATAAACTCTGGATCTTCTAAAAAGCCTACCTTTGCATATTTTTTAGTCTGGGCTATATGTGTATTAAACATATTCTTTAAGCAAAAGATTAGGAGGACAAGCAGAGGTTTTTGTATACTTGAGTACATGTAATTGTAATCCTGTGTTTAAAATAAGTATACTAATGGATATTAATGTAATAAATCATTGCTACATGCAGTCACATGTGTTTGTATTTCTATGAAAGTTAACAAGTGAACAATTTCTACCACAATTTATTCGACACATCACTTTGAAACTGCCACAAAACATACAAAAATCATGTTAATTGTATTTATTTATTTATTAAACCCACAGGCATGTTTTTCCCACTTGTTTATCAAAAAGCTTTGGCAAAATATGTCATTTATTAACGACTAATCTAATGCATATATTCTAATTTAAAGGATTCAATCTCACTAATTAACAAACACTATTAGGTAGTTGCTGAGATACAGCGCATGTGATAATTAGCTCCACTCTCTCCTACAGTACATGCCACATGCAGTCTGTCGAGTTAAATTTCTATCTATAGACATCAGAATGTTGAGACTTCAATTTTCCAGCAGCAAATATCTTCAGTATAGCATTTATAGTATAGCACTGGTGGTGGTGTGGAGAGACCCCCCTCATGATTGTGAAGCGCTTTGGGTGTATGGCCATACACAATAAATGCGCTATATAAATACACATTACATTACATTACATTTAGTTTTACATGTACCCAAACAATTCAGACTGATTTGCTTACACACTCTACAGTATATTAAAATATGTATTTATTTTAACACACATAACCATGTGATACACCTGGACACATCAGCACATCAATGTTTTCTAGTTTCAGTCATCTTTCAACAATGAGACTCTCACCCAGGTGACCCTGACAGGGCTGATCAAGCCCCAACTTGTCTCCAGGTAGCAATACTTCACCCACAGCTCTCAACTGTTGATCCACGGCCGTCTCGAAGTAACCTCCATTGCCTCTATGGCTGACTTAGTGCCCTTTTGCTTACTGCCCAGCATGTTAGACCTTGCAGATAAACTTGGCAGCAAACCTTCTGCAACCCGCCTCAATGGATTCAATGCATCTTGCTCGCCAGGCGTTTGCTTCACCATGGTTCTCTTGCTCTCATGAGTTGAATCTCAGATCAGAGGCTGTATCCTTTGAAGGATGTATTCGAAGGCTGATTGTATCACAGTGCAACAAAGGCTGCCTCAACTTGAAGACTCCTTCAATGCAGTATTCGATTCCTGGGTACAACGATACAAAGATGGAAAATCCTAAGATTCACTCTACACTTATGACAACAGGACATTTTTAAAACAATTCCAGGTTAGACTTTTAAGTGTAGGCATTGCATTTCATTTTACTGTGGTGTCAAATGATACACATTAAAAATACAAACACTTTTAGAATCAGTATAACAAACTTTCAAACAAAATTGACACTCATCAGTGGTAGCTGTCACAGTTGAGAATTATCCTCTTTAAACTAGACTCTTTGTTATTCAAGGTGTTTATATAACTGTTTATACAAACTGCACAGTTTCTGTGACTGTATAAATCGTGTGAACTTGGTGGAGACAAGTATCTGTCAGTTGCTATGCATCCAGCCATAATATGTAAAAATGCGTTGTTTTAAGCTGCACATATTCTGCACTGTATACAGTGCAGGGTTAAATACAAAACCAATACTAATCCTGTTCCAGGTTTGCAGTTTTTTATAACTACAAGAAAAAGCAGTGCTGACTGTATTTTAAAATTGCACAATGCAAGTTATTTTATAAGTAGTGCTGTCGCCTCACAGCAAGAAGGTCGCTGGTTCGAGCCTCGGCTGGGTCAGTTGGCGTTTCTGTGTGGAGTTTGCATGTTCTCCCCACGTTCATGTGGGTTTCCTCCGGGAAGTCCAAGACATGCGGTACAGGTGAATTGGGTAAGCTAAACTTGTCCGTAGTGTATGTGTGAATGAGAGTGTGTGGGTGATTGCCAGTGATGGATTGCGGCTGGAAGGGCATCCGCTGTGTAAAACATGTGCTGGATAAGTTGCTGGTTCATTCCGCTGTGGCAACCCCAGATTAATAAAGGGACTAAGCCGAAAAGAAAGAGAATGAGTGAATGAAAAGTTATTTTATGCAGTTAAGCATTCCATAAATCAAAATGCTTAACGTTAAATAAAATGTTGTGTAACATTGGTTATAACCGCATTTGTTGTGGTCCTAAGCTCTTTGAAATGACCATATTTTGTTATTAGTTTCTATATACCAGCTATTTTTAAGCAAAGTCAATTCAGAATATCAGGCATGTGTGTGTGTGTGTGTGTGTGTGTAAATTCTGTTATTTGTTAGGTTTGTGTGTGGTTTAGTATTAGGAATATGCTGCACAGGCTTTTAGCTTGAAATTTCTCGTAGACACCACCATTTGCTGATTATTGATGTCTCTGTGAGCAGAAGTTGAACCACAGAATTTTTTTAGCTTATAAACCTTCATAATTCTGTAGCATGTGCAAGCATGTATTTGTGTTACTTTTAATAATGGATTAAACATTGCTTAACATCAGTGAATTATATTATTTCATCACAGGTTGTGCCTCACTTAATTTACATTTTTTTTTTTTTTACTTGGCTTGTTTGCTGTAGTGAATAATCCTTTCAAGCAAAGTTCTTAAAAGTTACAGCAGCCCAAAAAAAAATTATATTAAGGTTCAGGGCTATGAGCCCAACAAAAGCAAACACTTTTCTCCATGATGGTGACTTTAGTCTATGTGGTCCATATATGTTTTAAGATAGCTGGGCCACATTAGGCTCACAGCCGCAATAGTTAGAGTGTACTGTGCCAAATATTTGCCAAAAGTGGCACACATGTCTTAAAGGGCACCTAGGTTACCCCTTTTTCCAGATTTAATATAAGTCTTTTGTGTCCCCAGAATGTGTCTGTAAAGTTTCAGCTCAAAACACCCATCAGATTATTTATTGTAGCTTTCACTAGTTTTTATTTTATAGCTCTCAACAGCTTTTTGCTTTTTTTGTGTACTGGGCCTTTAAAGGGTCACGAAACACCAAAACACATTTTTTGAGCTGTTGACAGTCATATATGTGTCCCACGCTGCTATAAACACTATTAGGACACATATATTGCACTAAAAAGTGAAAATTGGTTGTTTTTGCGTTATTTTGAGCAAATTCGTTCTTCCGGTTTGAAACGAATTTTTGAAGCTGCGTCACGGCCATGAGATACTTAGGTGTAAATCCAGCCGGAGAATGGCTGTCTGTCTTTTCTAGGACGTTCTTACGTATCTGAGGGTGCAGTATTAATTCATGAGAAAGACGTGCTTCAAACCAATCAGCGCGCTCTATTGTGTATGACGTGAAACTTCATTAATATGCATGATAGCTCCGGAGACTGTTTACCATTTTACAGGGTTCAGACGGCAGAGAGACGCCACGTTGTGTTGCCAAAACAAGTGAAAGTACAAGAATTTCAAGACAAGAGTCGTAGGTGTTATTAGTGTGTTGCAACGAAGGTTTTGTTTTCATTTTCCCTTTATGAGAGAGCAGCTGGACTCACGTGTGGATTACAGTGCACGCGACAGAAACGCGTTTGTAAGGAACATTTTTACCCGAGAGCTTTTTCTCATCTGGAAATGGTGAAATCCGTATTTGCCGCTCGTCTACTTTTAATAAAAAGACACAGCTCCAGTTTGATTGTCTGTCTACAGATTTGGTAAGTGTTTGCAGTGGACTGCCCTTTGTTTAAATGCTGCTCTCCGAGTGTAAACATGTAAACACAAACTATTGCCGTCGTGCAGGATTTTCGCTGCAATTTGTGACAGTATAGTCTATACACACGGCTTTCTGACGCTACCTACCGAGTACATAAGTTACAGAGAAATGCGGAGGGTTTTTTTCTCTTATTCGCCGTATCAAATCAGCCTCTGTGTGTTTGTTTTTCCTGTCAAACTTAGCGCGTGCCCAAATGTTAACTCCCTTCTATGCAAAATCTTATCCTCTTTCCCTCCCCCGACACTCCCACACTCCCAGAGCTGGACACGCCCAACTTTCCTGACTTTTTTCCAAACAGAGGTGTGAAAACACCCTGCTGAGACAGGGGGTTTCGTGGCCCTTTAAGGCTAGTCCTCCCCGCCCACCGTTCCCACGTGCCTGTCAGCGTGCCTCAGTCTCCGCCCTCGGCTGCCTCAGACAACTGACAGACATAAAAGAAGCAGATCTCACGTAACGTTTGTGAGGAAAAACTACAGTAAGAACTTTACCAATGATTATTTGATGCATTTGTTTTGGCGCTGCAAAGACGACTCACACACAATGTCGTTACAAAGTTCACGCACACACACAGACACACACACACACAGCACGGACACACACATACAGCGCGCACATTTAGCAAATGTGACAGGATACAGGTTAATATCCACTGCTGTATGGATATCTGTTACATTAATGTACAAAATAAACCTGATTTAACATCCACAAACCGGGATGGAAGTGTCTTCTTGTATAATTGTTCTGACACACGGCTGTGGTGATAAAGTAAATCGCTGTAATTTATTACAAACATGCACTGTTTTAAAAGATTTTCAACTTGTAAAACTCACTCTTGATCACATTTGATAATAATTGATAATCCTAGCAAACTGAACAGACCTTTTATTTATGGTTGCTTTGCGCACGTCCTGTCTTGTTGATAGGATTATAAACGTTACTAGGGAGACATGTTAATACGCAGCTGTCAATCAATATTGGTGGGCAGGGGGACCGCACTTCTACGTCAAGTTGCAATCGGTCTCAAAACCGCTCCAATTGGTCCACTGTTTTTATGTTGTTAAATTGAAAAAAAAGGCCTGGGTGTGTTTAAATCACCCCAATATGACGGTCTATACACTATACCTACACATATGTCTGTCCAAACAGCTTGAAAAGTAGATTTTTCACCATAGGTGCCCTTTAAGATAACTGGGCCACATTTGCACCTACACGTGTGAGCCACTTTAGGTTTAGACCCAGATTACCCTTAAATGACTATGCCACATTTTTGCCAACTGTGGCCCACATTTGTCCTCCATCATTTGGGCCAAATTTACCATTTTCCACATGGGCCAACATTAGGCTCACATTCAGATTACATTTTTCCATAAGTGCCAAATCTTTGCCTTAAACGGCCCATATATGAATTTGAATCTTTGGCCCGCCTTTGCCATTGTACAGGTGGGCCACTTCAGGCTCACATTCATTTTGTCTGGGCCGAAGGAATACCACCAGTGCTGCATAACTGCCTAAAGTGGCCCACATTCGTATGCTATCTGGGGGAGGACTCCTTTTTATTTGTAGGTTAATTTGGAAGGGAGTAATGATTGTTTTATTGGGCCAAACAGCCACCATTTTGTCATTTTGTCCATTTACTCTGCTCTGATGACAACAGGACATTTTTTTTAAGAAAATTGCAGGTTAGACTTTTAAATGTAGGCATTGTGTTTGAGTTTGCTCTGGTGTCAAATGATACACATTAAAGATACAAACACTTTTAAAATTTGTTTAATACACTTTTGACAACATTGACAAATGTTACTGCCACTCATCAATGGCAGCTGTCACAGTTGAGAATTATCCTTATTAAACTAGACTTTGTTTATTTAAGGTGTTTATATAACTGTTTATACGTACAAGCTGCACAGTTTCTGTGACTGTCTAAATCATGTGAACTTGGTGGAGACAATTATCTGTCAGTTGTTATGCATCCAGCCCTAATATGTCAATAATCATTGTTTCAAACTGCACACATTTGGCACTACAGTGTGGGCTTAAATGCAAAACCAATGTTAATCCTGCTCCACGTTTTTTTATAACCGCAAATAAAAAGCAGTGCTAACTGTGTTATAAATTGCATTTGTGAAATGTTCCTTTACCTAGGATTAAAAGGCAAATATTCCATATAAGATCAATATATTTAGTTTATATTGGATTATCATTTCTTTTTAAAATATCTTTTTTTTTTTTGGTGAAGTTTGTTCCTCAGCACTGTCGCCACTGGATTGCTTGGTTTGGGGCTTGTGGAGCTGCGCATCGATGGATTTGCTCTTCAGCGTTAGGGCTTTCAGCAGTAAAAATTAAACCACACTGAACTGAACAAAACTGACACTGAGTGGTACGGTACGTGTCGGTCAGGTCACCTTTATCAGGCTTGTGTTTCCACTGACAAAAGGGTACCAATGGTGGTTTGGTGGGCGTGGTGTACGACAAATGTCAAAGTAAAGCTGCATGGGTCGTTCACATATCATATGAGAAGCACTTCTCACAAAACAGATGCTTTATACACATAAATACTTGTGTATAAATGTTCATTACTAACCTTTCTATGAACAGGATTTGATTATAACTGCAGATCAATTCTCAACGTCTGCAATTATATAAAATAAATAAATAAATGCAACATATATGAACACCTTACGGTCTCCGATATGTTAACAATTACAGAAAAACTACACACAGCACACATTTAGTCCTTATTTGGGTTCAAATTGGGTGAAAACAACACACAACATATAGCCCAGTCATTGCAAACCTCTGTATCTTTAATCTTCATCAGCACATGTAACCTCTTGTTATAAAGTATTTCCGTCTTTCCCAGTTCATAATAGTCTAAAAGGTGATGATAATAGTTAAACATGGCAGTTTGTTCATGCTTTGAATTGCTGAAAGAATCATTTGCTCCTTTGTTTTTTCACGCATGGCTCTTGCGTTTGTCCGTTTCTGAAAGGATCAAATGTCAGAAGCGCTTCAATAATCACGCGCTCGTTATTATTGGCAGCTCAAGAAGTTCATTATTTATGTGAAAACAGGCCATTAGTGATTTTATTGATTATTTGTTGTTAATTAGTGATTTTATTGATTAGTTGTTGCTCCTGCAGCATGGTAGTGCTGGAGTGTTTGAAAACAGTGTACCATTGCTTAGCCTTTTCATACTTCTTTTTGCCCTCAAATGAAGAACAGACAAGAACTGTTTGAAGTATACCAGGGTCTTTTACCTAACCCTGTTATTTTAGAATAGGTAAATATCATGTCAAAGCACCTGACCCTGATTGTAAGCCAAAATCTAACATCATAAACTTGTCGCACAAATCTGATAGAATGATTGGAATGCTGTTCCAAGATCCACACAGATGTTGATCCAGGAACATGTTGCACTTGGCAAAGTCAGGTTCTTTGGTTTAAAGCAGTGTTTACAATGATGGTTAAGCACAGTGTGAAAAGCCCTTGTGAGTTATAAGAGGATGATCTGCTTTCAGGCTTCTGAGATCAGTACCACGTCTGCTCTTACTGAAGCAACAGTTTCTTGTTAACAGTGGTTCTGAAAGCTAGTTTCATCTACAACCCCAGAGGCAGCTGGTGGTCTTCTTCATTGTGTGTAGGAGCTGCCAGAAGGTGATCCCACTATAGATGGTATCTGCTATTACTGTACTTTCAAGACTTGTCATGATGCCAGTGATAATCCCATTTACTTAGGGCTCTTGGACAGCTGCTGAGGATATGATCTGGCGTCTATCTCACCAGGCCCAGTGGGCAAGCTGGTGACCTTCCCCCTGCAAAACAAGCGTAATTCATATTTCTGCGTTTCTTTCAAATTCATCAGAAGACCAAAACAAACAATTGGAACATTCTGGGCCAATCCCTCCTCATTATGCAGAGATGGCGCTGTTTCAGGGGCTTATAGTCATAATGAAATTGAAATTTACTCTTCTCATTTTTATATGTACTGTTGTATTTGAGTACTGAGCATATTCTGGGTATTTGGCTAGTTAACAAGCTAGTTAACACTTTTAGTTAGCATAATATAGAACAGAGTTATGTGCAGTACATGAATTATGAACATGTATCCCCAGTACACCTGTCTAAAAAACTTAATTTACCTTATAAGTAATTATAAAGGCACAGTAGCTTAAATTTAGGTATTTGGGAAATAGGTTTGCCTACCTTTTTCTTGTAAAATTTGGTAGTACTGACACTTTTTTGGTAGTATCTGACTTTTTTTGTTTGTAGATAAATGAAATTCTGTGAAAACATCTGCTATGAAAACACCTTCACTTTATCAATTTCTTCAGGCCTTATTCCAAAGCTTTCCAGAATAAAACAGCGCCCCCTGTGGTGCAATACTCCTTTGGTATACTGATTTTTATTTTTTTTAAATCTCATGTTTGTACAGTACATTAGTTGAATTATATTGCAAATCATTTCAAAATTATAAGATGATGTTCAAAAAAATAAAGGAAGCACTTTGGGATAAAATCCGATTTTACCACTTTTAAGAACAGTCATGAAATGGACAAAAATTATTTTCTAAGCTGACAACCTGTCTACAATACATATTAAGGGGTCAAATATTAACATTGTTTAGGTTGTCAACTTGTACACTGAAGTGTCCACATAAGTTACAATATCAGTTTTGGCCCCCTGACTAGTGTATACTAGTGCTTCTTATAAACAATATATCTGTCATTCATTCATTTTCTTTTCGGCTTAGTCCCTGTATTAATCAGGGGTCGCCACAGCGGAATGAACCACCAACTTCCAGCACATGTTTTACACAGCGGATGCCCTTCCAGCCGCAACCCATCTCTGGGAAACATCCATAGACACTCATACACTACAGACAATTTAGCCTACCCAATTCACCTGTACCGCATGTCTTTGGACTGTGGGGGAAACCGGAGCATCCAGAGAAAACCCACGCGAATGCAGGGAAAACATGCAAACTCCACACAGAAACGCCAACTGAACCAGCCGAGGCTCGAACCAGCAACCTTCTTGCTGTGAGGCGACAGCACTACCTACTGCGCTACTGCGTCGCCCAATATATCTGTTCACTTATTTTGTAAAAAATTATTTGCGCTAAGAATCTTTAATCAAATATAATAACTTTCTCCCCCTCCCCATCAAAATGACTTTTCTTTACTTCTGGTCACATGGAATACCTTTCAGGAGAAGCTATCAGGGCATGTCTTGTTTCTGCTCTCTCTTTTCATTCATTCATTCATTCATTCATTCATTCAATCTTCTTATTTTAGCAATACCCATCTTCTAACAATCCAATTGGTCCTCAAATGACAAAATCATGCACTGCCCTACATTTTTTTTCTCATTTTAGGACCGTTTCAAATGGATGTATGTCAAGTTGCAGGAAAAAAAGGACAATGTACACTTGGCTGATGCGACAGCAACCACAGGACAACGGCGCCAGTGCACTCACCACACACCAGCTATAGACAGTGATAGAACCAATTTGATGGATGGGAATGATTGGGAGGTCTTGATAGGTAAAGGCTGAAGGCAGGAATTTGGTCAGGACACCAGGATTACACCTCTGCTTTAAGATTTTTAATGACCACACAGAGTCAGGACCTCAGTTTAATGTTTCATCTGAAAGACGGTGCTAAATGACATTATAGAGTCCCCGTCACCAGAGATGGGAAGTAACGAAGTACAAATACTTCGTTACTGTACTTAAGTAGTTTTTTCTGGTATCAGTTCTTTACTCCACTACTTATTTTTTTTACAACTTTTTACTTCTTACATTTTTACACAAATATCTGTACTTTCTACTTCTTACATTTTTTAAACCACGGTCGTTACTTTCGTTTTTATGTGTTTGGTGGCGCGATCTATATTATTTCTTGTCATTGCGCAATAATATGAGCGCATTTTTGATGCAGTCAGTCTATTTTTCCTCATTGCGTGCCTGCGTGCTGCAGCGCGCGGCTTCTTCAAGGCTATCGCGCACCATACATGGCCTAGTTCATAAATATTACTATGAGAAAGGCTAGGATTACTACGCAGTGACAGAGGGAGTCGGCGAATTTAACATGACTGTTGCTGCCCTGTCTACACGGTAATAAGACAACTTTTGCTCGATCAGATCACAGATAAACGAGACACATTCCAGTCAAAAACATGCTGTTTAAATGATTAAGCCTTTTGTCCACTTCCGATCATACTGCACGGTCTTTCTCTGGTCTTTCAATTCAATACTGCAAAAAATAGTGTTTTTTTTTTGTAAAGATTAGAACATTTAGTACTAAAACAATCAAATACTTTTTAAAAAAATGTATGCATTGCGATTTATTTCCTTCATTTCTGATGAGTTCATATTTCCTAATACAGAATTTATGCTGTTTTTCAGTTTTTATTGATTTGATTGACTATATGATTGTACATATAGGCCTATACTGTTGTCTTCATTTAATAATTTTAACAAATATTTTACAACAACAAAGGTAATTATACTGGGCAGTTTATGTGTATGTTACCTGTCTTACCTGTGTATGTTGCTTTTAGCATAGAATAATTGTATTACAGTTTCTCAGTCACTTTGGCACATTTCTCAGATCAGAACTGAAATTTGTAAAACTAGGACTAAGTGCATTTCTCAAAACAACACGTATAAATAGCAAAACACCATGGATTGCCTGCAAAAGCCAGTCTCCTGCTCAAAATCCTTCAGTTCATCTCTCAAAACTAAATTACTGTGTCAATGAATATGTCAGTGGCGTCAGAATGACATGTCCTTGTGTCATTGTATATGAATAAGACTCAAATTACTTAGTAGTCATGTTGTCAATAACAGTGTACTCTGGAGGGCTGTTCTGGTGTAAACTATGGCAATATTTTTGCTGTTTGTACTGTAATTAGTTGCCAGATCATGTCATTCTGATACAGAAAGGAAAAGAGAGCACCGCATAGCACAAAGAAATAACAAAAGTAAAAATTTGAACATAGGGCAACCTCCTTTTAGACCTTCATTAGAAAAAGTCCAGATTCACCTGGGAGAAATGTAAAAAATGCATTATGACTAAATATTAAGACAACTTGTTCGGGCATTTGAACGATTAAATGTTGTGGGGGTGAGTCTATTCAACAGAGATAAAATAATACATGTTGATCAACATGACATAAGCAACTGATAATATAGGAAACATCAGAGAATTGTACATAACCATTTGCATGGATGAACAAAAGCATTTGCAACTTGTTCATAAAGAGAAACTGCTTTTCTGATGTGCACAAGTGACACAATGATGATCTGAAGATTGAACAGTGGGTTTAGAGAATTTCAATTCTGATCTGAGAAATGGACCAAAGTGACTGAGAAAAACTGTAACAGAATTAATGTTTATTCATTAAATAAAATAACCACAATACCTAAAAAAAAAAAAACACTGAAGTAGCGGGTTATATATGAGAGCTGCTCTTTGAAGAGAATAAGCAGCTTTAGCCTAATGCAAAACAATTGTTTGCAGTGATGTCTGTTAAGAATTTATTTTAGCAAAAGAAAAAATCAATATATTTTGGACAGAATTCAGTGTAAAATGTAAGACATTATTTATTAAGATAGACAGAGTGTATCAACATGAATGGCAGCTGTTGTTTTTGATCTAACAGTGGCAAAACTACATGCTGAACACTGTGAGTTTGCGTCAGGATGATTCCTACCTATCTCACTCGCTATCCTTCAGCTTCGTCCCTGATTTATCAGGGGTCGCCACAGCAGAATGAACTATTCCAGCATTTGCTTTACGCAGTGGATACTCTTCCAGCTGCGTCCCAGTACTGGGAAACACCCATACACATTCACATTCACACACACACATATAAACTACTGCAATTTTAGTTGAATTATTATTTGCCTGTCTTTGGACTGTGGTTGAAATGAGTACTTTTTAATTTTTTACTTTTGTACATTTTTCAGGCGGTACTGTACTTCTTTACTTTTACTTAAGTACAAAACTGTAGTCAGTACTTCTACTTTGGATGTGTGTAATTTTGCCATCTCTGCCTTTCACTATACTGGGGCATTAGGCCTCACACAGACAGCAGGATGAGCACCCTCTGCTGTCCTCACAAATGTTACTTCCAACAGCAAGTTTTTCCAAGTGTTCTCCCAGGTACTGTTAAAACAATGTTAACTTCTGTTTCATAGCAACTTTAATGGAGAGAAGTGATCTGTGATCATATACTGCACATAAAAAAGTTTATATACTGTCTATTAGGGCTCCACAATATTGTGTCATGTCATCGATATTGCAATGTACGCATCCACAATAGTCATCACAGGATTCGCATTTATAATTAACCAGAAAACACTTTTCAGAACAAAATCAAAGTTTAACCCTAATGGAGTGAAATATTTTTTAAGGCCCGTGACTATGTGACATTTCAAGCGATTTTAAACAATTTAGGTAAAAGAAATTATAATAATTTGTAGCTTTAACAAATATTGATTGTATTTATTTAATTATACAATGAAGACTCCCTTTCAACACAAAATTCTAAATTATTCCAAAATACAAATTGTTTAAATAATCTTGTTTATTTTAAAATTATATAAATTATATTCATACAAAATATTGCAGTGTCAGTTTTTTTTCTATCATTCAGCCTAACTTGAGAGCCGCTTTATTTGCCTCTAACCTCTGTTTGCTTCAACCCATCAGGGGTGTGTTTCTCAAGACCATCCTTAGCCAACTAAGATTGCAAGTTTCATCATTGCAAATCATTGTTTTCCAAATCCATCATTCCTACAAACATTCACAAACAGCTTTAGAGCTGTAGTTAGAAGCCGGAATCCTGACTGTTCTATTCTGAGTTATCCTCCTATGGCCTAATCCATTTCAACACTTCACCATGCACTTTGAATGATTTTGAAACTTAAAGTTGTCTTGCTCATATTTTCTTTAAATTGATCCCAAAATTATATTTGTACAATTTAACGATCTTCAGACAGTTGTGCTTCCTTTTAAGTGCACTCCAAAAAAATAGGCATGTCAAAATAAATAATTTCTTTGAGGCAATGCGATGCACACACAGTTGATTCTGTAATGGTTCAGTCATAGATCTTAACTGGTTATTACATACTGACGTAATTTTTCAAATATATGTGCTATGTTGCTGTAGCATACTATGGTGAGGGAGATGAGCGTGAGTAATTAATATGCTCCAACTACTTAAAAAGCAGACAACTGTGTACAATTCACTGTTTAATTCACAATTCACTTTCTTTCACTGACACTGAAGATACAGCAGAACCCAGGAACCACTATGTCATTACTAGGGTGGAAATAAAAGCTGCAAACACCATCTCCGATTCTCTCTCTCTTAATGTGGACCTTTGACCTGCTGCAAGAGGTAACGTTTCCTCTCCTCTCTTGTCTGTTATACCGATACTTCTGTCTGCAAAGCAAGTTTTCTACGACATCTGTTGTGGATCAACTGTGATTGTCACTGCTCAGTGAACATCGCTGACTGTTAGAGCCAATCACAGCCCTTTCTGTTGAGTGCATGACCATAATGATCATCATACTGCTGTGTTCACACCAGATGTGGAACGCGCGGATAAAACGCGATATTCGCGCGTAAATAGACACGTGAACATTTCAGTTTACTCGCTTTATTTGCGTGTAAAACTACGCTTCAATCGCGCATCAAATTCACTTCAGAACAGACTCGATTTCGCGTGATGATCAGGGCTTCTGTCTGCCCAGTGACTTTAGCTTTGTTGCTAAATGGCTAACAGGGATTATATTGATAAAATAACTGTGTTTATGTGCTTTTATGAAGGCTGAAAAACAGCGTCGATACATTTGGAGCCGTGTCTGAGTCCACTAGATACTTTCAGAGGTGCACCCAGCTCTGTGAGCTCATAAACTCCTCCAGAAACTTGACAGATGCTTTCAGCAGTGCTTCTAACTGAGCCGAGCACAGTTTGATGAACTGTTGTTGGTGTCGGCTGGAGGATTTCACCCGGGACACCAACAACAGGTGCTATGTCACAATCATGCCCCCACAAGAGAAAGCTCCTGATTGGTTAACGCGGCGCGAATGTCCGCAGAAGTTTAGATTTTTGAACTCGAGCGTTTTGCGAGATTTGCGCGTTAAGCGCGTCAAGGGCGCAAAACGCTCAATTCGCGCTGCGCCATTCGCTCGTATCGCACCATTCGCGCAATTCGCCATTTCCACGTATCATGCCGCAGGATGTCTATTCGCACGTTTGCATTGACTTAACATGTAAATCACTCGCGCTTGACGCTTCTTCCGCGTCTGGTGTGAACGCAGCATAAGAACTCACACAACAGTGCTCAAAAAACAAGCAGGATTAATATTTACATTTGTATATTTACTTTAAAATTTTATGTTGTCTTCTGTGCCTGTATTTGAGTTTTTTTTTAACATTTAAAAAGAGTGTTTTATTTGAGAAGGTAAAATTAAAGCTACAGTTATATGACTGCTTGTATCAAAAGACAAAATTGTATTCTTGCGTATGTAAGTATAAAATTGTGTATGGAAAGCAACATCAATGCACCGTGATACACCGAGATATTGAATTGAACCAAATCGATGACATGATAAACATAACTGACATTCACTAAGGGACTACAAATCTGCCACCTAATGGACTACATCTCCAAACATGCACTACTCTCACATCACACACAACCGGTTCCATATCATCACTGATTACATCCCACAGCTGAAGCCGCTCAAGAACTGATTACACACAGTACATAAACAGCACACACACTCACTCTAGTTGCCGAGTCTTGTTGTCTTCTCACAGTCACAATTCCAAGCGTTACCTTGTCTTGTTCTTGCGGTGTTTGGACCCTCGCCTTGATTATCTGTTTCTCCCTGTCTGCTGCCAGCCTTGTGACCATCTGCCTTCTATATTGACTACGTTTCTGGATTTCCTTCATACATCTGTTTGCTCCTGTATTGATCATTGCTTGCCTGACCATCCCTTAAAAAAACCTGCATTTGGATCCGCACCTTTGTTGTCATGTCACTTCCGTGGTTACTGACACTAGTGTAGGTTCACACCTCACTGAAAACATTAATGTCCAAAAGATCCTCCAAAAGATAATCTGCTATAGAACAATTCATGTCATAATTGGGGCAACTCCACTGAGATTTATATGACACTACCTGTTAAAAAATTCACAATCACATCTTCACGCTTCATAACTGCAGATCTGGAATTCAGCAACGCTATCAGTATCTAATAACCAAATTATTATGCAGCATATTAGCCATAAAATATACTTAAAATAAGCTAGTTATCTTGACATATAATTTCTTTTAAAATTTGGGATAGAAATTTCTGTGATGAAGTGGAAAAATCTATACAGCAAGTGGAAGCTGGCTAAAGTCAGTTTTCCTTTCATGCAGAGACTGATCTGACGTTTACACTTGCGAAGATGTTAAAGTCTGTTTGCTGTTTCTAATGGTAGAAAATAAACAGTATCAACAGAGTGATATAAGAATTTGTACCGAAAGTAAATGTAGAGATGATTGAAACCAGTGTATACTGATGTACCAAAAATTTTTTTCTTAACATGATAAAACACATATGTAATAAAAATTGATAAAATTGTTAACTTTGATTTTTATTATATTATAAATTTTGATATTTATTCTAACATATACTATAATTTTGTAATTTTTATGGCTATACACCTTTTTCCCTTCAGAACTGCTTTAATCCTTTGTGGCATAGATCCAACAAGATACTGGAAATATTCCTCAGAAATTTTGGTCCATATTGACAGCATTGATATGGATAGCATCACACAGTTGCTGCAGATTTTTCAGCTGCACATCCATAATGCGAATCTCCTATTCCACCACATCCCAAAGGTGCTCTATTGGATTGAGTTCTGGTGGCTGTGGAGACCATTTGACAGTACGGTGAACTCATTGTCATGTTCAAGAAACCAGTCCAATGATTCGCACTTTATGACATGGGATGTCATCCTGCTGGAAGTAGCCATCAGAAATGGGTACACTGTGGTCATAAAGGGATGGGCATGGTCAGAAACAATATTCAGGTAGGCTGTGGCGTTGACGCGATGCTCAATTGGTACTAATGGGCCCAAAGTGTGCCAAGATAATATCCCCCACTCTATTAAACCGCCACCACCAGCCTGAATCGTTGATACAAGGCAGGATGGATCCATGATTTCAAGTTGTTGATGCCAAAGTCTGACCATACTATCTGAATGTCACAGCAGAAATCGAGACTCATCAGACCAGGCAACATTTTTCATCTTCTGTTGTGCAATTTTGGTGAGTCTGTGCGAATTGTATCCTCAGTTTATTATTCTTAGCAGACAAGAGTGGCACCCGGTGTGGTCTTCTGCTGCTGTAGCCCATCCGCCTCAAGGTTCAACATGTTGTGTGGTTAAAGATGCTCTTCTGCATACCTTGGTTGTAATGAGTGGTTATTTGAGTTACTTTTGCCTTTCTATCAGCTTGAACTATTCTGGCCATTCTCCTCTGAGATCAACAAGACATTTGTTCCCACAGAAATGCCGCTCACTGGATATTTTCTCTTTTTCAGACCATTCTCTGTAAACCCTAGAGATGGTTGTGTATGAAAATCCCAGTAGATCAGCAGTTTTTGAATGCCCGTCTGGCACCAACAGCCATGCCGTTCAAAGTCATTTAAATCCCCTTTCTTGCCCATTCTGATGCTCAGTTTGAACTCGTCTTGACCATGTCTACATGCCTAAATGCATTGAGTTGCTGCCATGTGATTGGCTGATTAGAAGTTTGCGTTCACAAGCAGTTGGACTGGTGTACTTAATTAAGTGGCCGGTGAGTGTATAATAAATATGCATTTATATAAAAAAAACATCTATTCTGGATTTTGACTAAAGAATATGTTACTCCTCCTCCTTGAGGAGTGTCATTACAGAAGTTTCATATATTAACTAATATGGTTTAAACAATGGATCTGCGACAAAGTTTGGGAAACACTTAGTTTATTAGTTTATTTCCCAAACAATGCATTATACTTTGGTAAAACTTTGATATGTTCCATTAAAATGCACCCCAGGTTTTTACAGTTGGCATCCAAGAAGATTTATTCAGAGCGTGTGTTTTTTTCATATACTAAAACAGGAAAGAAAAAAAAAACAAGTCAGTTTTGTCTTCTTAACACATTGTCACACAAATCATTTCAACTTGTTTTTTTTTTTTGAAGAAAGCATTACATCAATTGGAGACACCTTTGTTGATCATAATGTACATTTTATATTTTAAATTAATCATACATTTACCAGCACATATTGGTCTTTACAATTGACAGTGCATGTAACTGTAAACAGAGAAAAATCTGTTTTGTAACTAATCTTTAGCCACTTTAATCACTGAAAATAAAAATATACAAATGTTGTTTGACACTGAAATGAGATTCTTTTTTTAAAACCTAGGAAGACTGCGCTTAATCAGTTTTGTAACTAAGCGTTATGTTTCCAGCCACTTTCAATTAAAGATAAACACATAATTTTCACTTGACTATGGAAGGAGATTTATATAAGATGTAATTAATAAATAAATAAAACATACTGTTCACAGGAGAAGTAAAGAAAGACTTTCTTAATGATGTTGAATTTACGGCACTTTACATTTTGCATCAAGGGAGTTTCGAGGCTTGGTTTTTATCAACATGCTTTGTTTAATCTGGAGGAAAGGCAGATGGTGCCTCTTAATTAATATTTAATCAACACTCGCTGAACACTGCTATCTATTTTGCTGAAGGAATTAAGATTAAATTTACATCCTTGCGTGCAGCAGTGAACTTGAACAGAGGGGACGGGAACATATTCCGTTTAACTGTGACGTCAACTTCAGCTTTAGCTTCCCTTTATTTTTTAACATTTAAGTGCGGATTTCTATGTATGTACTTATATCTCTGATCCAAATACAGTATGAGGTTAAATATGTATTAAAGTGTAAGTGGCATTCGAACGTAGTAGGCAGTAATGGAAGCTTATCTGTTTGCATGCAGGAAGGAACAGATTGATTTAGTCGGCTTTTCGTCGTCTTTGAACATAGAATATTGTATTAAATATAAAGCATAAGCTATGAACTTGAGGAACTAAACAAAAGTGCAAAAATAACCCTTTTTATTTTTGAACAAACTGAACTAAATTTTTAGACAAATGACAATTGATTAGATGACAAATTGACACATTTTTGGTCTATTTTGATCATATATGTAAAGTAAAAAAAAAAAAAAAAAAACTCATAGGCATCTAACAATTTTGAACACTGAATGGATCATTATCAAAGTCACATTTTCGATTTTGACTATTATAAACATGGAACTGCATCACAGGATGCACCAAAATTTAGACCAGGAAAAAATTATTGGCTGATAATGGCATTTTGGGTTTTGGCCCAAAAGAAAAATAAATGAACATAAAGGTATGAACCAAAAATTGGTCATGCTACAACAGTGTTCAGCACACTTATTTTACGGGACATAGAAGCAGCTTTAACCAGATGCAGAAAGTGAAGCACACTTCATGGTCAAAGTTCAAATTAAGTCAGCATTTGGGGCTGTGAATCACATATACAGTCACATGATAACATGTTGTCGATGTGGAAGTTTGCAATTTGTCACCATGATTTGACGGCATGAGTTGTTTAATCTTGCATCGTTTCGCACACATAGTATGATTGGCGGAAAGAGTACAGAAAAATCAGACTCGAGTAAAAGTACCATTACTTTCTCAAAAGTGTAGTGCAAGTAGAGTAAAAGTACCCACACGGAAAGAACCTATATAAACATATATATTTTAATATAGGGTTTTATATAGGTTTTTAATATAAAATTGGCCATTTTCCTATATTATATGTGCATATGTACATACATATATATGCTTATACAGTATGTTCATATAATATAGGAAAATGGCCAATTTTATGTTACGTACATGTATATGTGTACATATATACGTGCATACATGTACCTATATAGGTACATATATTCATGTATGTGTGTGTGCATATATGCACATATATGTTCACCTATATGTTTACCTATATATTAGTAAAATTATTAAAGTCCATAGCTGCTAGACAGCATAAATAAAGTGTAGAAATGTAAATGTTTTATTTACTTAAGAACAATCAAATAGTACAAGAAAATATATATATAGTACGAAAACAAAAATAAGGCAAAAAACTGAACAGAAAAATAAAAAAACAAAATAAAAAAACTGACAAACCATTTTGTTATACATTTCCTTCTTTTCCACTATCTTAAAAGAAGAAAGAATTGACCTTGTAAATGTTTCAGGAAAACGTGTAGACATCATAGCTTTCCATCTCCTCTCACTTTTTTGTCATAGTTAAATTTCAAAACATGCCAATTACATGTGATACCAATTTCAAGTGTTTGCACATGCATAAGTTTTTTTTGCCTTGGTTCTTATTGCCTTGATAATAGAAAATATGAGCTAGGCATCATGTATGACAGTTGCCAAAGTGAGATATGAGCTATAGAGAAAACATATCTTGTATGTACATATAGGGCTTATATGTGGATATAAAAAAGCAATACAGGTTACAGGTATATTTTGCCTATAATGTGGCCTATATGTGGCATATATACACATATATGCAGCTATCATATATGTGCATATATACTGCATATAGGTTTCATATATGCGCATATATCCTCATATACTGTAGGTTCTTTCCATGTGTGCATCTGTTGTAAATATTACTCATAGTATAAGTAAAAAGTAGCCTTTTTAAAAGTACTCAAGAGTAGTAAGTGGTGAGTATTACGCTGGGAAAGGTTGATTTGTTTACATGTAATTTGTGCGTGTGTGTGTAAACGTAACATTCTGTAGTGCATTTAATTATTGTTTAAGACCATTTCAGTCATCATACATTCATTCAAGTTAGTTCAATGTTTGATTTACTTTCTGTTTGCAATTTGATTGGACAGAAATCACAGGACTGATTTTTCTAATCCCCATAGACAGTAAATAATAAAGTAGTGACTGCAGATTGAAGGAAAGTAGTGGAGTACTTCCTTACTCTACAGCACTAAAAAGTGTACTTAAGGGAAAGTACAAATTTTTAAAACTACTTAGTACATTACAATTCCTGAGAAAAACTACTTAGTTACAGTAATTGAAGTATTTGTAACTTTTTGCTTTACACCACTGGATTCAAATGCATGTGCTCTTTATCTGGGAAGGTAAATTACAAAAAAAGAGCTGCTTCTCCTTGCCTTTTTAAGTGGAAAAACATGCTGACCTGCTGGAGAGTTTTGCTGTGCTCAAGTCCACCACTATGCTTGAGATTAACCACCAACAAGAATTTTGACAGATTAATACTATCATGTTTAAAAATGGGGCACCTCTGTGGCACAGTGTGTAGCGCTGACGTCTCACAGCAAGAAGGTTGCTGGTTCGAGCCTCGGCTGGGTCAGTTGGCATTTCTGTGTGGAGTTTGCCAGTTCCCCCCGGGTTTCCTCCGGGTGCTCCGGTTTTCCCCACAAGTCCAAAGACATGCGCTATAGGTGAATTGGGTAAGCTAAATTGTCCGTAGTGAATGAGTGTGGGTGTGGGTGTTTCCCAGTGATGGGTTGGAGCTGGAAGGCCATCCACTGCGTGAAACATATGCTGGATAAGTCGGCAGTTCATTCCGCTGTGGCGACCCCATATTAATAAAGGGACTAAGCCAAAAAGAAAATGAATGAATGAATGTTTAAAAATGTAATTTAATTAATTGTTTTTTTTTTATTTCAAACTAAAAATATGTTTTGCTGCATGAACAAGAAATTCTGCTAGACGGTCATAATTGCTTTCAGAGAGAGAGAAAACATTAGTCATGTTTAACTTGTCAGTAAATCGTCTCATTAGAATTATAAGGTTCTATCTGACATTTTTAAAATGGAGTTATTCACATATTCTTATTAAACGACAGCTTATTTACATCATGTGATGTTTTTTAATAAGTTGTTTACATTTTAAGACTTTTTATTTAAAAAACAAAAAAGTTTTTATCTACAAAGTCGAACTCGAGCTTGGCTCTATAAGGTTCTTTATGTGAGCCAATCAGCATTTCAAATGCACACACGAGGACCAATTAAAATCAGCTTTCTTTGTCATTCCACCGGACTGCTCTGTTGAAAGTGGGAAAGACTAGAAAGAAACACAAAATCAACACAAAGTCGACTAAATAATGCCGCACCACACAGAATTAAGAAGAAACCTGAAACTGAAAAGCTGTGTAAATGTGATGATTTAGAAGCATTTTTTGAAAAAAAAAAAAAAAAAAAAAAAAAAAAGAAGCATTTTTTGACATTGAGATGGAATGTTCAATTTTACATTATTGAAAAAGAAACAGTTATTAAAAAAAGGTAATATATTAAATGTGAAATATATTTTGATTTGCATATATATAGTCAGTGAAACATTTTCAGTGTTTATTAAACTTATTTGCTCATTTTCTGTTTTCTATTAAAGTCTTTAAACTCGATATTAAGCCTTGAAGTGCAAATACTTAATTTCATTCATGGGACATATAACTCAATAAATATAATTATATAATTCATATATATCTATAAAAGGAAGTGAAGTGAAGTTTTACCCATACTTGAAATTGGTTTTCTGCTTTTAACCCATCCAAGTGCACACACACACTTTTAAATGGGGAGTAAGGGCACACACACAAACACACACTCTGAGCATACACCCAGAGCAGTGGACAGCTATTGCTTCCAGCTTGCACCCAGGGAGCAATTAGGGGTTAGGTGCCTTGCTCAAGGGCACCTCAACTGGGTATCGAAGATTGAGATAGAGCGGTTAACTTAATACTTAATAGCAAACTTTACACTCACTCACTCACTATCCTTGGGCTTAGTCTCCAATTTATAAAGGGTCTATTTACCAGGGAATGAACCACCAATTACTCTGTGTTTTATGCAGCAGATGCCCTTCTAGCGGCAACCCTTTTTAAATTGCAATAAATGCATATATTAAAAAAAAAAATTGTTACCCTGATGAAGGCAAGAGTTGCCGAAATGTATAGGTGCTGTTTTATAGAATAACCATGTTAATAAAGGCTTTTAAATTCCTTCACTTGGACTTAAGATTTCATTGTTTAAAAGTATATTTTTGTTTGCATTTATGCTGTCAATTATAGTTCTTCAGAATATTCTATTTTAAATTATAGAATAATAATTATATAATAAAAAAAATGGTATGGCGACACCGTGGCTCGTGGTTAGAACTGTCGCCTCACAGCAAGAAGGATGCTGGTTCGAGTCCCGGCTGGGTTAGTTGGCATTTCTGTGTGGATTTTGCATGTTCTCCCCGTGTTGATGTGGGTTTCCTCCGGGTGCTCCGGATTCCCCCACAGTCCAAAGACACATGGTACAGGTGAATTGAATAAACTAAATTGGATGTAGTGTATGTGTCTGCATGTGAGAGTGTATGGGTGTTTCCCAGTACCAGGGTATATGCGGGAATCCTAAAGATAATTTCAATATATTTTAGGACTTTTTAAAGACCTTCTCAGAATATTTTAAGACCTCGTCGCCACTTCAAGTTCTAATCAGTATCAAACCTCTGACTTAATAAACAGTTGCTAATAAACAGTTTAAGTAAATCAATGGAGCACAACCATGCAACAGAACTCAGATAAGCTCGGAAGAAACAAAGCTTGAAAAAATAAATTACGCAGTTGTTTTCAGTGGCAGGTTTCAGCCAATGTTTAAACTCGTCTTTAGGAGTACGCAAACTTATATTTTCTTCATACTGATTTTAGCATACTATACTCATTGAAAAATATTGAAAGAAATAGGACTAAAACCACAAACAACATGGCTAGAGAAATATTACTTAAGCATCAAATCATAACATTCAAATTAATTTTTTGAAGCAGGTGACATTAATGTCTGGATTATTGAAACTATTTTCTTTTTTAGCTACTTCATCAGTAATAAATGCAATAAGTAAATAAATGCAGCCACAAATATACAACAAAATTACAATATAAAATATATTGACTTATTGTAAGAACAGCAATGTATATGAACTAAAATGTTGAACCGCGTATATTTCAACAAACAAGAGCCCCATACCTGATATACAGTGCACTTTCATTGACAAACATACACAGGTCTTACATAATCCACTAGCTTTTTGAAATCTATGTTTAATCTCTGTTAGAAAAAAGGTTTGAATCTGTTATTTTTCGGCTCTGAGCAGACAGATGGTGGTTTGTCCATTAACTGTAATCTCTTGTAGCAGAGAGGAAGAAGTGTAGATTGGGGATGGCCCAGGTTTAATACTGTGAAATCCAAAGGTTTTAGCCGTGCTTTAGTGATGTTACACATATGGTTGAACATCTGGGTAGAGCTGTGAGCAAAGCAAATCAACACTGCCTGCTTTGAAGTCTTACTCTTTAGAAGCAAAGCAGACGAGACATACAAATAGAGAGATGGGCTAAATGACCCCAGACATCTTAATGTGTTAATGTGTAATGTTAACTAAATCATTACATGAGAAACTGCCATATTATTATCTTAGGACACGTAGTCATGCATCTGTGCTATATTCTAATTGAACGTTTAAGATGTAAATAAATTGATATAGGGTATTTCTAATTGAACTAATATTATGAGAAACATTAACAATCCACCAAAATGTTACAACCGTTAAAATGGAGGTTGATTGTAAAACAGTACAATGTAAAATAATATTGATAATTAATTTATTTCGTCTATTTCTAATTTTTTTATTTCTGATTCAGTTAAAGTAACATTAAAATGTCTGGGGTCTTTTAGCCTACTTCTCTATTTGTATGTCTCGTTTGTCTTGCTTCTAAAGAGTAATGTGTTCACACCAAAGGCGGTGAGAGCATCAAAGTTCACTCTGGCCGCCCTGGCGACAACACTGTATGCCTTACTGCTCCGCGAACGAGAGCGTCAAAATTCGCTACATCGATCTCGTATTTAAAGGGGCCGTTGCAGCAAATCAGTTACATTCCCACATAAAAACATGCTTTCTAGCGTGAAAATGTTGTTGATCAAATTCATTGAACTGTGGAAGATCAAGTTGTTGTGTGTGGTGTGTCTTTGCTCCACTTATTCGATATGGGTCCATGTCTGAAATATTCTGAAGCAGCAATACTGTTTTGTGCTCTCGTTATAGTTAGCATGAGATTCCAGCTTTTTTTTAAGAAAAGAAAATAACATCAACTCGCCAGTAACTTTTTTTAAATGTATGTCCCTATAAGAAAATATCTTAAATAATTGGCAACCACAATAATCAAACCCTTGGGAACAACTGTGGTCGCAACCAAAGTTCACAGTGACTGTGTTCTCCGCACTCCTCTCAAGCAGTGGATGTCTACATTTTGACTGGTTGCCACCGAACCGCATCACAGCTCATTACCATAAAGTTGACTTAATTTTAACTCTCCTTGACGCCCACACCGGCGAACACGCCTTGCACCGCTGCTCAACGCTTATCAACACTGGCTTCCACTGAAAATGAATGACACTCTTGCCGCTTTTGGTGTGAAAACACAGTAAGACTTCAAACAACAAAAAATAAGGTCAAGAATCTTGGTGCTATTTTGGAGTTATATATGAGTTTCAGTAGTCATGTCAAAGCAGTAACTAAATCAGCATACTATCATCTCAAAAACATTGCAAGAATTAAATGCTTTGTTTCCAGTGAGGACTTTTATCATCAACAGGCTGGATTACTGTAATGGACTCCTCACTGGCCTTCCTAAAAAGACAGTCAGACAGTTGCAGCTCATCCAGAATGCGGCCAGGATTTTGACCAGAGCCAGAAAATCAGAGCACATCACACCTGTTCTCAGGTCTTGACACTGGCTCCCAGTGTCACGGTGGTGGATCTGTCTGTCTCTCTTGCGTGTCTGTGTATGTGGGTGTGGGTGTGTCTTCACTGCGTGGCTGTCTGTTTTGTTTACTTGTCGTCAGCTGATATCAGCACTCCACAGGTGCAGCGCATTTAGGCACCTACAGTATATCTGTTCAGTGTTCTTGTCTTTCATTGTCAGTTCGTTGTTGTTCATGCTCTTGTCGGTGTCCTGTCAGGCTCTCGTCGTTGAGTGGACTGGTGGTGAGCTTGCTGTGTGGTTCGTACCTTTTGGACTCTGTCTTAACGTTCACTGCTCGTTGCTGTTTAAAGCTCTGCTTGTTCCCTATGAGAGACTCATTTGAGATGCTTACTTCTCTGCTATACTAGAGTTTCGCCATTGAGTGTTGTTCCTTATGAGAGAATTATATTTGATACCTACTCGCCTGTGATTTCAACGAACTCTATTCCACTGTTGAACTTTGTTTGACTTCAGTCAATAAACTGTTACACTTGCATTTGGGTCTCCTCTAGTTCATGACACCCAGTTACATTCGGAATAGATTTTAAAGTATTATTACTTGTCTATAAATCACTAAATGGCCTAGGACCTTAATACATTACAGATATGCTCACTGAATACAAACGGATCACTTAGGATCAAATAAATTTGAAACTTCAAGAGTTCAGTCAAAGCAAGGTGAATCTCCCTTCAGCTACTACAGAAATGATCAGATGTACTCCAACATTAGGCACATTCAAATCAAGATTTAAAACACATCTGTTTAGCTGTGCCGAATGAGCACTGTGCTACGTCTGACAGATTGCACTATTTTGACTTTCTTTTCTTTTTCATTCTTTTAAAACTTTAACACATTTTATTCTGTTTTTAATCATTTCGTTCTTTGTTGATTTTCTTTTCTTATAATTGTTTATTTCTGTTTATGTAAAGCACTTTAAATTACCATTGTGTATGAAATGTGCTATATAAACAAACTTGCCTTGCCTTAAATCATAGATCATACATTTTGTTAATTAACAATCATACCTTGTTATTCATCTGTGTTTTGCTTTCTTTTTTATTTAGCGTTTCAAGTGAATGATTTTTAAAAGTTTTTCTTTCTTTTTTTAGGTTTATATATACAGTATATGTTGTCTGGTTTGGTCATGTAAATTGGGAATCAAATATGGTAATGAGCTGCCAGTCTATTGTATTTTATTTAACAGATTGAGATATTTTTAGATAATATATACAGTGGCAGTTGGTGGGAACCCAAAAACTTCCTTTTTAAGTTACCTCTTTGTTTGACGAAAAGTAATTTTTTACAACAGACACTATTGGTAAAGGTCACATGAAAATAAAATAAAGATTTTTAGATGTATGTATCAGTATTGTTGGTTTTTAAGATATCTATAAGCCAGTGTGTTCCAAAACAGAGAGGAAAGAAGTTTAGAAGATATAAAACTGAAATAAACATGTAAAGCTTGTAGTTTGTCACTTTCGCCTAAATGGATAAGTGATTGTATTCACATCACCTCATATTTCAGTTTCTCATCAAATTATAACCAATCAAATGCTTTCTAGTGTCTGACAAGCCCCGCCCCCTTCAAGACACTTCTTATTGCTTTTTATTTGATGCACTTAAGCTCAACAACTCTCACTGGCAGAACGGTCATAAATCAAAACGCTTTTTTAAAGGGGAGGGGCTACACTATGTCCCACCATCTTTTTGTGTTGAAATTACGTCAAACATCAAATAAAAATCCATATTTCAAAGCACTTCACTGGACCTTTAATGCAACCACAACAGACTTGACAGAAGACTTTAGAAGGTTTCACTTTTCAAATTTGATCACAGTTAATGATGGGTAAATGTGCATTGTTTATCTGTCAGGAAAGTTATTCAAAAATAACAACTCTAAACTGTTTTGTGCATTATAGGCCTGCTTTGTACTAATTATAAATAACTAGTCCCTCCAGGATTTGGAAAGTTCAATCATTCTTGAGATTAACAAAAGTACAATTTTACAAGAAGTTTGTGCATTTTAACAGCAGAACACAAGAAATGAAATAAATGATGCCATAGGTTTTGAGAAAAGCCATCACAAAATCATAATATAAAAATTACAGTGAATTACAGTGTATAATGTTTAATGTATAAAATATTATATTACAAATGATTAGATAATTTTACAACCCAGTCCATCAAAATTATGGACAACAAAAAACCTCTGCCTCACAAGTACAGCTTTATTGTTTGTGTCAGCTTCAAAAAATTGTTCTTGAGAAATTTTGTTTATTGTTCCCCACAACAGTCTAAATTTACACCCCTGTTTAGAGTGTAATAAAATGGAATACATTATAATGGCACAGATACACAGTGAACTAAAATTAACACAATAAAATACAGCCAAAGGAAGCTGTTTATAAAAATGTGGAGTGTAAACAGAGCAACCTATATCAGAATCCTAGAGGGCTGGAAGTCTAAATAAGAATATACATATTACAACACCTTGAAGTTTCTGGAAAGAGAAGACTAGCCAGGGGGGGGTTCGGAAGACCCCACCCCTCACTGACAAAGGTCAAGAATTTGTCCCATACATGAGCTCATTTGTTCTATTTTGACTGCTATGCCATCATAAATAGTGAAAATAGCCCATCAAAAAAAGCTTTAATCCTCTGTTGGCTGTCGCTTCGGTGTGACCAGCTTTGTCCCATGCAAACAAATATTTTTCATGAGTCCAACATCCAGCTGTGCAAGAAAACATACAATCGGATGTAAGTGGTCATCTTTCACTACTGTTTTTAAAGGGTCACGAAACACCAAAACACATTTTTTGAGATGTTGACAGTCATATATGTGCCCCATGCTGCTAAAAACACTATTAGGACACATATATTTTACAAAAAAGTGAAAATTGGTTGTTTTTGGTTATTTTGAGCAAATTCGTTCTTCCGGTTTGAAACTAATCAGAGAAACAGAGACGCCATGTTGTGTTGCCAAAACAAGTGGAAGAACAAAAATTTGGAAACATGGGTCATCAGGGTTTTGTTTATAAATGTGTTGCAACAAAGATTTTGTTTTCATTTCCCCGCTGGACTCACGTGTGGATTACAGTGTACGCGACATGCGGCAGCAATGGAACATTTATACCTGAGAGCTTTTCACATCTGCAAATGGTGAAATCCGGATTTGCCGCTCGTCTCCTTTTAAAAATGACACTGCTTCAGTTGATGTTGATTGTCCTGTCTCTACAGATTTGATAAGTGCGTGTAATCGGTGTTCTTTGTTTATGTTTATTCAGATGGCAAAGTTAGTTCGTATCGTCGGCAGTGCTCTTTCAGTTTTTAAAGACATACCTTAGTCAAAATGATTTAGTTACTAAGTTAACAGTACGTAATATCACTGCAATATTATAGTACAATATTATAGACTGGAAGATCCGCTGTAAATGCTGCTCTCCAAATGTAAACATGTAAACACCACAATCAAACAATTACCCTCGTGTAGGATTTTCCCTCCATTTTGTGACAGAATAGTCTATACACACGGCTTTCTGACGCTACCTACCGAGTGCATCTAAGTTACCGAGAAATGCGGAGGGTTTTTTTTTCTCCCATTCACCGTGCGGTATCAAACATTCCATTAAAATTACACTCTTCCAGCAGTTCCTCGCATAAAATATCTTGTTTGTCATGGGGGCATGCATGAAATGTTCCTGAATGAAAGTGAAAGTGCCAAACTGCAGTTAAAGTCGAAAAATTAATAATTTGGCAAATAATTCCATTACTGATGTCCATGTAAACACAGTCACTGTCTTTCTCCTCTGCATCCGTGTTTGTTTTGCCTCTGTGACAATTAGCGCGTGCTCAAACAGAAACTCCCATTTTTATGCAAAACCTTCCCTCTTTCCCTCCCCCGACACGCCCACCTAAACAGAGCTGGACACACCCACTTTCCTGACTTTTTCCAAACTAGAGATGTGAAAACACCCTGCTGAGACAGGGGGGTTTCATGGCCCTTCAACTTGAGAAAACATTTTACAAGTAACTTTTATTCTAAATCTTGGACCTTATTCTTGAAACAAAAAATGACCAATGAAAAGGTGCAAAGCGTATAAAAGCGTATTAAAGCACTAAAACCATATTAAAATCAATTTAAATACTATTTTAGTTATTGTTATCCATGAATTTTCAAATGTACTTTTTTACAAGAGAGGCTGGAAAAATTGTGAAGCTCAAAATTATTATGTTTTTTTTAATATTCAAATGGCCAAACTCTTACAATATGCTACATGTTTTAAAGAAAACTTTTTTTAATGATATATGATGTGTGGTTATGATGGCCATCCGACAAGCCAATTCAGCTAAAAATAGTGCTTAAAATGTCACTAAAATGCAGTATTTAAATCTCATAATTAAATAGAAAATGAAGTTAATAACTGCAAAAACTTTTAATAAAATAGAACCACCCCTTTCACCAGGCTGGCTACAGGCCTGTATTTAGTAATTTTACCAAGAAGCTCTAAAACTTGTCAAAAAACAGATTTCACATTAAAGCTTAGCATTGAAGCTTAATTTGTTTTGCCAAAAAAACGATCTGTGATGTCCAAAGGTTTGTTTGCCTGAAAAACAAAATTTTATTTTTGTACCCCTACCCTTTCCCCTTCCCCTTGGCCCTTCAAACAGTGTGTGAAAGGGAAGGGCTTCAAAATTTACCCCTAAGAATTGGGACACCACTACAACACCTGCACACGCCGTCATATGTCATAGTGAGCTCTTGCTTCATATGAGATCACATGAATGCGCAAAACAAGGGGTAGGGGGAAGGGGAAGGGCTAAGGAGTAGAATTGGGATTGGGCCTTAATTTACTATGTTTTTCAAAAAAAGTCATTTTACAGGTTTGCTTAATAAAAAGGCATATTATTAATAGGGCTAAATTGTTAACAATGTTTGACTGTGTGACAAACACGGGGGGGGGGGGGGGGGTCTCTTTACAATTTAATAAATTTATTTTTATATTTAGGTTAACACGTCGACAGACATCCATAATGAAAAACACATGCCATGCAGAAAATGTGTGGAAGTAAGAGCATCTACGCTAGTTGGTGCTTGCTAAAAACAAGGAAACATGTTGCAAAAATATTGTCAGCAATCAGACATTTGCTTTCGGATGGTTAGATTTCTCAATGGTTCATTGAGTTTTCTGAAAAAAAAAAACAGCAAGTAATTATTGCAGAGGTTGTATGGGGAAAAACAGACCTGTCAGATTCAGAATGGATTCAAATTTCAAAGTCAATTTGTATGTTTTAATGTAGTTTTAGTTAGACTGCCATTAATCCTACTGAAAAGATGTAAGAGCTCATTTTTAAATGTTTAAAAAGAAAGTCTTTATTTTTCTTCTTTTTTTAATCAGGGGTCACAGAGGCTTAACTTGATTCAAATTTAATAACCCAATTTGATCGAACACACTAAAACAGTATTTCAATTTTTTTAAATGTAATTTATTTCTGTAATGACTGATGATCTTTTATTAACTATAATCTAATACGCTGATTTTTATTACAGTTGAATAACAGCTATGCTGCTTTATTATTTTTTTATTTTAAACATTCAACATATCAGCATTTATTTAAGTTACAAATCTTTTTATGACATTACAATGTATTTAAACCCTTTATTGATCTATCCATGCCAGTTTGTACTTTTATATGTCTTTTACGTTCATGATGATACAATTAATTAAGAAAAAAAAACACTAGGGTGGATGTGAATTCAGGTCAATTGCAAAAAAAACCCATGCTGAGGTTGTCACAGGATTCACCTTATCCATGAGGACAAGCCGCTGGTTTTTATCATAATCATCTGGTCATTCTAGTTCATGCATGCACAGCCCACCATCAAAGGACGGGCGCCTTCGTATTTGCCATTACATTTGATATTATCATGATGAAGCTCATGAAAAGGTCACAATGCAATATGCTGAGGCTAACGGCAAAAATCAGCAGATCTGGCATATACTTAGGAGTTTAAAAGATGCTCTAAAACCAGACACAGCTCATGACCCTACATGGTTGTCGTCATTTATCAGTGTTGCCATAGCAGTACCACAAACATTTTTACCAGTCATGGTTAGAACTCACATATGAAATCTAGACTGCTGTTTCTAACCCAATGCTTATATCTGGTTTGCTATTCACAGGAGTTGTCCAAGCCACATCTCATTTGAACAAAAATAATAGGTAACACTTTACAATATGTGTACACTTATCATCTTTTTTAGCTGTAAAAACAACTTTTTATGGTGTTTGATATTGGAAAAACACTTATTTGTAAAGCAAATAGTTTGACTGTTTATTGACGTTTATTTATGTCACAGTCACCAAGTTGAGTGCCCACCAGACACACTAGAGGGCAATCTACACATCACATCTGCCACTGAACTGGACTATTCCATCATGCACTTCAAATCAGTTCCAGTTCACCACTGATTACAATCACACAGCTGAATCTCATGAGGGCTGATTACCAGGACTATACCTCACCTTCAACACGTCTTTGCTCAGTCTTGTATCACTTTTAGTGTGCATCACCAGCGGTTTCCCGGTTCTTGTTTTTGGTGCACCTGTGTTTAAATTTTGAATTGTTTTGGGAGTCTTAAAGTGTATTTATGGATTTCTCTACTGGATTACCCATGTTGTGCTGTTTAGTCCTGTTAATCCTGCCTGTCTGACCATCTCTTCGCTTCAATAAAAGCTGCATTTGGAATTTTACCTTCATGTACACACTCGTAACAATTATCTACCAAGAAAATAGCAACTTTTCATTTCACGTATTATACAATTTACCTACAGATGAGTCAAGCTTTAAATTGGAAAATCATCAAATCTTTTTTTTTTTTTTTTTTTTTTTTTAAGCAAGATGTTAATGGTCTTATCCGATTCAATTATCAAACTAAAAGTGCTCCTGCCAGACCATGAGAGCGGTTGAATTGGTTTAATTCATCAGTTTAACTGTAGGTGACGTATAAAATGAGCCTGTTGACTGAGTGTTTTTTAAAGGGAATGGAAGATGAGATTCTTATTGGTTTATTCCATGTTACACCTAAAATACACCCATGACTTATTAAGAGAACAGGGACAATTCTTTTAAGGATGACTTCCATGTTGCCGTGCATTTATACTTTTGCATGCTGTTTGTGTTGCTCTGCAATAACACTTCCAAAATGCTAGCTGGCAGTGAGGTTTTTAAGTTCCTCTCTGTCGAGTTTCTTTGTGAGTGTTTTGTTTTTTCTGAATGCTACCTTAATGTACAAGCTAAAACTCGCTCATTCTGAGGCAGGAACTGATAGACGTGCTTTAATCATAAGGTAAACACAAAACAAAAGTTTCCATCTGGAGCTCCTTCACGGGACATTTGTAGACACTCGCTCCAACGGGTTCACGTGGCTCTCACCCCTGCTCACACTTGTCAGCGCAACTAAGCCAACCAATCACAGAACTTGCGCTACACACCGTTGCGATGTGTAGTTACATTTTTTTGAGAGGTGCGCATCAGCATTGGCGTCAGCCACGGTGAGGGCTATGCGACCGCACGAAGGCTGCGCCGGACCTTACAAGTGCGCTTGACGCAGAAGTATAAATCAGCCTTTAGACCATGCATCTGGTCTGCTGACTGTTTTTCCCCTCGTTAATTTTGAGAAAATAGATTCACCGTAAGTACACATGTGCCGTTTTCTTTAGACCGTGCCCTTGGATTGGTAAAATTAGAAATGCACAGAAATTAATATCCTGGAGGCATTTGGCAAAAACCAATGTACTAATAATATATATATATATATATATTAATAAATGATAGAAAATAATTTTATTACACAGCCAAAAATCAGCGTACATTTAACTCAATTTGACTTTAACTTAACACTGCTTGGGTGTACATATGACTCCCTCCATTTTGGAGTTAAAATAACCCTTTCTAAAGTGTGAAATTTGTACATTACTCTCAGAGTTCATTTTAACGCAGTAAGAGTTTATTCTTACATCGAACTGGAGTGTGTGTTACCCTTCAAAGTGTTAATATATTACCTTTTTTTCCTTTATTATCAATTGGTGTGTGTGACAGATAACAGTGATAAAATATGTTGAAAATAGTTTGAATTTATTAAATGTTCATTAATCTTTTTAGAAATAATTTCAATAGATTCAACTCTTTGCATTTTAAAATGCAACAAGACATGTTTGAAGTTTAAGTGAAACGTACTGGTTTGATCACTGTTTGTCTGAAAGAACCGGTTCGAATAAAAAAAACTGGACTTCCCATCACTAGTGGGAAATACACTGCATATTGGGTTAAAATTTTAACACTGAAAAATAACCTCTTAAATATACTCAAATATAAATCACACTCGTGGATTTAAATGTACTCTGGTTTTATTACTATAAACCCATACTGGTTTTAATAAATTTAATCCAATAACTTACATAAAAATTGCCTTAATAAATGAATGAATGAACGAACAAATGGATGAATGAATGAACAAAAATGAATGTACAAAAGAAATGAATGAACTCACAACTTTCAAAGCAGTTTATTATTGTTCAAGTTTTTCTCTTAGCAGAAAGAAATTGGTTATTGTTACCCCTAAATTCTTTGCAATTCCTGTTTACAGTATATGGCATTTTGTTCCAACATTGTGGATAATGTAGTGCTTCAGCACTGTACCAACATTATATATTTAAATTAGTTTAGAACTGGACAAAGTCTTATTTACACTTGAATGCTTAATTGGCTTTTTACATTTATTTATATTTATGTATTTGAGGCACTGAGCAGACACTCTTATCGTGCTTACAGATTTTTCAGAAGAGTTTGGGATTCACTAGAATATTGGCATTTACAAACATGGAGAGAGATTTCAGAGCATAATCATGTAATTTAAGAAGGATGGAAGATCACAGATATTTAGAGGAGCTAAACTAAAGCACATCCCTCCTAAATAGATTCTACAATCGGCTGTGGCTCATATCCAAAGCTGCTCAAAAAACAAAAAAAAAGCTTTCACTTCGCATATGCGACTGTTTGTGATTAACAGATGGTAAGTACACCATTAACATAATCAGAATGTTATCTGATAGGAAACAAAGTGTTTATTGTAGAATCACAAACAAATGATAACATTAAACAAAGTACAAATACAAAATAAAAAAGGTTTTTAATTTGGTGATGTCCTTATATATTAATTTTACTTGCTATCTGCTTATTAAACATAATCAGATTTTCACGTCACTGATTTTCTGTTTCCAAACACTATATCAGATGCCAAAAGCAAACAACAAATAATATACCGTATGCTCACAGTGTTCTGTAAGATCGTTAAAAATCATGATCGTAATGTTCATATTTTCTGCCTGGAGTTAAAGGAAATGCGAGAAGAGACTCTCATTGGTTTATTGCATGTTACACCCAAAATCTGATCAAGTTTAATAAGCAGATAGCACATCCATGACTTAGTAAGAGAAAAGAAAAAAGGAACAATGCTTTTAGACCATGCATCTGGTGTGCATTTTCATTTGCATTGTTAATTTTCTTAAATTGTTAAAGTTAAGAATGATTTAAAAATTTACTTTTTTAAATTTAATACAATAACTTACATACAAATCATCTTAGTAAAAGAATTCCACCAAGAGGGACAAACCACATACAACAGAAGAAACTGTGAACACAAGAGGAAGCTGTCTGAAAGGAATGTCCGAGTGCTAACATATATTGTATCCAAACAGCATAAAACCAAAACTGCACCACCAACTCACTGCAGAATTGCACCTCAATTCTCCTGCTTCCTCAAAAATTGTTCGTCTGATGATGGGTCCACCTTCACCTTCAGGTTGATTTATTTTGGATTGTGTAATTCTCTTTTTTGAGTTATTATACAGCCTTCTGATGGTGAATACAGTTATACTCATGCCTCATGTATTATTTGGTAGTTTAGTCATTTATTTCAATATTTGGCAGCCGTCAAACATTGTCTGGGAAACAGTTTGAACTTCTAGTTAGTAAAAAAGATTTTGTGTTTCATTTGAGATGACACTAAATTCATATACTATGCTTTCGAGTGTGTAAGTGCATAAGTAGTAGGGGTGTGAACCTACAACGGTCTCACGGTTTGGTTCAGTTACGATTATCATGAGATCGGTTCGGTTCAATTCGATATCTCGGTGCATCACGGTGCATTGACGATGCTTTCCATACACAATTAGATTTTTTTCTTTACAACACAAGAAAAAAAAAATTACTAAAATCTATAAATATGTTAAAATGTATATATTACTTTAATACAAGTTTGTCCTTTAATACAAGCAGTCAGATATATGAACTGTACCTTTAATTTTACCTGCTCAAAAAAAAACACTCTTTGTGAATGAAAACTCCAATACATGCTCAGAAGACAGCACGAGCTTTCATAACAGTTTCATAACAAATAAACTAATGTAAATATTATCCCGCTTGCTTTTTGAGCACTGGCAGGATCTTACACCACTATGATTGGTCATTGTCTTCACCCGCTCAACAGAAAGGGCTGCGCTTGGCTTTAGAAACGAAAGCGCCGTTCACCCATGAGTGACGCGGGAAAAACAGCCGCGGGTCAGTCTATATGCGCATAATACGCGGTTATCAGGTAATACGTAATAGAATAAATACAATACAAAAAACTCGCACCACAGGCACGCTTGTGTCTCGATCCACAAACAGCCGAGAGGAGAGGGAAATTTACCTCACGAACATGCCAGCGGGTCAAATGCCCAAAGTGTGTGTGTGTGTGTGTGTGGGAGAGAGAGGGAGAGAGAGAGGGTTGGAGTTTTTCTCCCTAGTAGTGAAATAGCGGCTCGTGCTTTACCATTTCTCAGTGTCAGTGAAAGATCTGCTTTTTTAGTAGTAAGAGTGTTTTATTTACTCACCCTCGCCTCCTTCGCCATAGTATTCTACCGCGACATGACGCATAGGGGATAAATGACGTCATTGCGTAATAACCGGTTATGATCTATTACTGAACCGATATCGAATTGTCCACGTCTGCATCGCGGTGCACCGAAGAAACAATTAATTTTGACACCCCTAATAAGTAGATGCATAGTGTATAGTGTACCATTTGGGATGCAGTGATATTCATACTGTGAAGAATGTACTTAACATCCGTGAATTCCAATTCAAATGTATGTGTATAATTTGTTTGCAGCTTATATTTATTTATTTATGATAACTGCCAATTCAGTTACAGGCTTGCCTAGAAATCGTCACCTTAGAATTATACGGTTCTATCTGACATTTTTGTCAAAATTGAGTTATTGACATATTCCTAATAAATGACAACTTATTTACATTATGGGATTTTTTTTTAGAAGTTGTTTACATTTTAAGACGTTTTATTTAAAAAGCAAATGTTACACACGCACTGTTTGCTATGGAATGCAAAAACTTTGATGCTCAATATCTCAAAATCAGTCAGAACGCAGATAGAACCTTATAATTCCAAGGTGACGAAATGTACAAAGTTTAAAAAAAAAAGTAATGCAAAAATATCAGTGCATAAAAATTATATAATGAGTAAATTTGAACTGCCGAAGCATATAGGTATAGTATAAATTACCTATTTTTAATGTGATTCTATCTAAGCAATTTTTAACACCAGGGAATTGTAAATGAGACAATTTTAGTGAAAGCTAGTTTTTGAAAACCTGTTGTGTACATTTGAAAACATCCATAGGGTAAAAGGGACCCAACCTATGCTCTTTGAAAATAAGTTCCCAGGACTAAATTTTTGAGAACCAACATATAAGTAGCCTGGACTACGTTGTCTTGCTGTTATTGTTTTCACAAGTCCACTAGAGACATCTTGTCCCTAAACCCAACCAATAGTGTTTTCAAAAGCAAATCAGGAGAGAAAAAAAAAAACAGAAAAAGCCATCACAGCCACATGCTTCTATTGTAACCTCATGTGCTTTTTTTTAGGTTTTGTTTTGCCTGTTTTGTGGAACTGTCCTTCACCAGACTCAAACAGAAGTCTGGCACCGCACATGGTAAGCTACAGAGCAAACTAGTCATGCTGGAAAAGTCATCCATACGTAGTTAAGCAGTCTCCAGTTCATAGTGTTCATTATACACACAAAATGAAGCCATATGTACCTGCGAGCACATATTTTTCTGTCCTCAAATACAGTTGAAGTCACAATTATTAGCGCCTGTCACACCCCCGGCTTGTTCCCGCTGCTCCAATCACCAGTCTCCTTCACCATCTCATTCCCTCAGCTCCAATCATCGCTCTCCTTCACCAGCCACCTCTCACCATACCCGTGCACAGTTCTAATGAGACACACCTGCACCAGCAATCACCATCCCCTATAAAGACTCACCGTTTCCAGTCGTACAACTGCTGGAATTGAAGTCAGATGCTTCACCTTACCTTCTCCCTGGCTCGTCTTAGTCTGTGGATGTTTCCCTTCTCCTATTGATGTTTCTCCTAACCTGTGGATGCACATGCTGTGATTAAGGGAAGTGACTTTATACACTGAGGGTTGAATGAAGATCCTTGTTTACATTGTGAACAACATACTAGTCTGCTTTCCATCCAAGAATATCACTTACCTGCTTCTCCTATTGAACAACCCACTGTGTTTTGAATAAATTGATGAAAAGAGATAACCATCCTTGTCTTCCTTGTGTGACCGTGACAGCCCTCCTTTGAATTTTTTTCTTTTTAAAATCTTTTCCAAATGTTTAACAGAGCAAGGACATTTTCACAGTATGTATGAATATTTTTTTTATTCTGTCTCCGTTTTATTTTAGCTAAAATAAAAGCCGTTTTTACTTTTTCTTAAATCATTTTTAAAGTCAAAATTATTAGCCCCTTTAAGCTTTATTTTTATCGATTAGTCTACAGAATAAACTATTGTTATACAATAACTTGCCTAATTACCCTAACCTACCTAGTTAACCTAATTAAGCCTTTAAATGTCACTTTAAGCTGTATAGATAGGTCTTGAAAAATATCTAGTAAAATATTATTTATGGTCATCATGGCAAAGATAAAATAAATGAATTATTAAAACTATGTTTAGAAATATGTTGAAAAATCTTCTCTCCATTAAACAGAAATTGGGGACACCATGGGCATGTTTTCTCAATGAGCCTGCGTTGAATTTACCCTGTGACAGTAATATCAGTGAATTATTTATAATTACAATATGCAATGACCCAAATCCAAACCCTAAAAGCTAACTCTAATAAGTACATATTGTAATTAGCATTCCCCACAATCTAAATGTGCAACTATTCAGTAACAAGTTACAAGAAAATAAAGTGTAAACCATTTTTCTGATTAATCATTGTTGACGCAAGGCTTGGGTCTGAAAACTGCCAAGCGTTCTGTAAATAATTGAAGCGCACATGTGTGTACCATCAGCAGGCAGTCCGTGTTCTTTTGTTAAATATAGCTTATGTCTTGGCATGGAAATTTGCCAATTCATGCGTGCTGCCCAGATCTGCTTCAATGGCAGGTCTATGTTTAAGCTGCAGTTAATGCTGAATATCACTCCCACAAGGCATAGCAAGAGGTCATTTTGTGGTATAATGCAATTTTGAAATGTGGCTGATAAGCTTAATAGTGAGTCTGGAAGTACGTTACAGCACAAAAGATTAGATTTCATGTAATTTTCTTTGCTACCAAGCTTGCTATGTCTGCTGGATGTTACCCATGGGTGCCACAAATACACAGCCCTCCATTGATTTCAGAAAGACAGCTTGACATGAGGTTACAACACCCCCTCACATCTTCATCAGTGTATTTTTGTTTTTTTGGGTCAACAGTACGTAGGAAAACATGGGGCATTAAACTGAAAAGTAAAGAAAAGAACAGGTTTCACATATAAACAATATAAATACAGCTTTTTTCATACAATGCATGATGTTTTGCATAAATTATGGAAGTAAATTTCATGTATTTATGGGTGGAGTTATGTGTCATTAACCTCCTCCTCACCATTTATACTCAAATATTATATTCATTCATTCGTTTGTTTTCCTTCGGCTTAGTCCCTTTTTTAATCAGGGGTCGCCACAGCGGAATGAACCGCCAACTTATCCAGCATATGTTTTACACAGCAGATGCCCTTCCATTTGCACCGCATTACTGGGAAACATCCATACACATTCAGTCACACACATACACTACGGCCAATTTAGTTTACTCAATTCACCTATAGCACATGTTTTTGGACTGTGGGGGAACCAGAACACCCGGAGGAAATCCACACCAACAAGGGGAGAACTTGCAAACTCCACACAGAAATGGCAACTGACCCAGCTGGAACTCGAACCAGCGACCTTCTTGCTGTGAGGTGACAGTGCTAACCACTGAGCCAATGTGTCGCCCTCAAATATTATAAATAAACTTATTAGAATTAACAAATTACTTTTAGAAGAGCATGAATAGCCCCAACAAGTCTCTCTGCAACAGTATTAGGGACGTAGTGTATGAATGTTGCTGTACTGCAGGGAAAACAAAGAGAAAATGATCTGGTGGAAAAAAACAGTGAGACTCAAAAGAGCTTTGGAAACAGATATGCTTATGATAATAAGTGTAACAGTATTTTCGTGATGGATAAAAAAGCACAGAAGCCAAACATACCTCTCACTCAGTTTTAACTAAAGTTGCAGGCAAAATTATTAATAAAATGCTGCAAAGTTTGATTTCAAAGTCCCTTTAAGGTGAGTCATTTTACTATGCGGCCATCATTGAAACGACTCTCGGACAGTATGCTCAGGCATTTTGTTTGAAAGGGGAAACATCAAATTCTCCAAAATTGCTAACCAAGCTTATGATTAAATTTCATATTAGGAAACAACAATAAAATTAAACAACAACTGTCTCTTTAGTTTAATTTCTAAACGTTTAAGTCAACACAGAATCTGCAGACATTCACATCTGGTCCCAGCCTCTCCCCCGGGAGAACCGTCAGTCTATAGCGATTGCTGATTGGCTCTTGTACTAAAAGGTGAGGCTTCATTCGCCATATTGACCGTTACACTTTATGTGTATTCTATAGTATTTGGTGCTGTTTAATAGAGAGAAAAAAATTCAACATATTTGTAACATAATAGTTTTAATAACTACCTCCAAATATCTCATTTATGAGAGGAAAAGTTGCGCTGGAAACTTTCTTTGTCTCTGGGCTGCTCATATGCATGATGAGGATCCACCCTGAAGAGAAGGATAAACTTTAACCCACAATATTAAAGCTTGTAATGCCGAGTTCAGACTTCATGATTTTAGCCCTGATTTTGACTCGCCAACAGGTTTTGAGAAATCGCAGACAAATGCCTGAAATCACAGGCAAATTGGTGCTCATTCACGCAAGTAACAATCACACAGTGTGAACTGTCAAAGACGCGATCTGAGAGAGTCGCTGATGAGTCGCTGACACCCGTGAGCTATTTGGCATGCTAACAATTTGGAGCTGTTGGCGATTCAAGTCATGCCGTGTGAAATGTGTTCTGATTGAAAATAACATTGGTGATTACCTGCAGCCAATGAGAGAGCAGCATCCACTAGTATGGGTATCTGCAGGCCAGCGGGAGGCTGGGGGAGAAGTTAAAGGTGCTTCTTTTCGGGCTATTTGGACCCATGAAATAGAGGAAATCTAGTGGAAATATGGCAGGACAACCCGTGTCTGTTTGGTAGTCATCTGAGCAATATCACAACCGGGTCAAAAAAGAAAAAAGGTTGAGAGAAATTGTTTATTCCCTTTAAAAGCCAGGTGAGCAAAATAAGTACATTTTCTACCCTACTAAAGGCTTCTTTCTCATTATGTAGTTAATTACAAAAGATATATTACGTGACCTCACGTTGTTTCCATGTCACTTTTTGCATGTGTTGTGAGGGGGAGTCTCCGATAGCAAAGTCCCTTTTTTGCCAAGCTTATGTTTACATTACGTATTTAGAATCACCAATAAAATTAAACAACAACCGTCTCATCATTTTCGTTTCTAAACATCCGAATCAAACAAAATTGGAAATTGATTTTGGGCATATGACCATAAATATGACCAGGGCAACCTGAAAATATGACCATATTTTCAGGTTTCCCAAGCTAATGCGCACTCGAAGTGAAGTTTCACAAACTAATTTCGAGAGGAGCACGTGATATAATTGACCGCAGCTGGCCTCTCATCTACAACCATTAGTTAGCCAATCAGATTAATCCAAACTCACTATAAGTAGCCTAGCAAAAATTACTCCCTTATCTTTGTTTTCCGAAGAAACCCCCCATCCACCCCTTCTCCCCCCTTTCTTTCTTTACCACGGGGAGCTCTCGAGAACTACCTGATCTCGTACTCCCCTTACATGCTCAATCGACCAGGCGGGAGCCCTGGGCTCAATTATCTTCGAGCTCAGGGTTCTCTCCCGGGACAGCATGCCAAACCTGCTAATAGCTTCAAGCAATATCTAAGTGTGAACTCTTGAAAAAAAGAAAATCACGACAGCAACCTCATTTAATGGCAGTTACACATTATCATCCTCTGAGTATTGCTTCGTCAGATCATGCTGGTCTTGATCTGATTTGAAGCTTTATTTGGAGATAATTTGTATGTCTGTGAAGCAAGTATTTGCTGAGATTCAAGTGTGTTTGTTGACCACCAAACTGTTGTAAAAGCACACATCTGAACCGAACTTTTTCCAGAGAAACGTCAGTCTATAGCAATTGCTGATTGGCTTCTGTACTAGTAGCTGGGGCTTCATTTGCCATATTGACTGTTACAGTTTTCCCCATTCAAAACTGTATGAGTGACACATCTTGTGTATTCTATAGTCTTTGCCGATAGCAATAAAAGTGTTTGAACAAAAGCGCTCCAAGATGATGTATTTTTGCTAAGGAGGAAAAATCAAAGAATTGCATACAACCACAATGCTACATTTATTTTGTTTTTGCCATTATGCCAGTACATGATATTTTACAAGTTATTTTGCATGATACTAGTTCCTTCTGAAAGTGAAAGCTTAAAGGCTTAACTAGATTAATCAGTTTAATAAGGCAAATCATTAGACAACAGGGGTTTGTCAATTTTTAATTTATTTATTTATGTTGAAACACAACTTTATAATTCAAAATGGTTTGTGCAACCTATAACTTGAAACGAAGTTGTAGTATGTGCAAAAAAGGTGAGTATGATATATCTGATAATAATTATATCTATATAAGTATATAAATAGTATATAAATTAAACTTTTTATATAAGTATCAGCTGTAAATCTAAAACTAAAAGGTAAAACTAAAAATCAACATAGTAAAAGCAAAAGAACCCAAGCTTTACTTTCCCTTGTGTTGCGTTTTATCTGCCTTTTGAACATCTGATTATTCTCTCATGCTCAGTAAGCACATTATTCATTGCTGTTGTTTACATTGTTAGATATGCAAATAGGAATTAGACATCAAAACACATTTGTTTGAACACAAATCTTTGAACTGCGATGCTTTAAGGAGCTAGCAAATCAATCTTTGTTATATACGTAGGTGTAATGTTCCGTTTGGTTTCAGCTTTGTTTTCCATCTGTGTTCAAACTGCTATCAAAAATCATGCTATCAGTCAGACTGCTATCATTATTGTATATTTTATCCAGATGTTTCTTTTTTAATACCTGGACAGCTAAATAAATAAATAAACATGAGGAGGTGGTTAGAAATACGGTTGGGTTTGAAATGTCACCTTGTCTTTTGCGTCACTCTTAACACAACACAATGTCAAAACTGGTAATGGAAATTATATATTACTTGAAGCCATCCATGACAACAGCATGAAATGCACAATACTGACCAGTTTCCTCAGAGTGTTTATTCACTGTGACCTAACAGGCTACTTATTCGGAGGGTGAAATGATGAAAAACCTCATTACCTATGTGGGATTACATGTGTTGTTATCAAAGGCTTGTTTCCTGGTACATGAATATGATCTGATTACTTGCAATTAATAATGCAGAGTACAGTGTGCTGGAAAAGAATTGATTAGAGAAAATAAAATAAAAAAATATTTTTATTTTTTCAGGGGTTTATTTGATTGCTAATATTTGTTGTCATGGCGAGATAAATGGTTTGATACATTTGATATACAAAATTTGTAAATATAAATGTACACTATTTACTGCACAAATAAATGTGAGTACTGCTAGTAAATGCTAAAGATTTTCTTTAGGGCAATGTGCATATAACAGACCCCTAAAACTAATACTGTATTACAGGAAAAACTAATTTGGAACATTTAATGCTTTATTTATTTATCTGCTTGCTTTCTCGTTTTTAGTAATAAATAGTAGCTTATATTATATTATATTATATTATATTATATTATATTATATTATATTATATTATATTATATTATATTATATTACCCTTATAAAATTACAAAACTAATATTTTGTTGTTGTTTTATTCTTTGCTTTTAAATGTTAAACCACAAAACATTATTTTTATCATTGAAAACCACAGGAAAACCTAACAAAGAAGCAAGTGATACTAAAAGCTTGTCAAGATGTTTCTCATGTTCCATTTACAAATGCACATTATAACGTGCTGAATTTATTTATTTAAATATTTTTTTGCAACCAAGCTGCTCAGAGACTCTAAATACACATAACAGATGGTGCATATGTGTAAAAGAACAGTACTACAGATAAGATTACATATTTATATAATTACATGACAGTCTTTGTGATCAGTTAATCATGATGGACTGAAACTGAAATTTTCTTAAAACTCCGGCCAGTGTGAAGATTTTCAGAAACTTATCATCATTTATTCTTATGCTGGTTTCACATTAAATGTGAAGCACTCACACTAGTTTTCTTGCTGGATGTTTTTACCCAACAGGAATTTTCTGCTCAAGCTGAATTATTGAAACTTTAGCATTATGCTGGGTTCACACCAAATGTGGAATTAAGTATTTGTGTAAGTAAATTGAATACAAAATCAATTCAAATACATGTACAGAGCAGAATTATCACAGCGCAATGCAAATTATGTGGAATTTCTTGTCACACTTTTTTCCTCTTCTTCCCATATCTCTCATGGATCTCTTCTCTTTCCAAACAAATAAGGAATTGTGGATTTGATCAACTGGTCTCTGAACGCAATTGACACCATCTTTTTGACGAGAAGTCTGGGTTCAGGGGAACCTAACTGTCCTGCGCGGACGTTTGCAGCTGGATACATGATGGACAGGTGGGAGAAGTGGGATGTCGTGTGTCTGGTTGCTCTGTCCCTGGAGGATATTGAAGATATCTATTTATTCGGAAATTTGATAACAGGGTTTCTGCTGATGGGCTTAGGTGGAGCCCTAGTGTATCGACGATTGATAAAAGCAGGCAGTGCGGCTCAAAACCCCACCAAGCTGGCCAATTGGATTGAAATGGTGGTGAACAGAGTTGTTACAAATTAGACTGTGGTTATAGACTGCAAATTGGAAAACATCAGGGAGAAACAAGTGGCTTTGCAACAAAATTTGGACAGACCTGGTGATGAGTGACAGACATTATTCATTCATTCATTTTGTTTTCGGCTTAGTCCCTTTATTAATGCAGAGTCGCCACAGCGGAATGAACCGCCAACTTATCCAGCACATGTTTTACGCAGCGGATGCCCTTCCAGCTGCAACCCGTCTCTGGGAAACATCCATACACACTCATACACTACGGACAATTTAGGCTACCCAATTCACCTGTACCACATGTCTTTGGACTGTGGGGAAAACCAGAGCACCCAGAGGAAACCCACACGAACGCAGGGAGAACATGCAAACTCCACACAGAAATGCCAACTGACCCAGCTGAGGCTCAAACTAGCGACCTTCTTGCTGTGAGGCGACAGCACTACCTACTGCGCCACTGCGTCGCCCTGACAGACATTATTAGTCCAATTTTGCTACACGCAAAAGTGTATGTGACAAATAAAGGCTTCATCTTTATCATCATCATCATCATCATCAATTTGTAAAGGGGTGACGTCACTAGCTCCATTGAGTGCATTTTGTCTGACATTGCATCTCTGAGAAATGCTATCTCAGCTTGCATCATAAAGGCTGCATCCAGATACTATTTGGAATTTGTGGTGCGTTTGCCACAAAAGCATGGAATTCATCTCAATGAATTCATCTCATCTTACTGTGCTCCGTGCTTGGTGTGAACCCCACATAAGGTTTTATTGCTGACTTTTGCTTTGGCATTCCCATGACAACGCATCACGGTGTGTTTTTGCATTCTTATGTGGATGGAGATTTTATTTTATTTTTAAACAAAAAGGGGCAAAAAACCTCTTTTCAATTGTGATGAAGGTCACACTTTATTTTGATGGTCCGTTTGTTGAATTTAAGTTACATTGCAACTAATTATCATTAGATTATAAGTAGACTGTTAGGTTGGGGTTAGGGTTGGGGTTGGGGTTAGGGTTAGTGTAAGTTGACATGTACTTGCAAAGTTTCTTATAGTCAGTTAAATGTCTGTTGAAGGACTGTTAAATGTCAGTGTCAACAGATATTAAGCAGACAGTCTACTGATACTCAAATGGACCATCAAAATAAAGTGTTACCGTGATGAAAATTATTCTGCCAGGTCACAAGTTTATCTTTATGGACATATTGATTCCAAGCCAGATGTTCAGAATGAGTGAAAACGGTGAGGTGCAAATTATTTGGTAAGAAAATCTCTTCACAATCCTTTTCACAATCTTTCGTTTATTTATTTATTTTTAGTATTATCTTTCTTTTATTCAAAGGCTTCCATAACTACAGTTATTAAATGACTCCCTTTTTCAGAGTGAGGAGTTCTCTCAGAAAGAATATTGATATTCATTTTTCCTGGCTGTCTGTAATGATACAATGCAACATAAGAGAGGACGGACAAATGCTTGATTAATGGAGGGAGGAAGATTTAAGGCGTATAAAAGCTGCATCAAATCAATACAAGCAGTAATTATTAAGTTGTTTTGTTCAAAACCCTTTAAGCAGTTTAATTTTAAAGGTTAATCTAGGCAGCATTTGTTTAAACCATTTTCTCAGTTGTTTTCATTGTCGGTCAGCTGAACATTTTGATATTAAGGATTTGATCAAAAAAATTTGCTCACTTTGACAGACATTTCAATCAAATATGTATTGTTTGTTCATTAGAAGTAGTGAACAAGCATAACTTGTTCACAAAGAAACAAGTTTGGCAATGCAGATTTTAAAGAAAGGATAAAAAGAAAAATCATAAATGTGCCAAGGCAAGATGAAATTCTAATTAAATAAATTAAGTTCCAGATGACTGCATAGGAAAGGAATTTTTAAAAATCAAGAAATCATGACAGATTTAAGAAGAATTTGTTATTTGTGTGATGATAATATAAGGGTTTGATGCAATCTGTGTTTATCAGCCGCAATCCATAAACCAAAACTGTACGCAAGACAGAAAAGGCCTGTCTGTTGAGAGCAGAATGAATTATTGAGGAAGATGGATAAAAGCGGAAAGAAGATGCCATTTATGACCCCATTATGGAAATTTCACTATTTACTGCCCCACCAGTTCTAAATGCAGTGGTTGTATGTTCAGCAATGACATCCGGGCAAAATGACTGAGGCTTTAAGTGCAGAGAAATCTGATTGGTTCAGTTTCAGCTGAATGCTGCTGAAATGTTAATGCATAGCTCTAAATACTGTTTTATAATAAGGATTACTAAAGGGTAACCCTGAACATATGTTTTTTTTAGTAAAAACTGTGGGTCTCACTTTTTATAAGTGGCCTTAATTAACATGTACTTACTGTAACAAGGATTAGGGGACAACAGAAGTAGGGGTTCAAATGCAATTTATTAAAGCTGAGTCAGGCAGACAGTAGTCAAAACAGGAGCAAACGGTAGCATGAGGACAATCCAATAGAGTAGTCGTGGTCACAGGCAAAGAGGTCAATGCAGGCAGCAAAACAACATAAACGGTACACAAGACAATGGTCAAAAATACAGTAAGACTAGACAAGAATAACGCTTTGTAATGTTCATGTGAAAAACAAGACTCAGCCACGTGTGAGTGTGCTGTATATATAGTCCAGTAATAAGTCTACATGAGCTTCAGCTGTGTGAGGGTAATCAGGAGGTGAACTGGTGCTGGTGTGTGAGTGAGGTGCCTGATGGGAAATGTAGTTCATTTAAGTGGCAGATGTGTAGTTCTCTAGCAATCTGCAAACACTGATCGCTGGTGATCCTAACTCTTACACTGAAATAAATCATTTGTTTCAATGTACTTGTGTAAATGTTTTTACATTATATCAGTGTTGGGCAGTACCGCTGATACAAGTAGTGACGCCTCTAGCTTAACTACATTTCTCAGTAGCATGGTGGAAGCGTTGCTACTTTCTAAATAAAACAGCTTTTCAGTAGCGAAGCTATTTTTTTAGCCAAGTAGTGCAGTAGCGTCCACACAAGCTACATTTACCAATCACTAATCAATAAGTGACGCCACCAACATTCACGGAGCTGGGAAACCAGTTACTAGTCGGTGAAAGTAAATCCATATGATGGCGAGAATGACGATTTCTTCTTCTTCCTGTTTTATGGTGGTCGAAAACAAGCTTTTCAGTGCGCTACTTCCTCTTCTCGCTCCAGTCGGTGACGTCGCCAACCAATTAGGCTAGACCAGAGAAACTTGCTTGATCGAAAGATGACTAAGGGAGAGGAGTTGTTTCTGAAGCAGGATTACTCGAGACCATACCTTGCGAAGTACGTTGATTTTGATGCTGTGCTTTTGTTAAAGCTGATTTGATTTTTTGAAATGTCTTTTGTTTGTTGAGTTGTTTTTAAATTAACTTACAGTTTGTCCTGCAAATGTGCCCAAGTGCATCCACATATAAAAAATACTTTAGTAATTTATAGTAAAAACACAATATGTGACAAACATGACATAATACATTCATAAATGCATAGAAATGTTCATACTTTTTTAAAAATCAAAGTACTAAAAACAAGAATTTAAGATTATGATGATTGTTAAACACGTCATAACAGTCTTGTGAAAAGGGTCCATTACTACAGATGCAACTATGCTTCGTTTAAAACAGAGGAAGTACATCAGTGCAAACTGCTTCTGAACGTGTGCCCTATACTGACACTAAGTATAAGAAACTGTTGGATAAAATTTTTATTTTTATTTAATGTGTGCACAAGTATTCTTGTTGCTTGATATTATTCTGATATAACCACTGAAGGGATATGGTCTGTTTTGAGAATATTTTTGTTATTTTATTAGAGTCAAATCAAATCAAATCACTTTTATTGTCACATCATCAGCAGCACGTGTGATGAGTGAAAAGCTTAGGTGCTGGCTCCAGACAGTGCCAAAATACAGATAGTGCAAATACAACGACAGTGCAAAATACAGACAGTGCAAAATATAACAACATACTCACAAAAAAAACAAGGCAATGTAAAATTGGCAATGTTGACAGCGATACCTACGATGGATAGGTGTACACAGAGTTGTAGGCAGTATTGTTTTAAGTATGGATTTGTTAAAGTGCGGTGCATGCTACATCTTGATGGTGTGCAGTGCGGGGTATGGAGGAGTTTGTGTGGGGTGTGTTAAGTGTTCATCAGCCTGATAGTCTGAGGGAAGAAACTTTCCTTCAGTCGGCTGGTGCGTGAACGAATGCTGTGGAACCGTCTGCCTGAGGGTAGCAGAGAGAAAAGTCTATGGCTTGGGTGACTGGAGTCGCTGATTATTCTCTTGGATTTCCTCATGCACCTCCTGGTATAGATGTCCTGGAGGGAGGGAAGCTCACCTTCTACTACGCGTCCAGCAGTTCGCACAAACCTATGTAGACCTTTGCAATTGCTGCTAGCGCTGTTTCCGTACCAGGTGGTGATGCAGCCAGTCAGGATACTCTCCACAGTGCAGGTGTAGAACGAGCAGAGGATGTGGGGGCTCATTCCAAACCTCCTGAGAAGCCTGAGGAAGAAGAGGCGTTGTTGTGCCTTCCTCAGCACTGTGTCTGTGTGAGCAGTCCATGTCAGATCCTCAGCGATGTGTACTCCAAGAAACTTGAAAGTGCTGACTCTCTCCACTGGTGTCCCGTTGATGGTGATGGGAGTGTGTTCTTTCTTCTCTCTCCTGAAATCCACCACCAGCTCCTTGGTTTTGCTGATGTTGAGTGAGAGGTGGTTTTCCTGACACCACTGCGTCAGAGTGTGCACCTCCTCTCTGTAGGCCGTCTCATCATTATCGGTGATTAGGCCCACCACCGTTGTCATCAGCAAATTTAACAATGACGTTGGAGCTGTGTTTGGATGTACAGTCATGTGTGTACAGGGAGTAAAGGAGTGGGCTGAGAACACAGCCCTGTGGAGCACCAGTGTTGAGGATCAGTGTGGATGAGGTGATGTTGTTCATTCTGACCACCTGGCGTCTGCTTGACAGGAAGTCCAGGATCCAGCTGCACAGAGAGCTGTGTAGGCCCAGAGCCTGGACCTTCACCACCAGCTTGGCAGGCACTATGGTGTTGAATGCTGAGCTGTAGTCCACAAACAGCATTCTCACATATGTGTTTTTGTTTTCCTGGTGAGACAGAGCAGTGTGCAAGGTGAAAGCAATTGCATCATCAGTGGAGCGGTTGTTTCTGTATGCAAATTGCAGAGGGTCAGTGTTAGCGGGCAGTACAGAGCAGATGTGGTTTTTAATCAGCTTCTCAAAGCACTTGCTGAAGATGGGTGTCAGTGCAACCGGACGGCAGTCATTCAAGCATGTGGTTTTAGCTGATTTCGGTATTGGCATGATAGTAGCTGTCTTAAAGCATGTGGGAACCACAGACCGAGAGAGCGAGAGGTTAAAGATGTCCGTGAAAACCCCCTGCTAGCTGGTGTGCGCATGCTTTAAGTACACGTCCAGGGATGCCACCTGGGCCCGTAGCTTTTCAGATGTTCACGCGACGGAAATATCTCGTTACATCCACTACAGAAACAAAGAGTGTGCTGGCGGTTTCTGTATCGTCCGCGGGAGCGCGCTGTGTGTGTGCGCTGTCCTGGGCTTCAAAGCGGGCGTAGAACGAGTTGAGCTCGTCCGGGAGAGATGCAGCAATGTTCACAGTGGCGGGTTTGTTACTTTTAAAGTCCGTGATGTAATTAAGTCCCTGCCACATGCTCCTTGCGTTATTGGTGTTAAATTGACCCTCTACCTTGTCTTTGTATTGACGTTTTGCTGCTTTGATCATTTTTCTAAGGTTGTAGTGTGCTTGTTTTAGTTCCTCAGCATTTCTGGATTTATAGGCGGAAGTTTGCACTGATAGGGCTGTTCGAACTTCGCAATTGATCCATGGTTTTTGGTTGGGGTAGATACGAACAGGTTTTGTTGGGACCATGTCTTGCACTTTTAGATGAAGCACGTAACGGTGTACACTTCGATGTCGGCATCAGAAGTCGGTATCAGAAGCTGCCCGGAACATCTCCCAGTCAACGTCATCAAAACAGTCTTGAAGTATGGAATCCGATTGGTCCGACCAGCTCTGAAACGTCCTGAGGGTGGGTGGTTCCCGTTTCAGTTTCTGCCTGTAAGCAGGCAAGAGCAGAACAGAAGAGTGATCTGATTTGCCAAATGGTGGGCGGGGGAGGGATTTGTAAGCATCCCGGAACAGAGAGGAGCATTGGTCCAACATACGTTCTCCACGCGTGTTTGTGGTGATATGTTGAAAGTATTTTGGAGCGATTTTCCTGAGATTGGCGTTGTTAAAGTCCCCTGTAACAATAAACGCTGCCTCCGGGTGTGCGGTTTCTTGCTCGTTTATGCTCCCATACAGCGCCCGTAGCTCGCAAAGTTTGTTGTCCAGTGACTGAACGTTAGCCAGCAAAATGGTGGGGAGCGGAGGTCGAAATCCACGGCGTCTTAGTCTGACCAGGACGCCGACTCTCTTTCCTCTTTTCCAGCTGCGTTTGCGTTGTCGCCTTGGTTGTGTTTGAGTTTGAATGACTCTAGAACTTTGCTTGCTATAGAGGATGAGGGAGCTCTCAAATTTCCTCTAAAATACATTCATGCATAATTACCAATTTTGAGGAACATTTGACATTTGAGAAACGCAGTAATGTAACGAATTAAATTTGAAATTTGTTTAATTTGATTACAGTTACTAAAGTCAACGTAATTGCATTACTTACATTAAAAATATATTTTTTTAGAGGAAAAAATACTTCTTTTTAATCACGTTTTTCGCTGCAACATTATTATTATTATATACAGTTATTAAGCATGCGCTTTTAAATTGCTGAAGAACGATACATGAAACTAACTATGTAATAAGCAAACAACAGACAAATGCACACACACATTTACACATACACAGAGGCAGTTCAGAGGATGCACAATGAGTTGACAACCATCCCAATTAAATTCTAGTACTTCTTACTAGATCTTAGAATCACACCTGAGAAACTACGAAAGCAGAGATTTGACTTATCTGCAACTGTTTAAGATCAATCTGCATCAGAAAATCAGCAAGAGACATTATTAGTTTGTGTTACTTGCACTTTTGCTGAAGTCTTGAGTTTCCCTTGCCGGGCTGGCCTTGGGGAAGCACGACACTCCTGATTGGCTGGTGATACGCTTCGGTGACGTCTTTGGGATTCGCTCGTGAGTGAGTGGCTGTCGTCCTGGGTTACCGAGGTGACGGACTGCTGAGAGTCGGTTTGCGGAAGTTGCTGTCCCGAAACCTCAAGAGGTTTGCATGGAAAGTTAGTGGTGACCCAATTGCGTGGCGGTGCGTTGTTATGTCCAGTCTCTAAAGAACTTTCGACTGCTTTTAACTCGACCAGCAACTTGTTCAAGCACTTTAATAGAAAGCATTCTACGACAATACTCATCACCTGGGAGGACACCAGCTGCCAAATACACGATGGTCCAACTCAACCTAAACAGGCTAAATTTGATTTTTGTGTAGGATCAGGGGTGAAGGTATCTTCTGAATGTGAAGAGGAGTGTAGCTGCTCGGAGCAGTTCACATATCTCATCTTTTGCATGCACGCACATAATGGCAATGCATATTGCATGCACTCGCATTTCCCAGGCACACCAGTTGAAAACCAGTGACAAGAACTGACCGATCAGCTTCATACTTTGTAAGGAATATACACATTTCTATAGACTAAATACCTCAGACAAACACAGAACACCTAAACACTGCAATGTTTTTTCATACTATGGATGTCAATGGTTTCAAGTATCCAGTTTTCTTCTTTTGTGTTCCAAAACAAGTGGGTTTGGAATAAGTAAATGATGAGAGATTTTTAAGTTTTGGGTGAACTCTTTAAGTCTTTTGAATAAGTCAAGCTGCTGTAAACAAACCATTGTAATGTTTTTCTGTGAATATTAAATTACTGAAAGAGCTGCAGTTTATTTTGTATTTTTATAGGTATATTTTATATGTTTTAAAAGTAACTCTAAAGTAAAGTAATAAGTAATCTGATTACTTTTACATGAAGTAATTAGTAATGTAATCAGATTACATTTTTCAAGTAGTAATCAGTAATTTGTAATCTATTACTTTTTAAAAGTAACTTACCCAACACTAATACTGAACTATTGAAATGTATTTAACTCTTAAGGCCCAAGGTGTTTTTTACATGCATTTTTTATTTCTCTTGGCTATTTGGGCTTATTGGAACCTAATTAAAATAAAAATCTAAGTATCATCTTATGATATGATGTACTTTTAGAGAAAAATGATGTCCATACTGTATATGTGGACTCGTGGTCCGAATTTACATAAAACACTTTTTCCCAAATTTTCTTTTATGCATATTTAACATAGAATTTTTTTTTACTTGCTTTGACTATCAGAGAGTAAAAACAAAATTTGTTCCCATTTTGGACAGTTAAAAATAGGGTTTGGGACATTTCATATGCTGCAAAACAGTTGCAGGATGACACTGTATGTTTGTAACAAAATATAAAACATTCAAAGTATTTTAAATAGCCACTTAAGAGCTAAAAATGTGTTGTCCACGTATGTGGACACTCGGGCCCTAGGAGGATAATACTTTATATAAAATTTTTTGGTGATGGCAGCTTAAAAACGCCACTCATGTGGAGAAGGAAGTCACATTAATTGCTCAGGTGTGAGTTTTTCACAGACTTTAATAGTGTAAAAATCTTCATGGTTCCGTGGGTCTCATCTATCAAATCTTTGTAATTTCTATTTTCTATTGGATTCAAGTCAGGTGATTGGCTGTGCCATTCTACAGCTTGATTTTCTGAAAGTATTTAAGAGTTTCCTTGGCTGTGTTTTGGATCATTGTCTTGCTGAAATGTCCGCCCTGGTTTCATCATCATCATACTGGTAATGTAGATGTTGGACTGAAGCAGCTGATATTAAAGGCAAAGGATTGCTAAAGAACTACTGAGAGATTTCAGCTGCTGTCTGGGCTTTCACTGCCTTTCTACACTTTCCCTTTCATCATGTGATCAATACTTTTTTCCTGTGTCATTTCATTTTATTACACACAACTTTATTTATAAACTAATTAGGTCACACTTTATTTCGATGTTCCGTTTGTTGAATATAAGTTACATTGCATCTACATGTCAATTAATTCTCATTAGATTATAAGTAGACTGTTAGGTTGGGGTTAGGGTAAGTTGACATGTACTTGCAAAGTTTCTTATAGTCAGTTAAATGTCTGTTGAAGGACTGTTAAATGTCAGTATCAACAGATATTAAGCAGACAGTCTACTAATACTCAAATGGACCATCAAAATAAAGTGTTACCACTAATTAATATTGTTTTTTATTGCTTTGCATATGTGAATTTATTTGCTTGTTACCAACATCTGGTAAAATTTTCAAGTCAACAGCCCCTTTAGAAATATGTTTTCTGAGAAACATGTATTGAATACTTATTTCATCCACTGTATATATCTATTAAAATCTTTTTAAAATCAACAATTATTTTATGCAGACTTATACTTTTAGACATTTTGGATTTTCAAAGAAGATTTAGAATAAAGCGTACTGAACATAATGCGATCATAACATGAGCAAAATGTTCTTAACACATATTTCTGGTAGAATAGATTAATGTCGTCAGACTTCTCTCTATCATGTCAGAGGTGATGTATATCCCACCGTACAGGTACTTTGTTCATCTCAGCCAAGGTATACAAATGCAACTCCACACAATTCCATCAATAAACCAAGAGCGACAGAAAGAAAATGGCTCCATCTCTTCAGAGCAGATGGATCTGGCTGTCTGACATGCCGTGAGGGAGATGGAGACCCACACTCAAAAGAAACAGAGAAAAGCTCTTAGCTCTGTGGCTTAAACCGTATTACGCTTGAGGGTAATAGTAGACTCCATTATTACACTATTGCACTGCTCTCAATCAGAAACCCTTGCAGAAAACACCACAAGGGAGTGTGTGTTCAGCCATGGTACGATCACAACATCAGACTCTTTCAAGAACCTTTCAATGCTGTTTGTGAAGATGAGCTGTGTTTGGTCTGATGTGGTGTGGTTGAATCTCTCTATGGCACTAATGGAAAGCAAAGACCTTAAATGAGCACTCATACAAGGATGAACTTAAAGCCTCTCCAAATATATATATATATATATATTTTATATATATATATTTATATTTTTTAACATCTATATAAGCTTTGCGTGACTAAAATATTTCATGTTTTAGAACTATTTTAGTCACGCAAAGCTTATATAGATGTTGTTGTTATGAATGGGTTATATGCACAGAAGTGTTGTTCAGCCACTCAAATCATCCGGCGAAAGATTGATCTGACTATTTTCAATTTCATAAGAGACCTTTTACAGCATAGATAATGTAGATTTTTATTTAGTTTAACAACAAAACATAAGTAAATAGTGCTAACAGTACTTGTCTAAAAGAAATACTGTACTTCAGCCATGGTGTCATCCTTCCTCCAGCGTGCAAAAGTAACTAAAATATTGATTCAAGATTTTAAAAAGTTTTTATTCTGCATTTTATTTTACAGCTGTGACCTCATGTGTCTTGTGTGCACATGAACGCACTGCACGCATCCACGAGATGCGCAGATGCACAAATCTGCATTTGTTAACAGACAGTTTGGGCAACTTATTAGAATTATGGGAGATGTTGACCCTACAATTTTTAATTGGATGAACATTTTTTAGTTTTATGCCTTACCCAGAATATAAAAACACATTTAACTACATTTAGATCATTTACTTTAATCATTACTATTGGACTGTGAAGAGACTTTCAACCAGCACAGCAAAAAAATGTTTCTGAAGACAATCACCTACTGCACCTTTAAGCTATTATAAATTAAAACCATTAACGTAACCTATATATTTTTGTTTTCATGAGCTTTAGAGATGTAACATAGATTCCACTTTCCATAGGTCACCTATAGCTTTCGTCATGAGCCACTGCAGCGTTTAAAATGGCGTAAATGATTTCAAAGTGCACTACGAAGGGAGCGCAGTTGTCAATATGAAGATCGCTAAAACTGAACTGTAAAAAAATATTTTGTAAGGAAATTAACATAAGAGAGATGACTTTCATGTTTTTTTTTAATCATTCCGAGTTTAAAGGTTGCACGTTCGAAATGAATAGGGCATAGGGGGGATAACGGAATAGAACACAGCCAGGAACTTTGCTTCTAACTACAGCTCTAGAGGTGTCGTTGCAAACATACATGTTCATTGTAACGACGGATTTGGGAAACATCAAATCAACAAACTATGTTTGTAACAGCGTAACTTGCTTAGTTGGTTAATGATGGTTTTTGGAAATGTACCCCAGGTACATCTATTACACAATGATGACCTGGCCAAGAGGCAACAATAACAATTACACAGATGCAGATAATACCATATAAAAAGAAGGAAAAACTAACAAGCACAGTGATCTTGTACTATTAACTGGATTGAATTTTTAAAGGATAATAGTGGAATAAAAGTGTTGAGCTTTAAGGTCTGCTGCAGATGATTCCAAGCATCAGCAGCAGAAAAATGAAAAGAGTAGCAACCAAATGAAGTGCGAACTTTGGGTATACAAAGGTTAATAAAACTACTAGAGTGCAGATTCGACATGTTTTCTGAATGTAAAGAAGTAACTGTAAATAAAGTGGAGTTTTCCCAATAAGAGTTTTGTAAGTGAACAGAAACCAATGAATTTGTCGATGTGACTGAAGAGAAGGCCAGTTCAATAAAGAATACAGTTGACAGTGATGAGTATTAAATAGCGCACCAGTAACAAAACAAATTGCTGCAAGGTAAATACATCCAGTTTGTGAAGGAGAGTTTTTGAAGCTGATCTGTCAATTAAATCCCCATCAGTGGTGGAAAGTGTACTGGAAAATCATACTTAGGTAAAAGTACTATCACTTGCCTAAAAATATAGTGCAAGTAGAGTAAAAGTATCTGTTGTAAATATTACTCAAATTAAAAAGTAGTCATTTTTAAAGTACCCAAGACTAGTGAGTAGTGAGTATTACACTGTAAAAAGCTGATGCATTCATGTCATTTTTTGGATGTGTGTAAACGTAACATTCTGTAGTGCATTTAGTTATTGTCCAGCAGGCACACAATGTCAGAAGACATTAATATTAGGTTAGATTTAGGTTGTGATGTCAGTTGACCAAAATTCAATGTTTAGCCAGCTTCTAAGGACAACGTTATTTTGATGTCCAATAATGACATCAAATGATGTTGATATTTGTTTGATTTTAGAATGTTAGAAAGTGACCAAAATCCAACAGGGAGCCAACATCTTAAACCAACGTCATATTGACGTCAAATACTGACATTTATTCATCAAGTATGGCTACCAAAATCCAACGTCTGATAGACGTCTTTGAGGTAACGTCCACACAACGTCAAGCTGTAACATCATTACACGTTGATATTTGACTGATTTTCAGGTTGGGCGTTTAACATTGATGTTGGCCTGACATTGAGTTCTGACGTCAACTCAATATTCATTTACATACAAAACGCAACGTCCCCATGACGTCAATCTGACGTCATGTTGACGTCTTAAGCCTGCTGGGTTTAGGGCCATTTCGGTCATCATACAGTAAACATCCGTGATCTTCTCATCAGTGACATGCATCTAAGCAGTTTCTGGGTCAATGCGTGTAAAGATTTTGGACATCTTCTTGGACCCTTTTAATGCTTGCAAACAGTTTGCTGCAATTATAAATTGCCCATGTCTTGAGGTAGTCCATTAAGATGCAATTTACCTTCTATGTGCGATTTGATTGGACAGGAATCACAGGACAGATTTTTCTAATCCCTATAGACAGGAAAAATTAAGTAGTGACTGCAGGTTGAAATAAGTAGTTTAAAAAATTTCTAAAAATGTACTCAAGGGAAAGTAAAAGTACACATTTTAAAAACTTCTTAGTAAATTACAATTTCTGAGAAAAACTACTCAATTACAGTAGTTTGAGTATTTGTAATTTGTAAACTGTTAATTTATTGTTGTGGGAGTGGTACAGGCAGCCTGATCTCACAAGGAAACGTAAGTATTTTACGTTATGTCAGTTAAGTGGCTAATTCGTACGAATTCGTACAAGTTCAGTCGTACGAAAATGTACGATTTTAAAAAGGAGGCGTGGCACCTAACCCCACCCCTAACCCCAACTGTCACTGGGTGATGAGCAAATCGTACTAATTTGTACGAATTAGATCGCACGAATTCATACGAATTAGCCACTAAATCAAAAAGTTACGAATTGCCGTGAGATTGCATTGGCACAGGAGAGGTTTGAAAATCCACTCCTGTGTCACCCTCTATTATACATATCTTCCCCGTGTCCCACTATGTGACTGAGCTTCCCGTGTCAATTGCTGTTTTCTAAGCAGCAAATATTGATTTGGTGGCAGCTTTGCAGACAGAGCTATTGTCTGCTATTGTATTCCCTTGATCACAGTTCTGTCTCAACTTCAGCCTCTATATGCTACCTCTGTGATATGAGTAAGTGACCTATGTGTTTTGAAATTCACTTTTTTGACACTACAGTTACTGACTAGATGAAATATTGAAACAGTCCTCTCATATCCTCTGAGATTGTGGTTACAGACTGCAAAATATGTCTGGGGTGTACCGAGAAATGCAATGAAAAGGATACTTCAGCCATAGGGAGATGTTGAATTCCATTAGATTAGGAATAGTCTAACCTGTCTTTTTCTTATCTACTTCAATAATATTGTGACAACATATGTTTTAATGTAACTTTAATTTTGATAATTCAATCAGTTCTTTTTAAAGTTACGCAGTGTTCTAAGTGGAAATGTCTTAGAAACAACTAAGGCAGCAACAAACATTTTACAGTATGTGTGACACAAAATAAAGATGTTGTCAGGTATGTACATGCTAGTAGCTATGTGTCCATCCAACTACTGTTATGCACATAAGCAATTTAAAATAACTAAATAACCATAGAAAACAATCGCATGCTGTTGATTTAGCTTTATTCAGAGGGACCTCCCATTTTCAAATTAATAGTCTCACATACATAGTAAGTTTAATATAGAGATAGATAAACTTCAAAATAAGGGAGATAACTGATAATTATAGTAATCTCACTAGGAAATGTTTTGACCAATCACGTGCAGCCTGGAACGTGCATTGTAATGATTTTTGTGTGCAACACATCAATCTGTGTTTTGGCTGCTTAACTTCTTGCGTTCATGCTTTGGTCTCTGGTTGGCAGTGTCTGCAGGTAAGTCCATTTTTAGCTTAGCGAGTTTTGGCGTAATACTAATGGTTGTGTTAAACCTAGGGCTGTTATGTGGACTGCATGTGTGAAGCTCTATGGGGAGTGTTCTATAATCTGTGCACAGGTATGTTTACGTTTCATGCGCTGGCTTGATTGGGCTTGGGAGATGCTGCATGAGGGATTCTTTGTAATTATTACTTCTCTGTTGCTCCAGTGTTTTCTGTCCTATGTGATTTTAATGGTCATGTGTTGACGGATAGACTGACGTTTCTAACTATTATACCTACGGTGAGTGCTTTTGCTTTTTAAGTCAAGTGCTTTTAATAACTTTCTGACGATCATGACTAATAGAATTTATTTTTTATGCAGATCCTCCTTCTTCTTTGTGACATTTTTTATTAACGTTTCTTTATTGCCGCCTTTCCGCCGAGTTATATTGGTGCTTCCTGCACCTGGCATCTGTTGAAGTGAACAGTCGCGGACGCCGCCTCTAGTAGAGCGGGGTTGAGTTTCTGACATAGAGTGTGACAGTCGCACATTCAGACAACAGTCTGTTCTGTGTTCTGATAGGCCTGTTTTCCACTGGGGTTTAACATTTACAGAATATACGTGTGAACAAGGAAACAATGATGTCTGAGGATCACGACAGAGGTCTTCACAGAGGACCTGAGACCCAACCAAAGACCCTTGCGGGATCAGGTCTATATTTTAAATCATCAGCCGAGTCCAAGTGAGGTTCAAATACTGTATATTATATATCAGGTCTGTGTAATAACAGAATTGAATGAACGTTGAGAACTTTGTATCTGCCAGTGATCTTGTAACTTGTAAAATTAGGATATAAGATGGTAAAAAGACACACACGCATTACTTCAGCCACAAGAAGTCGAACTTGATTTAATTTTCCATGGTTCTGATAACGGAACTTTTTAGATTGTACTACAGATGTCTTGTTGTTGCCTTGGTAATGTAAGTGTAATGTAAACAGTGATATGGAAAATTATGGAAAATATTTGTAAAATATAGGTTGTTGAATAACAAAAAAATATTAATAAATAGTGCCCTTCCACCTAGCCAGCTACAGATATTCTGGCAGCCAGGCAACAAAGTGGCAAAGTCATGCACTCTACTGCAGTCAGGGAGATGACTTGTAACAGTATTTAAGCCAAAAACAGTTTACACTTGTGAATAGCAGATTTATATCAATATGTGCCAATCAGGTGCAGTCGGGTCTGTGTTTCCCAACCAGGTTTGGGTCTTCGTGGGTCCGGTACATTAAAGGCATTACTTTGCATGAGTCTACATGGGTTCGGGTCTCATTTTCAAATAACATATGGCTTTGGGTCGGTTCCATGCATAAAATTTACAGGTCTTAGGGTTTGTGAAGACCTCTAGCTCACAGTATGGATATTTCCATGTACTGAACACTTATTTTTAGCTATGCCTCGGTATACTCGATTTTCTTTATAGAGCACCTTTAAAACAAATGGAAACCATAGAAACGAATGTCCATGCTAACTGCTTATTATCCACTTTATACAGTAAAATACAGTATTCAGAGAAATAAGTGTTCATAAGAAATAAGTATCTCCTGTTAACACATAAATGAAAGCATGCCTGAGAGTTCAATCTTTTCCATCATGTTCTGACACATTATGGGCAGTACTTTTAAATAGGATACACAGACGAGAGAAGAATTGACCAATCTACTCTATGTGTGCTACCTCTGATGTTTTGCATGCAAAGATGCCAAATTGCAATCTCCCCCTAATTGAAAATGGCATAAATGCATCGGATAAATGCACACTTTCAACAGACAAAATAAAAGATTATAGCAGACTGACCAAGTTCTGAGTCTCTGGTCCCTGAGAGGCTGATGACAATTGAGAATTAAGTGCAAACCTGTTAAGCATCAGCTAGCATTCAGTACATGCAGTAAGAAATATACAAGTTGTATATCATTCAGATGTGTGAAAGTCCCTTGACATTACAATTAATTAATTATTAATTTTATTGTTTACATACACATTTGTAAGCTAGTGGACTAGCGGCTTTCTACACATTCAAAACTGTGGTGATTTCTTCCCAGATCTTCTTTATGTCTGTATGGTTGCTGTACATTTTCCAAGACAAATTTTACAGGCTGTGTTATTGCCAGTCTTTCACAGCAGTTCCTCTATATCTCTGCTATTCAGCAGACCTAGGGTGCATTTCTGAAAACCATCGTTAGCCAACTACGGTCGCAAGTTGCATCGTTACAAACATAGCTCCTTGATTTGGCGTTTCCCAAATCCATCGTGCCAACGAACATTCGGAAATTGCGTCGCAAACTTACATGCTTGCAACTACACCTTTGGAGCTGTAGTTTGAAACATAGTTCCTGGCTGTGTTATATTACCAGTTATCCCCCCTATGCCCTATTAATTTAGAACATTTTTACATTTAAACTTTTTAAAAAAGCATTAAAGTCATCACCCTTAGGTGTAATTTGCTTTCAAAGTTTTTTAAAGGACAGTTTTAGCGATCTTCATGTTTACAATTGCACTCCCTTCACAGTGCACTTTGAAAACATGTCATTTTGAACACAGTCGTGGCTAATGGCGAAAGCTATAGGTGACCTATAAATTCAAAGCAGTATTTACGTTACGTCTCCAAAGCTATAGTAGGTTATAGTAGGTTATTTATTATCTGTACTTTATATGACATGGGCCTGTTGGTTAGAGGATTTCTGCAGTGGTTTGCATGTGTCAAATTGTAAAAGTAGACTTTTCAATAAATAAAAAAATGAATAAACAACATCCTACTTGATAATAATAATAATCATCATTAATATTATTATTAAATTATATATTTTTTTCATTTCCTAATAAATAATAAATATTACATTTAATTTCTTAATAAATCGCCTCATTATTTATTTGTTTATATGATTCATATATGAGATTAGAATACATGTTAGCTTTTGTAAGTGATTATGTTTTACAATAGAATATGCAATGTTCTCAATAATACTTATAAAGGAAACATCGGCCCTATATGTGCCCTATATGTGCAGTTAATATATATTTCAAGGATATTTTCAAGGATGTGATGAGCGGGGGGGGGGGGGGGGGGATTGGGGAGTGAAAGTGAAGAGCAGGCGAGGGGCGACGAAAGTGAAGAGGTGGGGGGGTTACAAAAGTGAAGATGGGGGTGGGGGGCGATATTGAAGAGCGGGGTGGGGGGGGGGGTGGACGAAAGGGTAGAGCAAAGGGGGTGGGTGGATGGTGGAGGTGTCAGGGTAAGAGTAAAGCCTGGTTTATACTTCTGCGTCAAGTGATCGATTTGACCTACGGCACAAGCTTTGTGCCGTGTATTTAAACTTCTGCGCGCTGTTTCTGTTTCTCTCCAATACACTTCCGAAACGTTAGCTGGCAGTAGGTGTTTATGTTTCTCTGTGTCAAGTTTCTTCGCTGGTGTTTTGTTTTTTTCTGAACACTTCCTTAATGTACAAGTGGCTCAAATTCGCTCATTTTGAGGCGGGAATCAGCGGACGTGCAACAACTTTAATCACAACGTAAACACAAAACAACAGTCTCCATCCAAAGCTCCTTCACACCTGTAAACACTCGCTGCATCATGCTCGCATGCATGCTCTCACCTCCGCCCACACTCGTCAGCGCTACCAAGCCGACCAATCACAGAGCTTGTGCTACGCGTACGCGTTACTTTTTTTGAGAGGTGCGTCGCCGACGACCACGGCGAGGGGCAATACGTCCACGTGGTCGTAGCCTACGAGTGCGCTTGACGCAGAAGTATAAATCAGCCTTAAAGAGTGAGTGGGGGGGGAATTGGGTTGTGGGCCCTTGATAATGTCTCTGGGGGCCCCCAATGTGGGTTGTGGGCCCTTGTCTCACTCACTTGCTTACTTTTCTTCTCCTTAGTTCCTGCTTTATGAAGAGAAGCCAAGTGGAATGAACCATCAGTTACCTAAGCATACTGTATGTTTTATGCAGTAGATTCCCTTCTAGCACTCCTGTGAATGTTTTATTCTTTTTCAAATAGCTCCCTAGTGATTTTTAAACACAGTTTTAAAATCTAATTCGTAAAAACAAATATCTTGTCTTTGATGACATGTATTTAATTTTTTTTTTTGTATTTCCAAGACAGTAGTATTCAACTTAAAATGCAGAGGTCAGTCAAAAGGGTCAGATAGGTTAGTTAGGCAAGTTAAGTTAGTCAGGCCATTTATTAGACAAAAGTGATTTGATCTGTAACCAATCCAAAAAAAATGTAAGCAATAATATTGACCCTTAAAATAATTGTAAAATAAATAAAAACTAATAATATTAAATTATCCAGAAATAAACATAAAAATAAATACTGTAAAAATTCCCTTGCTCTGTTAAAAGTTATTTCAAAAGAATTAAAACAGGGTGGTTCATTCCACTGTGGTGACCAGATTAATAAAGGGACTAAGCCGAAAAGAAAATTAATTCATGAATTAAAACAGGAAATCTAATAATTTGGCTTTTCATTTAGCCATCTATTTTATTTTAGTTTATTTTAGTTTAGTTTAGTTTATTGACTGCACTGTCACTTTAAGAATGAGTCAACTTGAGTGACAGTGACTTGAGAGCAGATTAATAGACTGCAGCTCAGCGAGATCAATTCTGGGTTATTGCTGCACTCCTTTGACAGGCATGAAAGTAGATTTACAGTAATGGAGACCAAACTTATAAAAATGCACTGCTCAGAAGCCATTGCTTTATATAAAGTCCAGGTTCCAGTTTATTTAATGAGAATTTGAGAGTGTGTGTGTTGTCACCGAGCCTTTTATTTGTTTGCAAGCAACAATATTTGCTCATATAGAAGGCACAAATATTGGAATCCACAAATAGAATCGCATTAACCTACTTTGTGCACCTCTCTTGCAGAAGCATTTTAATTGCTCGGTTAACTTTAGCCATAAATAACAACACAAAATGGACATGAATTCTGACTCGGTTCTATTATAGACTGCTGGAAATGTCAGTCTCATGAATTGCTAAGTCTTAAAATGTACTGGATGCACCGGCAGTGTCGGAAGGGGGGCATTATGGTAATTCAACTGTACTGTAATATACAGATACACTTATGTAGGACACAGAGCCTTGGGAGGAATAGAATATGGGAAGCATGGTAGTTGAAGCAGCGCTTTTCTCATAGTTACCGTAATAGAATTTGAGATGCAGGTCTTACCACCCAATGGAAGGAGAACCGCTCAGCTGTATGCCTGGATAACAACCTGACTTAAATACTGCCTTCCCCGCAAGAGAATTGATGCTGTTACAGTTGTATGCTGTTGCACTACAGCAAAGCTAGTTTGACATGTACAGTGAATAGGCTGTCATACTGAACTGGTCTTGCACTTGTTCTGAGTGTTGTGAATGCTTTTTTGCCCATCTGGCTATATTAAACTGTACAAAAATTGTACTTTACAAAAGGAACCGAGGAGTAGAGATGAAGTCACAATCATTAGCCCCCATGCGAAATGTAAATTATTTTTAAAGGCATGGTCCAGGGTGTATTTTTAAGGCTTGGTTGTGTAGATGCAAATCAATATGTGCTTATGCTTTATTTGTAAAACAAAATGTACGTTATTTGTGTCATATATCTTACTTTGATTATATACTGCTACTCAGCTAACATGAAAACAGCTATCATATTTCCTAGATCCTCCGAAGGCCGTATTTTTTTATAAATCTCTGGAACATAATTAAAACTAAATTGTAAGCACTTCTCTCTTTGTGTCATGTCCTTTGGAAGCTCAGATACAGAAACAGAAGAAGATCTATGGAAATAGCAGCATTTGGACGGCATTTTAGCATTCTTTTTTCTCATCTGGCCACGCCTATTTGCTAAACCTGAAGGGTTTATGACTACCTAGATGTAATAATGTATTACTAATGTATTATTGGATGTATTATTAACCCGGATGTATTTTTTGTAGTCCCGCTCGCTGTAGGCTTTGCTAAGCTAACTCTGTAAAAGCCAATGTCTCCCTTTGCATTGAACTTTGAACATTTTACATTCAGAGATGTTGTTTATGTTCACACAGCTACATTTTACATCGACTAAAGTTTAAAACATGATATCGTAGTGGACCACCCCTTTAAAATATTTTCCAAATGCTGTTTAATAAGGAGAATATAAGAGAATTTTCAAACACATTTTAAAGATAATAGTTTTAATAACTAATTTCTAATAGCTAATTCAATTTGTCTTTGCTATGATGACAGTGCATAATATTTTACTAGTTATTTTAGCAAGATACTAATATTCAGCTTAAAGTGCAAAAAGTCATTGGAATCTCATTGGACAACAGTGGTTTGTACCTATTCGAGAAAAAGAAAAAACCTTAAAGGTGCTAATAATATTGACCTTAAAATTTAAAAAAATAAAATTTACAAACTGCTTTTATTCCAGCTAAACTAAAAGAAATAAGTTTTCTCCAGAAAAAAAAAAAAATTATAATGAATAAATAAATATTGTGAAAAATATAAGTATTCTATTAATCAGCACTTGGAAAGTATTTGAAAAAGAAGTAAAACTTCCCAGAAGGGCAAATAATTTTTCTTTCATCTGTATGTTCAATGATTTCTGCTAAAATTACTCAAAGAGACACTGTTAAATATACAGTTGAAGACAGAATTATTAGCCTTCCTGAAATATTAGCCCTCCTGTATCTTTCCCTCAATTTCTGTTTAACTGAAAGAAGATTTTTTGAATAGATTTCTAAACATAATAGAAACATTTAGAAAAAGATATTGCATTTTATTTTATGCTAACTGAAAAAAAAAACAAATAAGACTTTCTCCAGAAGAAAGAAATATCATAGGAAATGCTGTGAAAAATCCCTTGCTCTGTTAATCATCATTTGGGAAAAGATTAAAAAATAAACAAAAATCGCAGGAGGGCTAATAATTTTGACTTCATCTGTATATATTTCTGTTAAATACTATATTTTGAAGTCCTCGTTGATTGAAAAATACAGTATAGCACAAACAGTCAATACAGTCAAGCACAAACCACTCTGTTTTGCTTATTAACTCGTTAAACATATATTTTATTACTGTAACCTAAGTGTCAGGAGGGTAAAAATTTTGTTTTATTTACTGAAATTAGATCATTTCAACAGGAAGTTGTTCACGGTTGTTTAATTGTAGTTTCAAATGACATTATGGGACCTGATCTCGATCTCTGCTCTGACAGATTTGACAAAAAAAGGTTTCACTTTTGTCACAATTAAATATACAGTAGTCAACATTTGAATCAAAAATGTTTTTTAAAATTGTCCTAGGACTAGAATGGGTGTTGTTCAATACTTTTAGGAGAATTTAATGAAAGGTGATGATACAGTTCAAATGTTGACTACTGTATACTAACTCTTATACTACAGGCATACCACCACAATAAGAAATTAGCTGATATTAATGGTCGTAATCTTGTTTTGCGTTTTTTCTTTTAAAGGGCACCTATTTTATCGCTTTGTCAAGATTTAAGATAAGTCTTTTGTGTCTCCAGAATGTGTCTGTAAAGTTTCAGCTCAAACACCCATCAGATTATTTATTATACCTTTCAGAACATTGCAACGTTCTGCTCTGAACACAATGTAGCCGTTTTAATTGCCTGTGGCTTTAATGCTAGTTCTCCCCACCCACCATTCCCACGTGCCTGTCAGAGTATGCCTCAATCTCCGCAGAAATGAAGGAAGCAGATCTCGCGTAACGTTTGTGAGAAACACTACAGTAAGAACTTTCCCATTGACTATTTGATGTGTTTGTTGTGGAGTTAATTCAAGCCTTTAGATGAGTCACACACAATGTCATTACAAAGTTCACGCACACACACACAGTCACACAGTGGACACACACACAGCGTGCGTGTTTAACTTTGCACTGTTTTTTGCACAAAAAAATTTGACAGGATAAATGTTAATATACACTGCTTTATGGACATCCATTATGTTAATGTACAAAATAAACCTGATTTAATACCCACAAACTAGGATTGAAGCATCTTCTTTTATAATTGTAGTGACATGCGGCTGTGGTGATAAAGACAGTAAAATCGCTGTAATTCATTACAAACATGCACTGTTTTAAAAATGTTTTAAACATGTAAAACTCATTCTTGATCACATTTGATGTTGATTGATGATCATAGAGAGCTGAACAGATCTTTTAATCCCAGTTGCTTTGCACACGTTCTGTCTTGTTGATATGATTATATGCATAACTACAGAGACATGTTAATATGCAGCTGTCAATCAATTCGGTGGGAGGGGAAACCGCACTCCTACGTCACGTTACGGTGGGCCTCAAAATGGTAATGATTTGGATCCTATTTTAACATCAGGAAATTTCAAAAAAGAGACTTATTGTGTTTATATCACCCTTAAAACGACTGTGGACACACTATACCTGCACACAGTTCTGTCCAAACAACTTACAAAATATGATTTTCATCATAGATGCCCTTTAAATTGAAATCACATTTTTAACCCACTTGATGAGTTTGTCTATATTTGACCCAAGGTTGGGTTACAAAGGGTAATACTCTAATGACAGTAACAGTAGCTGAAATGTAGATGCAGCATTACTTATTTTCATCAGAATGTTCAAAATGGACCATCAAATTACAGTGTTACATTTAAACTTTAACTCTGCAGTTTCACAAAGTGACATTTATTACACAAATTAAAACTAATTGTGCTAATGTGTTCCCATATTCACTCTGATTAATTGGGTGCACTTTAAGGGGGAGGATTTTATATTCAAAATGTCATTAACGTTCGAGACATTTATCTGATAGCAGTGGCCTAGTTAAATGAGAAGATATACTAGACGAGATGCCAGAAGATGCTTTTGTAACATATTTTATTTACCAAAGATTTACGCTGACACTTGATTTTCAAGATGTTTAGCAATTTATTTGACAAGAATAATCAAGAGTTCCCATGTTTTACAGGCTAGAATAGAGAATATACGATAGTTTTAGTAACAGATATTTGATTATTGTTTTGTCTGATGTAACATTCACATCTTTTTAGCTGTCACAGCATTGCTACTTGCACAAATCAACACCCCTGTGTACACGCACTAAACACAATTGCATAAAAGAGAAAAAGCTCATTTTGACAGCCTTTAGAGAGGGAAAAAAGTCTTTATTATGCCCTTCATGCTTGTCAGAAAATTGGGGTTGGTTGCCATGGAGACCGCCATCTATAGTACAACCGCTGGAAGTGACTGGGAAGTGTGAATGTGCATATAGGAGAGAAAGCAAAAAGCTTTTTTTCTCCCTTATTATTTTTATTTTCACCATATATATTAATTTATTTCAAATATGATCATTTTTATCATTATTTTTACACTGTTCTGTATATTAAATTGTTTCCCTAGCCTCTACTGCTTTGATAGTGTTATTTGAAATTCAGTGTGTGTGTGTGTGTGTGTGTGTGTGTGTGTGTGTGTGTGTCACCCTCTGTAATAAAAGCTGAAGTCAGGGAAAATTCCGAACATAAAAGCCTGCATCTCTCTTATAGGCTCCCGACTGACCTCAAAAACAAATGTGCTGAACCTCCCAAGAGCCCAGCATGTGGGGGTGAGCTGCGGAAATGACCCCAGTTTGTTTCGGGAGAATGACATGGGGAGAGTGAGTGTCCTTTGCGGCTTGTTGAATAAAAGATGGAATTGTCCGCTGAATATCTCGCTGTGACGAAAGGTACAGTAGGTTCATGCTCTATGAGTCATCGAGAAGCTCAGACACTTTGTGGACAATATTCTCAAACGCTGGCTAGAGAAGATTTCTTTTTTTAGGTAGTAAAAAGAGATTTGGAGGTGATGCATTTTATGAGGTGAAACATTGATACACCAGAGTTTGGGAGCTGATATATTTACAAAGGAATGTATTAAAAGACTTGTTCACCCCAAATATTGTAATTCTGCTATTAATTACTCATATACACAAACTGGTGAGGGACCATAAGTGATTAAAATATACTTCATGAAATGATAAAAACTAAACAGGGACACAATGGACACAATGTACTCTAGCCTGACCTCAAGAAGAAAGCTTGTAGAAGGTTGTGATTCTTCCAGAGTTAACAGAATTGTTTAATTGTGACAAAGACTTTTGTTGTTGTGTTACCAAACTAGTGCCCCTATTAAGCTTTTGCAATTATTAGCTTTAATGCAGCTGCAGGTCTCTGTTTATTCATGTAAAATGTCAGTGAAAAAGATTAAAGTACACTACAAATACATGTATTGTATCCTAAAAACAATTATTCTAGCATGACTTGTGTAATTTTGTTTAAACTGTTATGGTAAAATCAATGTCAGTGGTACTGTCCTACAGAGCGCATTGTCGCTGAGGACTGATGAGGCTTCCAGACCTGGAATTCATACAGTAGGCATTTACTTTCTGACACACACTGTAATATCAGCAGACTCTACTATCTGACCAGTCAGAACATAAAAGGTTCATGGAAAGGAGGGGTTTAGAAAAATCATATCTTCAAACAAATCTTTGTAAACTTTTTTATTTGAGGCCTTATTAACAAAAAAAGAACAATTAAAAACAACATAGGGTACTTTATAAGGTTTTGTGAGAGGTATTTTAAGGAACTAAATCTTGATGAATTAGTTTCAATTTAGTTTAATTTAAATTTACAATTCTGATTGTTATTATCATTGGTTACAATGACTGTCATGATTACATAATTTTATTATTATATATAATTCTTGTTTTTTTTATAATATTGAACTGTCATTTACACTGTTATGCTATACACTTGTAGTTTCTATACTTCTGAATGTAATAATAAAAAATCTGAAATAATAGCCTACAGTATGTGCTACTTATCATTATTTATTATTATTTATTTATTAAACAATGCATGTTTCCTTTTTCCTTATTTTCTTATTAGCTTATTTCCGAGCATTAATTTACAACATTGTGTGAATTTTTTCATATGAAAATTTGACAAAATTATGAAATCAGACACTAATCAATATAAGAAATTTGCATGTACATTATACAGAACCTAATCCTAAAATTACTTGAATTATAATGCCATTTTGTTGTTCATCTTAGTTTTTAGTCATTTTTCTGATTTTGAGAAAGAAAATTATGTGTGGCTTAACAGGCAGCAGAGCACCAGGTACATTAAATTTTTTCTCTACATAAAAAACATAAGCAAATAATCCCAAATAACTGTAAACAATGTCTTTAAAGTAATTGCTTTGACAAAAAAAAAAACAGTCAGACATTTTTTTAGCCATTATGACATCACAGAATTTGGAATTTTATCCACAGATTCACACAAAGCGTCATTTAAGAAATAATACTACAGGTAATGCTGTGATTGGGTATTGTGAGTAAGTGCAAAACATTATCTAACATGACATACTATAGGAACTCCACTGAGAAAAGGGAGGATAACTGCTCAACTACCTTCAAAATCCATAATATATCCATAGTAATCCATAGTACCGTCACTCTGACTATGTTTCCTTTCAGTTGCTGGAAGATTCCAGCATTGACGTCATTCTGGGATGCCCATGATTATTCCGGCACACCCCTTGAGTGGATTGAAGCTCCAGGGAGATCCTCCAGTGGAAAACTGGAGTACTATATGCAAAACTTTCCTAAGATCAAAAAGCCTTCTAAACTCTTTCCTCAGAAACAATGTGTATCTCTGCTGTTTGAAAGTCCTGAATCCCAGAGAGCTTCAGAAATCTATCCTGAATACCAATAGTTCAGGATGTCTTCAGTAAACAAACCAACTCCACACTACATCTTGCACCAAACTCCCAAAATGATCAATTCCAGCACAGAAGGCAACTGTCGATTAAATAGATGAGGCTCTCTGTCAAGGTTTTATTTGACCCTTCACCTCACTAGCTACATCCAGCAATTAGGAGGGAGGTTTGTGGCCCTGTAAAGATTGGGAAACCATCAACTCACAAACAGTGAAATATCTTTATCCACTTTCACTTAAAGCTTCCCTCAAACTTGAGAACCCCTCCCACCCTCCAACTCCACTCTTCAATACCTGTTGACCACCACCCCTACATCACAGTTGCTCACCCTTCTTCAAACTACCAGTCACCCACTCCACCAATCCCAACCACCTCCATCCCTTCCTACCATGCTGTTCAATATCAGTCAACCACTGCAAACCATACTCCTCAGTACCAGTCATCATTCCCATCTTGCCCCCTTCCACCTTGCTCATCAATACTGCTAGCACCACACGCCATCCTCTTCAATATCATGTATCAATATAAATATCCCATCATCCAAAATCTGCACTGCATGGCACAGTAACATTTTTTCCTGTATCACTATTAAAACCCTACCCCAAGCTGCCTGTCATTTCCTCCAAAGAGTGTGACTCCAGATGATAATGCCAGACAATGTCAGGTGGTGAGGTTAACTATTCAGCCCCGGTACGTTAAGTTGTAGTGCTGCATTTTAGGCATGACTGATCAATAAAGTGGCTATAGAATAGTCTGGTTTAGTCTGCAACCTGATAACTGGTATTCACCTCTACAGTTTTGGGTAGGATTAATCAGTTATGTGGCCATAGCTCATGCTGTTATATTCTACATCCATGAAACCTGTAACTTCTTTCATATTTAGGCACATTCAGGCCTAGGAAGTAGATATTTTGTGACATTACACTCTAACAGGTGCAACAGGCAATGGACAGAGTGTACTTGGCCACCTTGAAAGTAAGGGGGTGGCTGCCAGTTCATTCCAGATATGCATTTGGAATTAGAACTGAAATGTATCCTGTAAGGCCTTGGTCGCTGGGAGACAGCATTCATCATTCAGCTGGATGTTCAGCATTGTGGTTATCGAGACATCTTCATTCCATCCATCCTCTTCAGATGGTTTTTACAAATAATATTGTGATGACATAAGGGGTCTTTCTGGAAAGCACCACAACTACTGAACCAAGTTATGAATTTGGTCATAAATTTGGTTCACTGGTAGAATAGATATTGTATCTTGATCGAACATTCCTGGTTAAATAAATATGTCTGCAAATACTGACCAGTACTTTTAAACATGTAAACATCCAAAATTAACATATGGTGTTCGAGTGCATGGAGTCACACATATGGACAGACCAGGAGCTGACCAGATAGGGCATGCTAATACATGTGCTGCAACTTGTGTCTGACTGCCAAGAGTGCCAGCGGAACTCAGTGTCAACGCACTGACATCCACTATCCAGTGAGCCAACCTCTATTTGGAGGTAGTCTCAGAAGGATGTGAGATAAAGGTGAACATCAACCAGAGCACTGTCTTAAGGGACAGGATCTTATCTCGCCTCACTCTAGCAGTTTGAAGGGTATGAAAGGCAACCTACAGTAGGAGGGTTTTACAACCCCTTGTTGATCAGGTCATGTTTCCAAGTGACATGTAGTCATATGTGTTATTGTGAGCAGCAATGTCACTCTTCAGTTTGACAACCTCCACTAAATTGGATCCTTAAAGATAAGAATTCTGAAGTCCTGAGCAATTCTGACAATTTGGAATACGCTAATGTAGATCTCTGAAAATAAGCTCCAGAAGTGGAGGTTCTTGAAGAAGGGAGGCATTAGCTTGTGGCCATTGGTCTTGTTGCTGTTTCAAACTTCCCAAAATCACTTCTTGCAGTCTTCCTACTTTCTTTTTGCCTGCAGTATTGTGTGCCACCCCTAAGTATTTTACCCTATTTGACAAGGATACACTGGCATACATATAGTTATTTTCTTCCAGTGATCCTATGTATGCATACACTCCCAGAACTCCTCATGATAGCCCATCCATGGTGGTCAACAAGAGCATTTCTTACAAACAACATATATTAAAGAAAGATAGAGATTGGAAATCATCAGATTTGTGTTAGTGACTCCACTTCATGGCATAGGCTCATCTTAAAGAGGTAGCTGTAGCCTGAGGGAGAGTGTCTTACTTGTCTATTGCATCCAAATTGTACCTTGTTTGTAAGAAATGTCCTTTTTGAGGGTGAACCACAATGGATGGGCTATTATAAAGAGTTCTGGGAAGCAGGTCTGGGTGGCTAGTACAGCACATCCTCGTCTTACAGTGTATGCATAAGTAGGATCACTGGAAGAAAAGAAGTCTTAAGCACACACAGTGGCCATATGTATGCCAGTGTAACCTTGTCAAGTAAAAAGTGCTTAGGGGTGGCACACAATATTGCAGGCATAGAGAAAGTAGGAAGACTGCTAAAAGGGATTTTGTGAAGTTTGGAACAGCAACAGCTAATGCCTCTCTTCTTCAAGAACTTCAACTTTAGGAGCTTATCTTCAGATATCCACTTTTGCATGTTCCAAATTAGCCAGATTGCTCATGATTTCAGAACTCTTATCTCCAAGAATCCAATTTTCTGTATGTTCCAGAAAAAATCTTCATGGTATAACAAGAGTTTGGATTTACCATACTTTGTGTTTAAGGCTTTTGAAAATAATCCCACAGTAATCTCTCTTCAGAGATTCATGTCTGCACGTTCCAGACCATCATATTTGCTCTGCACAAAAATTCAGAACCTTCTCCTTTCTTTCTGCATGTTCCTGAAAGGTCCATCATGGTGTCACAAGAGTTTAGAACCACAGTGCTTCATGTTTAAGACTGTTAATGAAATCCAGCTCCTTCCTCCCACTTAAACACAGCCAAGTAAATTTAGTGGAAGATGCTTGCATCAGTCACCAAAATCAATCGCAAAATCAATCGTTGAAGTGTATATTTTCCACTTTACCAATAATAAAACTTTACCGGTTAATAAAGCTTAATTTATTACAATTGAGTCTTCCTTGTATCGATAAAACACTACAAGGCTCTACTATCTTTATCTTACAAATCCTTCAGATTGGTAAGATTGGCACACTCTTTTCAATTTTTTTTCATTACCCCTTTAACATCATTTACATTTAATTCTTGACATTTATTTGGTGTTCATTTGTATTACAGATGCATATCTTCTCTAACCACCTTAGTTTAGCACTGTTTAACCTGTCGATGAGTGTAAAAAGAAAATCTGACACCTCCTAAAGAGCTCTACCGTGGCCTACATTCATAATGCTGAATATGAATGAAGAGAAGTGCATGTCATTTGGAAAATTGCTCGCCTATGGAAAGAGTATTTTTGTCAGTCAAAGAGAGTGCATGTGTTTACTGGGGAGGCACAGGAGGAAATTGATTGTGCTGATTCTATCTCTTTTGAAGTCACTTAATAGGTCTCTGTAATTTGTCTCAGCCCCCTTGGGAAGAAAGAGAAAAGTCTTAAATTAAACTGTAGGCACAGTCTCACAGAGATACACTGCCTTGCAATTAATGTACAGTTGCTGAAAAAAAAAGAAATAAAAACCTTCTTGATCATAGGCAAAAGCCTGCATTACAGTTGTTTTAATGGAGGATTAACAACTTTGAGAGATGTTTCACAATTAAGAAATGCCTGTGATTTCTAATTATCAGCCCATTTATTATGCCAACCTTTGAATGGGGTCAACCTTCTCTTGAATGTGGTGCTAAGAGGGTTTGTAGTTTCAGAGTTTGTGTCTGTGTCTATTACATAAAGAGGTGTTACCTTTTTCCATGATATTTTTAGTAATACGCCTCAATTCAAAAATGAAGAGATTAATAAAAATACATTATTAAAAAGAGATTTGTTTTTCATTGGCCTATTTTCATACGAACTCAAAGTGATTGGTCTCCCCAATCAGTGGAATCCCCAATATGTTGCCACAATATAACATCACCGATCCCTCTTTCAGGTAACAAGGCTTTCAATCTTTCTATTCAAGGATGAGGAGAACAAAATATCCAAACAAAATGATGCCAAAATCAAGAAAATAATAAAATTAAATTGCAATTTTCCATGGTTTTTTAGCAATGCAATTCACAGATAAAAGAGAAAAAGAAACAAAAACAAAACTTCAATTCAATCTACAAGTGAAAAGAACAAAACGTAGAACATGGATGGCAAATTAAAAATAATTTTGGAACTGAATTTTGTTGTCTTCTTTTATTTTTTAAGTGAAGAATGAACAAAACTTTAACAAGTAATTTAGCAATGCACTTTAATTGGCAGACCAACAGAAGAAACAAAAAAACCTCAAAAGAATTTGAATGGCAAATTAAGTGGTTTGCAGAAGGTAGTATGTCTGTTTTACTGTGGTCTTTTTTTCGCAAAACACTTCAATTCACACACATGAAGAGAAGAACAAGACAAAACAAACCCAGAACCCATTTCATTCTTAGAGATGGGGTAATTTCACAGAAATTTGAATTGCACATAATCATAGCCAACAAAGAAGTAATAAAAAAAAACTGCAAAATATGTCCAAAAAACTGAAGCAATTTGCTTGCAACACTGAAGTCTAGAGACAACAGTGGTGCGTAAAGCTTTTGTCTCATAAATTGTACAATAATGAGGCGACTTGGCTGCCAAAAGATTCAAAAAAGTGTTTCTCATAACATTTTAGCGTGGTTTTTCAGTTACCAGTACAAACATGTTGACTGAAAAGCTTTAAAAATCAGCTCAAATACAAATGGGTTGGATCCATGCCAAGCACTGTGTTTTTGTTGACTAAGCTGTCTGAATCACAAAGTAATGTTTAATGTTAGCTGCAGATAAGGTATTACATTTGTTTTTAACATTAATTGGACCATTTTACATGGAATATTGTCTACATTTCTTTTTCTTTTTTTGCTTGGCAGTCTGTATCATATATAGCTTCACTGTCAATGAATCAACTGAAACTTAAAAAATTAGGGTAATAAAAAAGGTTATTTTACTGTTCCTCATTTTGCATTCATTCCAATTTGCAAACACGTGACTCTTATAAGAGTCTCTTACGGCTTATAGAAAATTTTACTGGTTTAGAAACCAGTACAGTGCAGACTGATTCTGCAAACACACAAGTAATAAGTTCCTTTTATGAAAAGTTTAGCAAAAAGTCAAAACTGGGATTAATATTCATTCATTCAGCTTAGTCTTTTATTCTGGGTAACACCCATACACTGTAAAAAATGATTTGTTCACTCAACTTAACTTAGTTAAGCCATCTTGTTGCATTGACTCAGTTAAGTTGTATTGACTTAATTCTCTAAGTTTTCTCAACTTACAATGTTTAGTTGATGTTTAGTTTAATAATTGACCCAACTGCTTATTTCAAATTAACTGGACTTGCAGAGTTTAGTTTTAATGGGTTAACTTACATTATCAAGTGAGCAAAACTTGCCAAGTTTAGTTTAAATACACAAACTTACATTTTCAAGTTCACTTAAATTAATCTAGCAGATTTTCTCAATTAGAAACAGAACAGACAATGAAATACATTTTATTAAAGGTCTTTACTCCCAATTTAGAATTACACACAACGTACTTACAATATAATTGTCTTTACAAAATATTTTTTTCTTATAAAGTATTGTTACAAAGTAATTGTAAAGTAAAAGTAATCTCAAGAGGAGAAACTCTAAAATACACAATTAACACAGGCTCTTAGAAAAAAAAAAAAATACACCAGAACTTGGAAGATTATAAAATCTGAACTCAACATCTTTATTTCAATCTATTTTTAAGTGAGTATAGTTGTGCACTGCAGATATCTGCTCCAGTGTTCATCAACAGTTTTGATTTCCAGTAGTCATCCCTCTGCTCAGCTCTTCTTCAGAATCGTGTGCTGTATAAAAAACAATGCCAAACAATAAAAAAACCTTTATATTTCTTTCTTTACATTATAAAATCTAAAACATTAAAGCTGAAAAACATAAACACATCATGTACACCAAATCTTATTTACCTACAAATCATTGCTTGCGTCATGTTAGTGCTTCATCTTTTAGAGTCTTATGACAATTTGTTGATTGGTTGTAGTGAAACTTGCAGCTCCAGTAAATTTATGAACACCAAACGCCTCACACTGCTTGAAGTAATCCTATGACGAAAATAAAAAAATAAATAAAGCCAAAACAGATTTAATAGTGTACACAATCAAGTTCAGAATAATCACTAAATCATTGAAATATAAATTTACTCAAATCTTTCAAAATTATTTGTCTACCGCTGCAAGTTTTTGTTTACTGTGTGCATATGATGGGATATATTTGATAAAATCTTACCTGTAGTAAGTCAGTCTTTCTCTGGGAATGTGCTGCAACCTTTAGAATGAGAAAATGGCATTTATGTGAATTTTTTTAAATATTTTTCTTAAATATTAGTCTACTGTAAACATACGAAAATAGATGTTTAATAAAATCTCACCTGTCATAAGTCAATCTGATCTCTGGGAATGTGCTGCAACCTTTAGGACGAAAAAATCACATTTGGGTAAATTATTGTAAATATTTGGTCTTAAATATTTCACTTCTGTGCATTTATGAATCGAAATACTGGTAAAATCTCACCTAATAGAGCAGCAGCCTGATAGTGTTTTCTAAGTTAGTTTATTCGCTTGCTATACTAAGGGAGCTTGTGGAACCTGTTTTACGACTTCATTCTCTTTTTTCTGATCAAATAGCGCTCTGATATTGAAAACAGATCTATTTTCATATGGTTAAATACATGTGTCTCCTCTAAATCAGTGGTCCTCAGCCACCGGGCTGCAGACCAGTACCTGTCCATGGATCAATTGGTACCGAGCTTCACAAAAAAATTAATTATATCCGTTTTATTTATTATTTGATTCTGAACGATCTTTTATTTAAAAAAATATTTTATTTTGACTAATTAAAATAATTAATCTCGATCACTTGAGCATCAAAATTTGACCCACAAGCTATCAAAATTAGCTAGACATGGACGTCTTAGTTTCTTTGTGAAGGGGACTCAGACCCATTAAAGGACCCACAAACTGCTAAGGAATGAATCCACAAACCATTTGTCAACAAATGAGGTGAATCCAGCATGTCTGTGCAAGAAGATCAACTGCTGGAGATTGCAAATGATGGAGGCGTTTTAGGGGCCACTCACATATTGCACAAGTTCTTTATTTCCAATGGATGCACGCGGCTTTTGCGCACAGTGTGATGTGCTGCACTCAGTTGAAGACATCTTCAGAATGCCGCGAGTGCACCAAGAGTCACGTGACAGAAACTGATCAACTTCATATTTTGTATGGAATATACACATTTCGGTAGACTAATTGTCTCAGACAAACATTGCATTGCTTTTTAGTTTTCTCCATAAATAAAACGTGTATCAGAGTTGCATCAATGTTTTGTTAGCTTGTGGTTGATGCCCCTCCCCTGGGCCATGGTAAAACTGTCAAGCATTGACCAGTCCATGGTGATAAAAAGGTTAGGGACCACTGCTCTAAATAAATTTAACTACTGTGCTAGTAAATATTAGTTTTAGGTTAGTAATACTAGGTTACATCTACTAAAAATAAATGAATTTATTTAAAAATGGTCCATTGGAGTAAAGAAGTCATAACTCTTTTTCTTTCCATGGCTCTAGTCGTGATCAAGCAAATCAAACATCTAGACTAACTGAACGGATTTGTAAAGTCTGAGTAACTATATTTGACTCATCAACAACAAAAAGCTTCTGCCACCTGCTGATGCCCTCTTTGCCCTTCAGTGGGTCACAATGGCTCATCAGCATTCGCTTCACCTTCACAGGTCATAAAATAAACATGTTAGCGATGTGTCTGATTTATGTACCATGCAATTACGCACAGAGGACTAGATCAAATTTATGACTAAAACACTTTGACTTCAATAAGTGAAGTGAAGGGAGAGGTCAGTGAGGAAATTGCTCCAAATAAAAATTAAAAAACTGAAAAAATATCACCTGAATGTAGAGGGAGGGTTTAAATCATTATACATTTCATAAACCTGTTGTGCAGAGAATAACAAATACACATGTACAGTAAAACACACAATTTACCATGAGTTGGGTCACAAGTAATGATTTTCCCTTTATTATGTATGTCTGTTTCTGCTTGGGGCGGCACAGTGGCTCAGTGGTTAGCACTGTCGCCTCACAGCAAGAAGGTTGCTAGTTCTTAGCTAGGCCAGTTGGCATTTCTGTGTAGAGTTTGCATGGGTGCTCTGGTTTTCCCCACAGTTCAAAGACATGCTCTAAAAGTGAATTGGATCAACTAAATTGGCTGTATTTGGCACCGTGATGGCGCAGTTGTATCGCTGTCGTCTCACAGCAAGAAGGTCGCTGGTTTGAGCCTCGGCTGGGTCAGTTGGCATTTCTATGTAGAGTTTGCATGTTCTCCCTGTGTTCGATTAGGTTTTCTCCGTGTGCTCTGGTTTCCCCCACAAGTTCAAAGACATGTGCTATATGTAACCCCACCGGTCCTACAACACCCAACCTGCTCTGAGCTGGGATTGAACCGGCTCTACCAAGGCTAAAGACCATGAACTCTAGCATCTGTCGCTAGGGCACCTTTAGAGGCCAGAAGAGTGAGATTTATCTACACTAGCTGGCCTCTGCTACACTCACCCCGCTAAACCCCACTTCTATCCGGGTCACGGCACCAGTTGCAGCGTAATGTTTTCTGCGTTGTGTTAAAATCAATGACACATCGTACAAATCCTTGGCTTTTTATCACATCCTCGTTTATTCTGGATAACACAAAGGAACATATAAGAGGACTCGTGCAGCCTAACAAGGTGTAGCGATATATTCACTCGCACGCTCTTGAATCTCATGCAGACTGGGCCTAGACTTTAGCAAACGTCATATACAGTACATAAATATTTTAAAACATGTAACAACAAAACATGTACCTGGATAACACAAAGAAACATACTGTACAAGAGGACTTGTGCAGCCTAACAGCATGTAGTGATGTATTCACTCGCACTTTGAGAGAAAAATAACCAAAATAACAAAACGTAATGAAAAATAAATGTTTACATATTTATGGCTCCTGATGACCAGTCCTCCACTGCACCTTGGTCTCACATTCATTTTTAAAGGAGCGCTACCCTGTACTACAAGGTACTGGTGAATTGGGTAAGCTAAATTGTCTGTAGTGTATGTGTGTCTGTACTGGGTTGCAGCTGTAGGGGCATCCGCTGCGTAAAACATATGCCGGATAAGTTGGCAATTCATTCCGCTGTGGTGACCCCAGATTAATAAAGGGACTAAGCCAAAAAAAAAATAAAAGTAAAAAAAAAAAAGAGTATTTACCGCGCGATAAAAAAAATATCGCCGTAATCTATTCTCAAAGTTGGGTTGGGAGCTGGGTCTATTCTACCCAAGCTATGATGACTTTCAACTTGATATACTAGCGCGGATGTATACCTGACCGGTGAACCGTCCAACAAAATAGTGCCCTTTGAATAAATCAGCTGGATGCCCTTCTGGATCATTCATTTTCTTCGAAGACACTACCAGGGGCGGATCTATGCCCCATTTGCCACCCCAGCACTAGTGTCCTAGGCTGAATTCGAAACCGCGTACTTCTCTACTATTAGGTATGGAAAAAGCAGTATGCGAGCGATTGAGTATGTTTGAATCCGCAATGTTCAAAAAAGAGTAGGCGAGAATTATCTTAATCCTCGCGAGATTCGGCCGTACGTATACTCAATTTGCCTAGATATATGCATACTCACCCACAACATAATGGGAGAAAACAGTACGCGAAGAAAGAAGTACGTTTGAAACTTCAGTAATCATAAAAGTGTAGGCGAGAAATCCCCGGATGCCGTACTGCTTCTGGCCAGCTTCCGGAGTATTCTCGGACGGTTACTTATCTATCCCAGGAGGCCATGGGAAAGCCTTCAGCACGGAGAAGAAGAAGCAGGAGAAGAGGATACGTCATAATATTGAGGAAAAACGGGACGCAGACGCTTTGAAACGTAAGTTACTGGAAAGCAAAGAGACGCTCCCCTGAGTTAAATTGCATGTGTTGAGCTAACGGTAGTGTACAGTGAACTGTAGAGTTACTGACAGTGTAAAGATGCTTTATAGTAACGTTATGTTTGTTTTATTTTGCTCTAAAACATAATTATGTGGGAACTTGAAGCACATAACGTTACGCTTCAAACGTGAATTTACATAAACAAAAGACAATTATTAAATGTCTGACATAAATATATGAGAAGTGTAGCAGATCAGCAAATGACAACATTAAACAGACACCTGAGTGAGTGATGTGTTTGTGCTAATGTAGCATTCACTGCTGTATAATATTAATAAACCTAAATAAAACCATAATTCATTTGTTTTATCTGTTCATTTGTATAGGTGATAATGAGAAATTTATTTATTTTTTCTTTTCGAACACAAAATGACATTAGTCTGTTAAAATGACTTCTTTATTTTGTATGATCTGAAATATCCTCAGGTGCCCTGTGCATTGAGGATGAAGAAGCGCAGCAGTGTGCTGGAGATGATGAAGGAGATGATGTTGGAGATGCTGTAGTGCTTTGGACAAAACCCTGACAGATGTTGCTGTGGTCTCTTCTTCTTTAGAATAGGTTTCTCAGGCATGGACAGCTTCATGTCTTAACCCCGTTTTAGTCTGACTGCAGCAGTGATGATGCTGATGCTGATGACGAACACAAATGAACACCTGCTGATCATCTGCAGAACTGGCCCCGCTGTGTGGAGATGCAGCAGAACATGCGGTTCTACATGATTGTAGAACACGTTTGAATAAAGCTTTGTTTCATGTGTTGTGGACTTATTTGTCTTAGTTATTTTTATTCATTCTTTTAATCATATATTAATGTTTCCTTTTATGGTCAATAAATGAAATAATAATTTTTCAATAATATATACATTATTTCATATTTTGACAGAAAATGAAGATGTACTCACTTTGCTACATTTGACTAGTGACTATTAATGCATAGCTGTGGCATATAAAACAAATGTTAATTTGTATTTTGCTTCATTTATATATATGATTTGTTTGATTTATATAGATGTCCTTCATTATTGAAATTAAAAATATATATTTTAAGGTATAGAATAAATTAAAATGTTAATTCCCTGCTTCAAATTGTGGTCATGTAAAACAAGCAGACTAAAGCACTACTGTACACAAAGATGAACATCACTCTTGGATGGCCTACAGTAAGTAACAGCACACTATTGATGCCAATATAATAAAATATTACAATAATTCTCCATATCTTCTGGTATATGAAGAGTTACTTATTTATATTATTATTATAGGATTGTTATAATTATTATTAATAAAGAACTTATAATTTATACAGGCTCTGAATAACATGGTTGTATCGTTTAAAATTAACAAAAATGACGTAAATGTATTGGGTTTCTTGTATTATGAGATTATATGCACACAAATGCACAATGAGAAGGTTAAATATATCTGCATTGAATAATCAAACAAGTCAGCAAAACAAACGAGATTTAAGCAGGTTACTTGTGGATGAAAAATGTTATAAAAACAATAAAGACAACAAAAAATTCATGTGAAATTTTTTTAAAATAAAAATATTAATTTAAATTAAGATTCATTCGACCTGCAATTTCTTTAAAGTTGTTGCGCTTCTAACATCAGTCACATGATAACGTAAACATGGCGGATGAGGTACGATCCTATTCATACTTAACGAGATTTGGCTGTTGAGTGCCTACTCTTTTAGTCCTCGTTAAGTAAGTACTTATTGAAATTGAGTACCTACTCATTGAGTATGCGGTTTCGAACGCAGCCCTAGTGTTCTAAAAATAAAAGCGTTTCCTCAACCGATTTAAAGCAGCGACTCTCTATTTTGATGACATAAAAATAGCGTATAGTGTGACGAGCGTCCCAATCATCTATCAGCGTCGCCCCGAAAAGCAAGGACGGACACCTGGAAGAGCTAGTAAGAAACCGAGCGATCCCTTCGGGTGATCAAGCGATGGTCTGAACAAACAACTCTTATGAACTGCTTCGTTTTAGTGAATCAAAGACATTTAGTGCAGCGAGATCATCACACAAACAAATGACTCAATCGTCAATCAGGCTCTTTTAACAAACCAAAAGTGTTTTTTGACCGATTTCCTCGCATATATTAATGACTAACAGCTTAACTGTAAACTATTTTCAAAAGTATATTGTTCAGTAGCTTGAATATTCAAGATTGTCCAAACCTTTGATAACTGGCATCACGTGACAACGCATTTGGCCGTGTCCAGTCCATCGATATGCTTAAGTTGAGAAACAAATCCAGGTACTGAATTACTTTAATACTTAAACAATGAATGCTAAATTAAGGTAAAAAAATCTATGTGTTGTCTGAGATAGTTGCTTGCTAGTTATATGACAACTAAATAGCAAGTTTTTTGAATCAGTTATATTTATTGTTAGCCTTACCTTGTTAGCTAATCGAAATTGTTCAGTGTAGTGTATCTTGTGTATTATTTGTTTTTGACTTAAGGAAACTTGATTCACTGAGAAGTTGTATCCATATGCAGTCTGCATTGTTTGTCATGCTTTGTTAATCAAATTTGGCATAGACTTAAACTTGCTACAGATTTGCATAGAACTCACCAAAGAGAAGTTAAACATACCATACCATCTCCTTTAATTTATTTGACTTTCCAATCCAGATTTCCAATCCACATCAGCCTTTATTTCATTTTTTAAGACAATGTAAAAATGTGCACCCTAGTGTATACACTGAATAAGAATAGCGTTCCTTGAATCCACAAAAACCATGCAAGGATGCTTGCTTTAGTGTTGCCACCCCTCATAATTTTAATGCCACCCCCTTGCCACCCCATGAATATTTTTTTTTAGATCCGTCCCTGGACACTACTGATTATGCTTACATGGACATCTGTAATCTAGTTATTTGCCTTAATAGACAATAATATAATGAAGGTGTTTACGTGAAGTGCTTTCATGTAAGAGTTCCCTGTAATTTTGGGTGACTTATTTTGGAATGACTCTTTTTTGGGACTGATTATGGAAATTAAAGTCCTACATGACGGTAATAGTTTGATTGTGGTGTTTACTTCAATAATGGCACTAATATCTGCATACTCCACGTCTTAATTCCATTTTTGTTTAGTTCAGTTATGACTTTTTAGTCATTATTTGGATAGCACACATATTCTGAATGCACACAAATTCTGAATATATATATATATATATATATATATATATATATATATATATATATATATATATATATATATATATATATATATATATATATATATATATATATATATATATATATATATAATCAGTATACAGTATATTATAAATACATATTAGTAATATTATTATTATCATTATTAGCTGTCAAAGATTAGTTGCCTTCTGCATAAGATAATGTAAATCTTGTTGACAGCAATGTTAATGTGATTCACAGCATCCACAGTCAACATGATCAGAATGAATAAAAGCATCCATCAGTGATTTGCTCTAATGGTTTTGATACCACAAATTAGATGTAATCTGCACTGCTGTTTTTGAACCACAGCCAACAGTGGATTATTGCTGGTCACGCTTTATCTTTGCGGTATGCATAATGAGACGGCTATTGATGTTAACCCTCAGAATTATGGCAATCACTTCATTTTACAGCTGGAGCTTTGTACAGCTTCCTTCACAAAACCCCTGAATAAAATTTGCCAAATTTATTGGAAAAAGGGAACATTGCTCATGTTCATCATTTGTCCATCCTTTTACCAAATTATGTCAGTTTATTTCTATAGCAGCTGCTCTGTTGAGCCCTATTAGTAATCTCCTGACTTTCAAAAGAGCCCTCTTAAATCCAATCTAAATCTGGTCCATGAAAATTGTAGCCAATTTGTTGAAGACTCCTGCTGTTTCATCTTCCAAATAAATGAGAATAAAGAGAATAGCAGCCAAAATCAAGTATGACGTAATTATTTCATGTTATTGTATGTGTCAAATGGATTCATTAAAGCTGAACTCCCAATTCAGTTATATATTAATAACCAAACTTTCCAAGTTAGGCCATTAACCTGACTTTAAACACACACCACACTTAAAAAAATAACTCATTGAATGAACTCAATTTAATTGAGGGCAAGATTTCCATCCAATAAATTTGTTTAGCACCAACTAAAAAAAAACTAAATACACAATTAAATGCAATTGAGTTGGTCCACCATGATTTTGTCATATAAAAGTTTAAATATATTTAAACTTTTATTAAACTTAAAGGTCTGATAATATAATGTATGTGATGTGTTGTACATTTCAAAGTCTCTTAGTTTTATTTGAAGTTATCCTAAATAAACTAAAAGAGCCATTTTGAGCATATTTCATGAGATACATATGCAGTTGATTGAGACTGATCTCAGAACTAATTTTAGGAATGCTATTGCTTCAAGGTGGTAATCTCAAAACTCAAATCATTGCATGAAAATCTTCTAAATCTTCAAACTAAAGTGAAGATTAAACTTTAAACACCTCGGATTACTTTTATTGTCAACATTTCTCTCTCTTATTTCAATCCCATGCAAAGCATGCTGGGAACTACAAATCCCCCAACCAGGTAGTTGGACCAACACAATTCTTTCATGTTGTCCCAACACAAAATGGGTAAATTAACTTAATAGTTTACAAATTGAACATAAAACAAATAAATTGGCGAAAGAATTGACAAGAATAGTGTTGTTTCAGCTCATTTTAAACAGGTAGCTGGAACAAGCTGGAGTAATCAGTCTTTTAGTCTTTTAGTGCATGTGAATAATATTTTTCACTAAAATGGTGAAGTTTATTTTCAAACACAGCAATGGCTGCATATGTATTTATGACTTTTAATGTATGTAAATGTACGATATAAACATTTGGCTGCTCAGTACAAAATCAGCACGCTGAAAGAAATCTCTGTTTTGTCTTCAAATTACCACTCCGCAGGTGCTGATCTTATTACAGTTTTCAGTGCCCTATTAGCCTATGTATAATGCATGCACCTGCAATGCATAATAGATGTGAACTTCATGGTAAAATGCTAGCAAAAGGCTAAACAAATGGCAGGCCGGGGAATTCTTCAGCTTCATTAGTAAATTATTAGCTTTACACAGCAGGACAAGCAGTGAATCAGGAATGGCAGTTGACTTTAGATAGACAATTATTTAATAAGACTTTGACATAGCAATTGGGAAGTTTTGAGGACTGAAACATTTTCATAATATTCTTATTTTTTTTTCTTTATCATGGATAATGCTGATTTTCTGCACAAATTCTGCTATTAAACATGATTGTTTCTGAACAAAAATATATAGAATCAATAAAAATCCTTGGAGCTTACAGCAGGTCTGATTTTAAATGCATATGAGTTATTGTTAAAAAAATCAATTTCCCTATGAAGAAAATGAATGGAGTTTTTACTTCCAAAACTGTTGAGCTCTATTAAGGAAGGTCAGAAGAAAAGACTTGATCTGCAAAAAAATTTACCAAACAGCTTTTTGGCATCTTTCCAGGTCTTTTTAACAGACCACAGCAAACATTTCATGTCTTGCTCTGACTGTCTGTGAGCTTTTATAAACCAGGAGACCAAATAAAATGTAAAAATCAAATGGTGCACTTGAGTAACAAGGTGTCAAATGGATGGTGTCACCTGTTGCATGTAATGTAGGCAATCACATTCAAAACTTGATTGAAATTGCATGCTTGATATATTTGCATGATTGCCAGGAGCAGTTTTATGCTTTGCACAGTGCAACTGTTGGTTTTTTCATACATGCAGGAAACATCAAATCAAAACCACACAGCACTTATCATGTTTATTTGAATTCTCCCACTAATAGGCTTAATAATTAGATGCTCTTTAGTGCAAAGTATTTATTTAATGCTATTTAATTGACTGCAGTCTTCACTGTGGTATTAAACAAGAAAGAATAGCATCTCAATAGATGAGATGAACCTATCTCCCTTATTGAAAAGGCAATATAAAAAAGCAAACACTGTAGTCATAGAGATTGAATTGTGTTGTTTCCCATATTGGGAAATGTTATTATCAAAAGTAATAAGGGAAAAGTTATTACTGTGTGTTTCTTCAACTGCTGGCACTTTTATGTCACTGGGGTTGATTTTTATTAAATCCAACAGGATTCTTTCTGTTATTTAGATCACATTGTTGGAGTTTTTTTTCTTAATTTAAGTTTTCTACTTTTTGTTGTAATATTGTTGTTGTTGTTTATGGATTATTGACCTGATAAGTCAATAATCTAGACTTATATATCATATAAATTACTGTGTTAAAAATATAAACTAAACAAAGAAATGCCCATATACCATTTAAAAAATACAATTTTATATTAAACAAGACTATCTCACAATTGTGTGCTTGATTGGTCCACTAGATCACTTAGTGAAAGAAAAAAAAAATAATAATAATTATATATATATATATATATATATATATATATATATATATATATATATATATATATATATTTTTTTTTTTTTTTATTATTATTTTTTTTTACAATTAAAACATAGGCAAGGCAAGTTTAATTATATAGCACATTTCATACACAGTGGCAATTCAAAGTACTTTACATAAACAGGAATAAAAGAGACAAGTATAAGAGAATAAAAACAAATCATAAAAGTGATTAAAAACAGATAAAAGCTAATTAAAATGTGTTAAAAAGGTTGTAAAAGAATGAAAAAAGAAAAGAAAGACGTAATAGTGCGATCTGTCAGACATAGCACAGTGCTCATTCAGTAAAAGCACAGCTAAACATTAATATAATGAATTTTTGTTTACTGTAATCCCAGTTTAAAGTACAACATTATTGAGAATATTCTATATTCTATTCTACTATTGTAAACAAAACATAAAAACAAACAGACTCATATGTAAATCAGATATTTAGTTAATTAATGCTGTAAAAGAATATTTTACATCAACTAAAGATCAATTTGGCAACGCAGTGGGGCAGTAGGTAGTGCTGTTGCCTCACAGCAAGAACGTCGCTGGGTCGCAGGTTCGAACCTCGGCTGGGCTGGGTCAGTTGGCGTTTCTGTGCGGAGTTTGCATGTTCTCCCTGCGTTTGCGTGGGTTTCCTCCGGGTGCTCCGGTTTCCCCCACAGTCCAAAGACATGCAGTACAGGTGAATTGGGTAAGCTAAAATTGTCCGTAGTGTATGAGTGTGAATGTGTGTGTGGAAATTCCCAGAGATGGGTTGCGGCTGGAAGGGCATCCGCTGCGTAAAATCGTGCTGGATAAGTTGGTGGTTCATTCCACTGTGGCGACCCCGCAAGGGACAAAGCCGACAAGAAAATGAATAAAGATCAATTTTTTACAATTTGACAAAATAATTGTGTCATTTGTAGTACAAATGCTTTTTAAAAGATATTAAAACAAATAACGTATATATTTTGTATTTAGAAGCTTTGGAAATGTAATGAATATTTCTGCTTGCAAATCATATACTATTGTCACGAGCCATGGTAGCATTCAAAATATCATAAATGTTTTTAAAGTGCACTATGACGATGTGAAGACTGCTAAAACTGAACTGAAATAAAAAAATAACTGTGAAAACACATTACATTAAATGCGAGAGACAACTTTAAGTGGATGGTAAAGTGTGTGAAAGGAAAAGAGCATTGAGGAAAACTCAAAACAGACCACAGCCAGGAACTCTATTTATTTTATTTTTATTTCTGTTATTTAACAGGAAGTCTCATTGAGATTAAAAATCTCTTTCACAAGAGAGACCTGGCCAAGAGAACAGCCATACAGTGGAAAAAAAATCAAATACACCACATTAAAACAACATTTCATCAATCCTCTCATCAAAAATAATCACATCTCTTTAGAATGCCTTTAAATTCCAAGTAGGAATCGCTGCAGCCTAGAGACCTCCAAGTGGGAAGGATTACACCCCAAGTAGGTTGGGTTTAGAGTTGGGGTAGGTTTAGACCTTAATAAACCACAACAGGTTACTGTGAGGTTGGGTTTAGGGCTGGAGTAGGTGTAGGGTTTCATAAAGCACAATATTGGACTCTGTGTCATGTACATAACATTAAATAGATAAAAACTCTAGGTTTTTATTTAGTGGGGTACAGCCCACTTGGAGCTCAAGGCCCAGCCACATATTCACATAAAGACACAATTTTATTGTTTAAATCTTTTTGCAAACTATTCCAATGGTGAAGGTGCACAATAAGCTCTAGATTTATAGTTCCAAACTCACAAGTTTGCAGAGCTATATGTGAATGTTTGTTGGAACCTTGCATTTGGGAATCACAGAATAGCTAAACTGTGTTGGTAATGGCTCTATCAGGTTGGATGGGAAGTGACGGTATGCAGCCATTTTCAGATCTCTCCAGAGATGTTCAATATGATTTAGGTCTGGGCTCTGGCTGGGCCACTCAAGGACATGTACCGAGTTATTGTGAAGCCACTCCATTGATATTTTGGCATTGTGCTTTGGGTCATTTTCCTGCTGAAAGATGAACCGTGGCCCCAGTCTGAGGTCAAGAGCACTCTGAAGCAGGTTTTCATTCAGGATGTCTCTGTACATTGCTGCATTCATCTTTCCCTCTATCCTGACTAGTCTTCCAGTTCCTGCTGCTGAAAAACATCCCCACAGCATGATGCTGCCACCACCATGCTTCACTGTGGGGATGGTATTATCCTGGTGATGAGTGGTGTCTGGTTTTCTCCAAACTTAACGCCTGGCATTCACTCCAAAGGGTTAAATTTTAGTCTCATCAGACCAGAGAATTTAGTTTCTTATGGTCTGAAAGTCCTTCAGATGCCTTTTGACAAATTCCAGGCGAAGAGAGGCTTACGTCTGGCCACTCTACCATACAGGCCTGATTGATGGATTGCTACACACATAGTTGTCCTTCTGTAAGGTTCTCTTCTCTCGACAGAAGAACACTGGAACTCAGACAGATTGACCATCGGGTTATTGATCACCTCCCTCAGTAAGGCCCTTCTCCCCTGATCACTCAGCTTAGATGGCCGGCCAGCTCTACCACTTACGGATGATGGAGGCCACTTTGCTCATTGGAACTTTCAGAGCAGCAGAAATTTTTCTGCAACCTTCCTCAGACTTGTGCCTTGAGACAATCCTGTGTCAGAGGTCTACAGACAATTCCTTTGTCCTCATGCTTGGTTTGTGCTTTTACATGCACTGTCAACCCTGGGATCTTATATAGACAGGTGTATGCCTTTTCAAATCATGTTCAATCAACTGAATTTACCACAGGTGAACTCCAATTAAGCTGCTGAAACATCTCAAGAATGATCAGTTGAAACAGAATGTACCTGAGCTCAATTTAGAGCTTTATGGCAAAGGCTGTGAATACTTATGTACATGTGATTTTCCAGGTTTTTTATTTGTAATAAATTTGCAACAATTTAAAAAAATATTTTTTCACATCATCATTATGGGGTATTGTGTGTAGAATGTTGAGAAAATAAATTAATTTAATCCATTTTTGGAAAAGGCTGTAACATTAAAAAAAATGTGGAAAAAGTGAAGCGCTAATACTTTCCGGATGCACTGTATTGTGAGGCTGTGAGGCAATATATTGGTAGTTTGGTAAAATCACAGCGAGCTGGATGCAAGTTAAGAACTTTAAAGCTGCCAACTAAGACAAATCTAATTAAAGCAACAAAACAAATTTTATTAACTATACATGGACAAGACAAAAACTTGTTGATGTAACAAGAAAGAATTTTGTTGAGTTGAGGTGCTTTACTGACATAAGATTAAATTCAATCAGATAAACACAACACAAATATTTTAATTCAACTAGCTGCAAAGACGTTACACAGACCTGTTAAAAGTTTAGATGCAGAATTGGTGCTACGATTAAATCATGTTGATTCAACAGTTTTTTAAGTACATTTTTTAAGTGATGTTATTAAAAGCGAGAAAACCAATTGCCTTAAAAGCAACAAGTTGACTTTACAAAAAGTAATGTAAGTAACCCCATTGTCACTTTTTTTAAACAAAAGTAAACGAATCACTTTTCTGTGTCTAGCAAAATGACATACAGTAAAATTAATCTGCTCTTCCAGACTCCAGTGTGTCTTCTAAATTCAACACAGGCTATAATTGTATATTTTTTAGACTTAATGAAGCACTAAATATGTAATATTGTGATAAAACAGTAATCATTTGAAAATTATTTGAATAAAGTCAACTTGTTGCTTTTAAGGCAAATGGTTTACTCGCTTTTTACAGTGTTTACTTTTTGGAGACCTAATGGAAGTAACACAACAGATTTTAATAACCATACATGGACAAGACAGAAACTTGGTGATGTAACAAGAAAGAATCTTGCTGAGTTGAAGTTCTTTACTGACATTGAGTCAATAAGAAAAAAAATAAATTCATATTAAATTAAATCAGATATACACAATATCAGGGGCGACGCAGTGACGCAGTAGGTAGTGCTGTCGCCTCACAGCAAGAAGGTCACTGGTTCGAGCCTCGGCTGGGTCAGTCGGCGTTTCTGTGTGGAGTTTGCATGATCTCCCTACGTTCGCTTGGGTTTCCTCCGGGTGCTCCGGTTTCCCCCACAGTCCAAAGACATGCGGTACAGGTGAATTGGGTAGGCTAAATTGTCAATAGTGTATGAGTGTGAATGAGTGTGTATGGATGTTTCCCAGAGATGGGTTGCAGCTGGAAGGGCATCCGCTGCGTAAAACATGTGCTGGATAAGTTGGCGGTTCATTCCGCTGTGGCGACCCCGGATTAATAAAGGGTCTATGCCGAAAAGAAAATGAATGAATGAATGAAACACAATATCAATATTATAATTCAATTAGCTGCAAAGAAGTTACACAGACCTATTAAAACCTTGTTAAATTCACAAGTTAATACTATGTTCATATAACACATTTAAAGCAGTTACTTGATTAGTTTAGATGCACAATGGGTGCTACCATTAAATCATGTTGATTCAACAAATTATTTTTGAGTGTACTACTTCTCTGAATAGATCTTTAGAATTGTATTTAGTGGTTTTTACCTGTGTTTTTGATTATTATTTTAACAACAGAAATCATAATGCATACTTTACGAGATTGTATAAATGTATACATACATCCATTGTTGTAGAGCAATTATTAATCATTTTCTCTGTGTGGAGTATACACAATAGCAGTTTATGCATTAATTACTTTGTGTCTTTTCGATTAGCAGTCAAACTGAAAAGGAAATCTAAATAAAAAGAAGATCAAAAGAAGCAGGCCAATTCAATCTTCCCTAGATGTTGTCTTAACAAAAACATTATTTTATTTTTAAAGTGCTTTCAGTAGGTATTACGCAGATTTATCATTGGAATAGGGGTGTTGTACTGTATGTATGGCCAGCGGAAACTGAAACGCAACCACTGAACATGAGATTGAGTTAATGACAACGTTTTGTGGGTTAACAAACCTTTTAAGCTACATCAAAAAATGGATTACATCAGTCTAAGCTACAACCTTGTTATATACTATCAGCTACAACCGTGTTTGATCCATTATCTGTATGTTGTACAGTATAATTCTACTCTGTTGGCTAACAGCTAGCAAAACGCACACCTCTCTGACCTGCACTGATGCTAGAGAACAGTTGAAATTGTTTGATAGTGGAGAGCGGAGTGCTTTTTCGTGTTAGTTTAGCCCCAGGTCTGCAGTATCCTGAGAAATATGTTTTATCTGATTTAACCAGGCTCCCACAGAATGAACAAAAAACTCCAATATAGCAGATTTTCCCAGTGGACAGTGAAGACCTTATATCAATGCTCCAACAAACCAAACAAGCTCGGGGAGTTCAACTAGATCATTTATAGCATTAGACATTGATCATCTCTCAATACTGCAGCCTAATCTCTTCCCAAGACCGATGAGTAAATTTAGCCTGGTTTGCTACGCTAAGTGTTTGCTTGAGTAATTGACATCAATACATAGATTGAGGGGTTAGCTCAGTGATTTTGTGCTTGTATTTCAGGTCGAGGCTATGTAGAGGTAATCTTTATAGATTGCATGGGTTTGTTGTGAATTAAATAATGTTAATTTAATGAACTGCTATCAATTTACAGTAAGGTTACATTTCATCACCTTAGAACTATAAGGTTCTTTCTGACATTTTTGTCAAAATTGAGTTATGAGTTAATGTAAATGACAACTTATTTAATTATGTGATGTTTTTTTTTTCAGTTGTTTGCATTTAAAAAAAAAAAAGGTTTTATCTGCAAAGTCGAACTCTAGCTTGGCTCTATAAGGTTCTTTCCGTGAGCCAATCAGCATTTCGAATGCATGCACGAGGACCAATCAGGTTTAGCTTTCTTTGTCAATCCGCTGGACTGCTTCAGATGGATTTGGATTTCTGTCTTTCAATCTGTCCCAGCATGGATCAACATTTATCCCTTTTCTCATTACTTTATAAATATGAGCATTTGAATAATGAATAAAGTTAACACATTGCTTAATATAAGAATGTTCAGTGTGTTTGCTTTTCTCTTTGTAACTCTATTTTCAGCAGCCACCAAATTAGGTCAGAGTTCATGGAGACCTCGAGTGGAACTGAAGGGCTTGATGATTGAAAACAACTGTACAACTGTTTTCCTATTTGTATTGCTATGTGTTAATACTGTCTAAAGTGATTTTGATATTATTGTTATGTGTTTATTCTGTTTAAAGTGATTTTACTTTTTATTCAAGATAGACTTTGTGTAGTAAGAATATAACTGCCTGAATGTAGATTATACCGGTTTTTAACCAGTTCTGATAAAGATGGCTGGGAGTAGACTCAACCTTGGGTGAGAAACAGGTTGTACCTTAAGTGTGTGTGTTCTATTTGATTGTGGATCTGTTTCACAGGTCTGGAGTCAGCTTTAAACATTCTAGTGGATGTCTGACATTTATATGCTTGAGATATTGTTCAGAATTGTAGGCACGCACACATGTGGAAATTTTCCTAGTCTATCTGTGTTTTAACCAATAAGGTTAGAACACCTATATGTATGACGCAGTTAATGATGTTGTGTGAGAGTATAATTGATTTTGATTTATGATTGTAAGGAGAGCGGCCTAGGAACTCATTGCGAGTGTTGAAGCTGGCTTCTGCTGATGACACTGCAAACTATCTTCAGTAAACTTTATTTATTTATTTATTTGAATCTCTGACTCCGGCTCTTCTTCATCTGACAGACTGCTCATTCTTTGGGTTAAAACTGTAAATTATCCCTACATTCCGTTGACAGTGGGAAAGACCAGAAAGAAACACAGAATCGAAGTCGACTAAATAATGCCGCACCACACAAAATTGAGAAGAAACCTTAAATAATTAAGAAGACTGATTGTATTTCTTGAAAATGAATGCTTCGATTAATGATCTGCCAGACAGAACCTTATAATTGCAAGCAGAAAATTACTTTTTAGAATTAGAAGGTTTTATCTGCATTTGCCCTGGTTTTTACCCCAATTCGAAAATTTAAGAGAATTTGAATAATTTACATTTAGAGTACATTTAGTGTCTCTGTCTTGTTAATGTATGAAAGAGAACTGTTACACACATATCGTGTGCTATATGGAATTCAAAAACTTTGAAGCTCAATATCTCCAAATCATTTAGAATGCAGATAGAAGCTTGTAATTCCAAGGTGACAATTTTTTAACATTAGTTAACTGCACTCGTTAACAATGTTTTAACATTTACATGCATTAGTCTTAGGTAATGCTCATTTTTTTATTTATTAATTTAGAAATTATTATTATTATTAGCGTTATTGGTATCAGAAATCACTAATACATTTCAGGAATAATTACAAAGAACTACTTACATGAAAAATATATAGTAACCCTACTATAGTAAAGTGCTTGAATTAATCTGTTGCATGTGCTAATACTTGCTTTAATAATACAATAGTAATATAAACAAATACTGAATGGTACAATTACGTTTTATAATAAGCTAACTTCAATGTACCACAGTTTACTGTAGCAAAAACTAAAGCTGCGTCACAAATGGCACATTATACACTATGCACTTATGTACTATGTACTTATGCACTTACTCACTCAACAGCATAGTATAGCTGCATCCCAAATGGCACACTATGCACTTATGCACTTACACACTCATCAGCATAGTATATGTATGTAGCATTGTTCCAAAATTCAAACCATTTCCCAGATGACATTTGACGGTTGCCAAATTAGTGAAATAAATGACCAAAGTACCAAATAATACCTGCCATGAGTATAACCGCATTCACCATCGGGAGGCGCTATAATCACTCTCGTAGGAGAATTTTGTTTTCACAATCCAAAATAAATAATGTAATCCAACATGAGCGCCCGAAAGCTCCGCCCTTTTCGCTACGTAAGAAAAGCGGCGGTCGTTTGTGAAGTGTCCATCATTCCACATTTCATTTTATCGGTTGAATAGTGCATAAGTATGCGATTTGGGATGCACCATGTATGTATCTAGTGTCATCCCAAATGGAACACAAACATTTTTTTTACTAAGCGGAAATTCAAACAGTTTCCCAGATGACGTTTGACGGTTGCCAAATTAGTGAAATAAATGACCAAAGTACCAAATAATACCTGTCATGAGTATAACCGCATTCACCATCGGGAGGCATTATAATCACTCTCGTAGGAGAATTTTGTTTTCACAATCCAAAATAAATAAAGTAATCCAACATGAGCGCCCGAAAGCTCCGCCCCTTTCGATATGTAAGCAAAGCGGTGGTCGTTTGAAGTGTCCATCATTCCATATTTTATTCTACAGGGTGAATAGTGCATAAGTATGCGATTTGGGATGCACCATGTATGTATCTAGTGTCATCCCAAATGGAACACGAACGTTTTTTTTACTTTTGCTATGTGAGCAAAGCGGCGGTCGTTTGTGAAGTGTCCATCATTTCACATTTCATTTTACCGGTTGAATAGTGCATAAGTTTGCGATTTGGGACGCTCCTTAAAGTATGCAGTATTTATTATAGTTTATCAGTTTACTATAGTGTGCTGTAGCATTTATTATCAAAGCTTTGTAAATACTATAGTTTATAGAGTATTTTTGTCCATGTGGGCAGTACAAATTGAATTAAACATTAATTTTTGAAGTAAAAATCAATTGTTCTGATACTATTATTAACACACTGTTAATCTGTAAGTCAAGTTTCTTCTTTGTTTTCCTTTTGTTCATTATTTTACACATCCAAAGAAATGACAAACAAATACAATGAGTCATTAAATGTATAAATCTTCTAATCTAAGGTCCTTGAGTGCACCAAGACAGGCACTATTGAATATTAAAATAAGCACGAGCTTTCAATAAATCTGCCACGATAACCCTCAGGACCGACGGCTGTTTACATACTGTATATGGTCTGCACGCTGACAGTTTTCTCAAAATAATGAAGTCATTTAAAGCCCCATTTGACTCAGTGTATTGATACATCTGCTGAAAGGGCTTGTGCCCCCTGAATAATTAGATGTTAGAATGCCGGAGGAGCATTCGCTGAGGTTCATTTATCCATGAAAGCTGTTCGTTGAGTGAAATACACTTTCGCTGCTCTTGAGGTGAATTCTACAGCAATTTGTCAGTTCAAAGTGAAGAACGGAGTGTGATCTTAGTCATGAGGTCTATCAATTGCAGACATCCCGGTCAACACATCAGAGCAAACAACTGGAGATTTCTCAGTTTGAGGCCTAAAATAGGATTTTAAGCCCTACTTTAGACATCTTTTGATAGTCACGCTGCTGATATTGACTGTGAGTTGGAGCTGTCTGTTTTCATGAGATTCATTATCATAGTTATTTAAGCCATCAGTCCTACAGTGTATTTTGCCGTTTTAATTCAATGACTGTAAACATTAGAATTTTAGTGGATATCGTCTTCTATTTTTAATGGTAAAGGTGTATTACTTAGGGTTGGGCGATAATTTGATAACAATAATTATCACTATATTTTTTCCGATAAAATAGTAATGACAGTGCGATAAGTGTTCGATAATGTTTATACACTATGCGTGATGCTGCACAGACATTTTGCAGCCTGCACTTCCGGATTCCACACGTATACAAGTTTACAGCCATACAGTGTTAGCTGCAATTGGAGGAGTAAGAAATAAGAAGTTAAAATAAGAAAGGTAACAGACATTGTTGACAAGAAACATCACTAAACTTCAGTAGTCTACATAGTTTTTTGCAATCCAACACAAAACAGAGCAACGTGCACTGCAAATTGTGTTATCAAAAACAGCCAGCACCACAAACCTGTCTCATCATTTAAAACAATGCCACACTTATGAAGATGCAAAAAAATTATAGACCCAAACAAGTGTTGGTAAACGTGGACCATCTGCAAGCATCAGCGCAACTACCCTGCATAATTACATGTCATCATTTTCAAAGGCTGTGCCTTATGAGAAAAAAACAAAAAGACACTATAACAGACCACACAATCTTAATAAACACCTGATGCTTGCTGTAAACTGCATGCTGCATTATTTAAGGACATTTGTTATGACATTGCTGGTAAAATAATCAGCCTTTATATATTTTACTATTTTATCCTTTTTTATATATAATATATAATATATGTTATTTAATAATATATACTGTATATTATAGGTGGGCATAGATTTTTTTTTTTAATTATTAGTCTAGATTAAAATGGCTCATTTGAATTCTGCTGAAGGCATTCAGAATATGTGTGCTACCAAAATAATGACAAAGTCTTCGAGAATGGGTTTCTCAAGCCAGGTGGTGCATTAGACCAGGGGCTCATCTCCTGTTTCCAAAATGCATCACAAACTGCTTGAGAAACTGTTCTACTATGATAATTGGTGATGAAAATAAATGATGTTCAATAAGATGTACTTGTGTTTACTGTTTATTCAGTTTAACATGAATTTTAAACTGTAGGCCTACATAAGCTTGAAACAGCAATTTTTGATTACCTAATCCGACTAAAGTCATAACTGAACTAAACAGAAATGGAATTAAGACGTGGAGTATGCAGATATTTGTGGCATTATTGAAAAAAACACAGCAATCAAACTATTACCGTCATGTAGGACTTTTCGCCATATTTTCCAACAAGATCCACACACGCAGCTGTCAGTAAAGGACCGCACACACACATACACACACACACATTGCGAAATGCGAAAGTTTTTTCTTTCCATTTGACGTGCGTTATTAAATTCCATAACACTCTCACCAGTCCTTACTCCTTATTTGCATCTAATACCCCAGTTTATCACGGGGGCATGAATGAAATATTCATGAGTGAAGGTGAAACTGCCAAACTGCAGTTAAAGTCACCCAAAATTACAGGAAACTCTGACATAAAAGCACTTCAAGTAAACACCTTAATTATATTATTGTCTATTAAGGCTAATAACTAGATTACAGATGTCCACGTAAACGTAGTCAGTTGTGTCTTCGAGGTAAGTGAAAGATCCAGAAGGGCATCCTGCTGATTTGATTCAGAAGGGCACTTTTTGTCAGATGGCTCACCGGTCAGGAATACATCCGCGCTAAAATATCAATGTGAAAGTCATCATAGCTTGCGTAGAATAGACCCGGCTTGCAGCCCAACTTTGAGAATAGATTAACGGCGATATTTTTTTTAATCGCCTGATAAAAGTCTCACGTTAACGCAGCACGTTAATGCTGATAACAGCCCACCACTAATATATATATATATATATATATATATATATATATATATATATATATATATATAGCTAAAACATTTTACAAAATGTGTTAAATCAGCTGCACAAAGGGATTGGCATGCTAAAAATCCTTTAAAATTGATAGATATAAAGATTTGATTTGACATTTATCATGATAACTATCAATATTGACTGATATGAAGAAAATATCGTGATACATTTTTTGCCATATCGCCCAACCCTAGTATTACTCACTTCTTAACAAATCAATGGGCATATGTTTAATACAACCTTAATGTGGAAAGATGTTTTTATTCTTTTTTTAAAACAAATATTGAATGGATAGTTCACCCAAACATTTATATTTACTCATTATTTACTCTCCACCAAGTGGTTATAAAACTTTATGAGCATCTTTCTTCTGTTGAACACAAAAGAGGATATTGTGAAGAAAACCAAGAAAACCTGTACCCAATGACATCCTTAGTGTAAAACAAATACTACAGTATGTGCATTTACATTACATTTAGTCATTTAGCAGAAGCATTTGCTCAAAGCAACTTACAATTCAGAATCAGAAAAAGCTTTATTGCCAGGTGTTCACACATAGGAATTTGTTTTCGTGACAGAGCTTCTACAGAGACAGAACAAAAAAACAGATAATAAATATATTTTAAAAAGTAGTGAATGCAAATATACAAATTGACAAGTGTATGTACAGGTATATTACTATATACATTATTTGGGCAGCTGTTATGTGCAAATTGGCATGTAAAGTGTGTTGTTAAATAAGTGTATATGTGTATAAAAAGTGTAAAGCAAGTAGTGATGTTTGTTCCACAATTATTATCATCAAGTGTTCATGAGATGGATTGCCTACAGTGCTCTGTAGCGTCGACCAGAATTGAGGAGGCATTCAGCGATTCAACAAAAAGAGGCAATGCACAGAAGTGCTAATTATACAAAGAAACTAATTATAAAAAGAAGTAAGTGCTAGTTAGCAGGGGGGAGTGTTTTTCTTTTAACAAGAGATAATGTTTCTACAGGTGGTTTGTCAAGCCCACTTACCTGTGTGAAGCACACTTCATAAATATAGTATGTTTTTTATGAGATGTTGAGTGTTTGTATTCATATCTATGTCAATAGTTAGTCAGGGTGATTTAGCCACAGCTATATCACTATGCAAACCAAGAGCGGTAAATCACTGAACCTAAGGAGGGCTAAGCCTGGTCAATACCTGGATGGGAGACCACATGGGAAAACTAGGTTGCTGTTGGCAGTGGTGTCAGTGAGGCCAGTAGGGGGCGCTCAACCTGTGGTATGCATCAGTCCTAAGGCCCCAGTATAGTGAAGGGGATACCATACTCTCAGTGAGCGCCGTCTTTCGAAAGAGACGTTGGATTCACCTGATTCACCTCACTCATGCACACCGGTTCACAATCCCCTGATTACTAATCACCAGCACCTGCGCACAGACACGCACGCACACACGCACACACACACACACACACACACACACACACACTATAAGAGCACTTCAGTCCATTACACCAGTGTCGGTCCTAATACTCACATCCTGAGCTTTACCCGATACCATCTACAGCATTTTATCTGCTACAGCATTTTTCCCGCTCCAGTCTCTGTGTTTCCTCCTGGCTCCTTGTACTCCTGGATTCCCTACATGTCTGTGTCATGTGTATGCACCGGATTTCCCTATCTCTTCCATGAACGCTCATTCAACAGTTAAGACTTTGAATACATTGTTGTTTTCAATAAACTGCTCTGATTTTTACAGTTCTCGTGTCAGTAGCTGTGTGGTGAGCGCACTGGCACCATTGTCCTGTGGCTGTTGTCGCATCATCTAAGTAGATGCTGCACACTGGTTGGTGGTGTGGAGAGACCACCCTCATGATTGTGAAGTGCTTTGGGTGTATGGGCATACATGATAAATGCACTATATAAATACACATTACATTTCTATAGTTGCAGGTTTCCAGCATTCTTCAAAATATCTTCCTTTGTGTTGTCAACTTCATTTGATATTAAATTCACCTGAATCTGAATGATTTTGGTTGAAAAGTTTTTGCATGAGACTCCATTAGGATAAATACTGAAACAGTACAATTAGAGCTTGTGCTTAGGGAGGCTTTTTGATGACCTTGATGTGTGTTGCCATCAGAGGTAATGTCTACTTGAATTCAAAAAGCGTTTTAACTAGTGAGCAATTTTGTGTCAGGTGAGTTGAACCTTCTCATGGCTGATAAGCAAATTATGAAAGCATGCTGTTGAGAAGAAATGAGGCAAGATTGCGATTTACTATGGTTCTGGCATATTTAGATAACGAAATCATTCAGTCTGCACAGATATCAAGCTCTGGATTGCATGACAAAAGCTGTTTATGGCAGAATATTGGGGCATACAAAAAATGCTGGTTGGGTCAAATATGGACATATGGATTGGTTCAAATATGGACACACATACTGCTGTGTTAAAATGTAATTAAAACAATTATAAAAAATAAAGTATTCACCCAATAGTTGGGTTTGCTCATACTTGACTTAAATTTGGGCTTTAAACAACCCAGCATTTTTAGAGAGTATAATCTGAGTGTATACATTGTTATACAACTTGGACCTGGCCCTCTATCCCTCCTTCTGCTCCACCCCACTACTAGTCTAGTTTGCAGCGTCTGAAAGCCACTAGAGCGCCCACCAGACACACTAGAGGGCACTCTACACCTCATATTAGCTCATCTGGACAACATGTACCACAATGATTTGCACCTCACACCTGATTCACATGAACTTGACTCTGATGACACAAATACCTGAAGCCAATTTTCTCTCACATTTAAGCACCACTTTCACAGACATCCAGTTCTGAGTATTGTTTCATGTTTTGGACTTTATCAAGCGTTTTCCCGGTTTTCTGTTTTTCCTGAGTTTTGCTTTGTCTGCCTTGTTTTTGGACTGTATTTTGGATCATTGATTGTTTGCCACCTGCCCCGACCTATACCTTTTTATTGGAATACTCCTGTGGATTACCTGTTTGTTATTGTTTGCTACTGCCTCAACCCCTTTCTGCTGACTATCCTCCTTTTAAATAAAAGATACATTTGCAACTTTACCTCAGATGCCACAGTTTTTTTTTTATTATATAACTACAATAAAGTGCGAATACATGTCAACTACCCATCACAGTATTAAACTGATAATGTGCTAGATTGTAGTTATGGATAGGCTCACAGTTAGGGTTTGTTGATGTACTTTTAAATACATTCAGTACAATGTTTATTGAGAAACTATCAAAATAAAATGTTAACAGATATTAAGCAGACAGTCTGTATTGACTGATAATTGTTGTGATATTGCAAAACAGATGACGTTTCTATATGCAAGTTAGGGAGTACCGAGCTCAACTAATATTTTTATCAACAGCCAGTGTATAAATCCACCTTCATTCCAGGTACTGTGAAAGTCAGACCAGGTTCTCCACCCATTCATACTATACCATACTATATAGTACATATGTAGAACAGTATGCAAGACAAGTAGTTTGTCTGAATACATAGAATTCTACAAACAGTATGTGAGAAGTACCTAGATGACCTACTACTTCAGGTGAGATTCTGAAGTACGAATCCGATGGACGTTGCGCTATCCCATAATGCACTGCAAGAGAATTCATGAATGATAGTGAAGCATTACAACTGACACAGGTAGGTGTAACGCCTGACGTTCAAGAGAGGAAGAAGGCACGTTGTCTCGGGATTACAAAAACACGTATATTTATTAAATAACACTTACGACAAAGATGACAGGATTAATATGGTGTGAAGACAGACATCAACTGCTAGACGTGTAGACATAGACAATACCGGACGAGGAACTAACAGAAGGTTGGCACTTAAATACACAGGGGATGATGACATGATAGGTGGATGAACAAAGGTGAAGGTGATGAACATAATGATGGCAGGAACTAGAACAAAGGAGCACATGGTGAGGATCACATGACGAATAAAAACGCGCAAGAAAGACAGGTTGTGACAGTAGGTCACGTGATCATGACAAAATGGCGGATGTAGTATGTCCGAGTTACATTCATATTACTCACATTCATACTATATAGAACATACTTTTCTAACGGTCGAGTAGTAAATTCAAATGCAGTATCTACTAAGTACTAAGCGAATTTCGAATGCAGGCCAGGATTACGTCATCTGAATTCTAATTATTCATGCACCTGAACATCTTCACCGTCATCATCTCTGCACCATAAAGTCCCCTCACTCAGCTCACTCAGCGTTGGACCCGGTCGCTAGATGTAGAAAGGACTAAACCTCCAATACACGGTCAGTGTTGATATTCTAAGCTAAAATACTTACCTTACTTGTCTTCTATGATCTCCAGTGTTTCCCTGTCTCTGTTCCTAGTGTTGTGTCTTCCTGGCTCCTGGTCATCATCCTGTTCTTCCTCATCAGTTACTGTTTCCATGTTCTTTCCTTTAAAGACTATAACCTGGTTTCTGACATCCACATCATACATCTGGATGTACAGTTGAAGTGAGAATTATTAGCCCCCTTTTGAATTTTTTTTTCTTTTTTAAATATTTCCAAAATTATGTTTAACAGAGCAGGGAAATTTTCACAGAATGGCTGATAATGTTTTTTCTTGTGAAGAAAGTCTTATTTGTTTTATTTCGGATAGAATAGAAGCAGTTTAATTTTTTAAAAGCCATTTTAAGGTCAAAATTATTAGCCCCTTTAAGCAAAATTTTTTTTCGATAGTCTACAGAACAAACCATCATTATACAATAACTTGCCTAATTACCCTAACCTGCCTAGGTAACCTAATTAACCTAGTTAAGCCTTTAAATGTCACTTTAAGCTGTATAGAAGTGTCTTGAAATATATCTAGTAAAATATTATTTACTGTTATCATGGCAAAGATAAAATAAATCAGTTATTAGAAATGAGTTATTAAAACTATTATGTTTAGAAATGTGTTGAGAAAATCTTCTCTCTGTTAAACAGAAATTGGGGAAAAAAATAAACAGGGGTGCTAATAATTCAGGGGCCTAATAATTCTGACTTAAACTGTATATTTCACCTGCTTACCTGCTTTATAGTGCCATCCTTCATAATAAACTGTATTAAGATCTACTTACTTGAGTCTTGTCCTTTCTGTGACAGTTACATTGCCCTTTGTAATTACCCTATATTAAGTCACTGGGTGGTACAGCGGAACTCAAGTCGAAGCTGATTCAGTGAGCCCTTCATCAGCCAACAGCAAGCCAAATAAGTTGAACCTTTTCATACATATGTTTTAAATACTCCCACTAGCTCCCTGCATACAGTAAGCTTCTTAAAATATATATATATATATATATATATATATATATATATATATATATATATATATATATATATATATATATATATATATATATATATATATATATTTTTTTTTTTTTTTTTTTAATTTTTCAAATACAAATTACCAATCATAAAAAATAGTCTTGTTAGGCATATCTGTTTTGACTATTTTACAAACGATTTAGGCACCAGTCAGTGGATCAACCAGCTGACCAATCATTACAACTGACCAGGGGTGTGTTTCCCAAACAACGACATAACCTGTGGCTGAACTATCATGGTACGATGAATCGTTTGGGAAAAGAATGATGCAGTGACGAATGTTTTCCAAAACAGTCGTTTCTCTGTTGCAGATCCGTCGTTTGAACCACATTAGTTATAATGTAAAACGTCCATAATGACTCTATAAACGGAGTGGAGCAACAACTTCTTTACAGAAAACCCCCATAACTATTTTTTGGTCAAATTGTTTACATAGCATATAGGCCCAATATAGTACATATACATTTCTTAATAAATAGCCTAGGCTACTATAAACTAAATCCATTAACGTAACCTTTATATTTTTGTTTTCACAATCTTTGGAGACGTAAAGTACATTCCACTTTCCATAGGTCATCTATAGCTTTCGTCATGAGCAACGGCTGCCTTCAAAATGGCATAAATGATTTCAAAGGGCACTACAAAAGGAGCACAATTGTAAATATGAAGATTGCTAAAACTGAACTGTAAAAAATACTTTGAAAGCAAATTACACCTTAAGAGAGATGACTTGCTTTTTTTAAAAATCCGTCCTAGTTTAAATGTCAGACGGTTCTAAATAAATAGGGCTTAGGGAGGATAACTGGGAATAGAACTCAATCAGGAACTATGCTCCTAACTACAGCTCTAGAGATGTAGTTTTCAAAGTTTGTGACACAGTTTGCGAATGTTCGATGGAATGATGGATTTGGGAAACGGCAAATCAACAAATTATATTTGTAATGACGGAACTTGCGACCTTAGTTGGCTAACCATGGTTTTTAGAAACGCACCCCAGATAAAATCAACAAACCCAATCTTGTTTTTTCTGCAGAAAGGAGCAATTTCTAAATTCCATTTGAATCATATTATAAATATTGAACTGAAACTATCAGAGAGCACAGTAAAATATTCCTCTCGCATATTCTCAAGTTTCATTTTCAACTCATTTCACAGTGTCACAAAAATGTACCTGTTTGCAGAGGAATAAGCGGTTTAAATTTCAGGGCTTTAATCTCAATATTTAACCTTCCCTTTTCTCTCAGAAAAACATATTCTCCAGTGAAAAACAAAAGTAATAAGACCCTGGATGCATTTATTTGTAATTTGGATGGACATTTTCAATCAAAGCACGACCCTCTTCAATTCCCACATTCACAGGGCTGTTGGCCAGCTATTTACACTGATAGACAGAGGTTGATTTAAAAAGGAGGAGCGCTGAATATTTGCCAAACATAAGCGAGAGCGGCTATCAGCATTCATATGATTAAGTGCAAATACTGAGATAACGCTACCTGGGGAAAACTGCTCAGGATTCATGAACACCAGCAAGCTTTCATAAAGCCATACACCAAGTGCCACCGAGTGACTTGCCTAAGTAATTAAGTATTCTTAATCATCTAGACACTTACTGTTATTTACAGATCATTTGATCACTGTCAGAGAAGACAGAACTCACCTCTTCTCCTTGAAACACCCAGTGACTACTGTTATGTCCAGACACACACACACACACACTATATATATATATATATATATATATATATATATATATATATATATATATATATATATATATATATACATATATATACACACACACACACACACACACACACTCTCTTTTCTTATTATCATTATAATAATGATATTGATTACAGGTATCAAAGTCGAGTAAAGGAGGCAGAGCCTTCTCATTTATGGCCCCTAAACTCTGGAATAGCCTTCCTGATAATGTCCGAGGCTCAGACACACTCTCGCTCTTCAAAACTAGATTAAAGACCTATCTTTTTAGCAAAGCATACACTCAGTGCAGTACATAGCGCTATGACGCATGATGTGCCCCACTCATGATTTTGGTTCTCGTTTATATACACTATGAACAGCAGCTACGCTAATTATTCTCCTTATTCTGTATTTCCATTGTATTGACGCAATCCGAGATCAGCGACGAGATGATCCCAAGGTTTTTCTGGACCAGGCCGTATCCTGAGCAGCTGCTGTGGTAGTCTTCATGGAGTGAGAGCATGACTGACTCCTGTGATGCTCCAAGGACAGACGAATCTTCGCTGAGGTCCAGCTTCCTGCGCCTAGACTGCAGCTCTGCACAAGACGTTTGGCCATAGGGGAAATGGTCGTGCCCAACTGAGCCAGGTTTCTCTTGAGGTTTTTTAAAATCTTCGCTTTCGCCAATTGGTGAAGTTTTTTTCCTCGCCGCTGTCGCCACTGGCTTGCATGGTTCGGGATCTGTAGAGCTGCGCATCGATGGATTTGCTCTTCAGTGTTTGGACTCTCAGTAGTGATTATTAACCCACACTGAACTGAGCTAAACTGAACTGAACTTAATCTCTGAAAACTGAACTGACACTGTTTCAATTCACTATAATCTTCCATGTGAAGCTGCTTTGACACAATCTACATTGTATAAGCGCTATACAAATAAAGATAAATTGAATTGAAAGTAATTTCCTATGACAGTTCATTTCCACCCTTGTCATCCAATTAATCACTGTCAACTCGATGTCTATTTTTGTCTCTTTCTGTCTAGCCTCTTAACTGATTTTTAAAAAATGTCATAACAGCAATTCTACAGTGTGGCTTTAAATTAAGTCATAACCCAAAGCTGTAACTTTGGAGGATTTTTATATATGCCCACACTCTCTCCTGTGTTACCGTCAAGTAATTAAACGCATTCAAAACTGAGAACACCTCTGCAATTGTAAAAACATGATTACAAAATGAGACATTGTGCAAGCAATGCAGTAAACGTTAGAAAGCTTTTTTCAGCAAGATGTCTTATCCATTTTACACTGGTTCAAATGATTGTATCTTTCAAATGGTTTAATCTCTCTTCCCATTTCCAGGTTACTTCAGAGAGTGAATGTTTGGAAAAACTGACGTTCTAAAACGTTTATTTCACTGTTAATTATTATCTACTACGGACAATTTAGCTTACCCAATTCACCTGTACCGCATGTCTTTGGACTGTGGGGGAAACCGGAGCACCTGGAGGAAACCCATGCCAACACGGGGAGAACATGCAAACTCCTCACAGAAATGCAAACTGACCCAGCCGAGGCTCGAACCAGCAACCTTCTTGCTGTGAGGTGATTGTGCTACCCACTGCTATTGTATTATACTATTGTATTTTCTATTTTTTTCAGTGGCTTAATGTTTACTTCATTCAAAAAAAAATTGTGCTACACAACTGTTTGCAGCATTTTTAATTATAACAGTAGTGTGAAGTGTTATTTAACTGTAATCATGTGATTAGCATAGAAGACATGTCTTGCACACATTACCTTTTGAATTAAAAACACTTTCAAACTGGAATCATGACAAAATATCCTGTAATGTCCACTTCGCAGGGTACGTACAATCAAATGGAACAAATACCTGAAGTGGTAAAAGAAACATACAAAATATGCATAGTGATGCCACAAAGACAACTGATCTAGACATTCTATATATCAGGGGTGCCCAAACTCGACCCTGGAGAGTCTGTGTGCTGCAAATTCCAACCTGATTTAGACACATCTGAAGCAGCAAATCAAGCTATTACTATGTAGGTAACTAGAAACTTCCTGGCAGGTGTGAATTGAAACAATTTGAAGCTAAACTGCAGGACACTGACCTTCCAGGACTGAGTTTGGGCAGCCCTGCCATATTACATTTATGTGACAGCAGTCAACTCTGTTCTTGGCATGCAAACATTACACTTTTTCAAAATGAACATACAAAATCAAACGCACCTACTGTAATTCAACAAATCAGCTTGTTAGTGCTGATTCCAAAACCTGAAACGGATGTGTCAGATAAGGAAGAAATCCACTGTGTGCCTCCAAGAACAGGGTTGGGAAATAGTTCTAAAGCACTTTAGATAGGTGTCAAAAGGCCACATTACTCCTGATGTCCATGAAATTGCTGCTCTGAAGGAAAGCGGATTGAAGCACCCCGCTTACTCAAACAGCCATAGGCTTATAAACATTTTCTGGCAAAAAGAAAGACAAAAACAAAACAAGTAGTTTCATCGTTTCTCAAGGTTATGTGGCACACAGAACAATGCAGACCTTCAGCCCACTTTTAAGAATTAAGAAAAAGATAAGGGCTTTTCACACTTAAAATAGTCCATCCTTTGTGATTCTAATCCCTGGGTAAACTGAATCCTAGGTATATTCCAGACTGAAAAGACTTTTCGTATTACAAAGGTAAAAATGAAAGGGGTTTTCTTTTCTCCAGTTGATGCATTTAAATCACAATCTGACATAGAATGCTGAAAGACATCCGGAGGTATATACGTGAATGTGAGGTACGCATTTGGCTTACAGCTGCTAAGCATATAAGGCCATGTTTACATGTTCATAGGTATTTTTGCAATTGAGTTTTTCCTTCTTCTCAAAAAAAAAAAAAAAAATCTGATGCACACATCATGGCGCACACAAAGGAAATGACGGTACAGACTAACCAAAAACTTTACAACACAGACCTTGGGATTTTTGAAAATCGTCACCCTAATAGGAGTTTTCAAAAGGTTTCAGTGACCCGATTCTTTGCTTGCATCAGGACAAACAGCCAAACCCTGTAGAAAAGGCTGCGTTTTTTTTTTAAATACTCAAGTTTGTGTGGACAGTGTCTAACAGTAACAATCTAACACCACATTGTTACACATTGCACATGACCAAGCTTTCATAACCCAGAGTAAGGTTAAAGGAATATCTTTTTTATCATTTTTCAAAATATCTTCTTTTGGGTACAGCAGAAGAGAGAAACTCAATCCGATTTTGAACAAATAGATTAGTTTGAACTACTCAGATTGAGTAAATCATGGAATTTTTTTAATTTCTGGGTGAACTGTCCCTTCAATATTAAAGCTACAGTAGGTTAAAAATGCTAACTTTAGCCTGATAGCACTGAAAGTGTACACCGCTGAAAGTGCAAAAGTCCCACCATTCAAATTGCTGTCAGATGGCCCGCAACAGCATTACTTCAATACTTGTCATTCACTGGTGAAAACATTTTGTAATACTGTATTAATTGATGTTTGTGTCTGCAAAGTGTTCATGAATGCGCTGAAGACATTTCCTGTACATGTAAACAAGGGTATGCAAATGCATATGTACCAGAGGTATGCAAATACATATGTACCACATAACCTTAAGGATTGCTATGAGGATGTGAAGAGCATGCAACCAGCCTAACAAAAAATTTTAATTAATTCTGAAAACAATCACCTATTGCACCTTAAATACCAATTGGCCTCAAATACTATTTACTTACATTTAAATAAATTATTTACTACAATTCACTTGATAAATACATACATGTTACTTTAAATTGCTCTTAAAAAAAAAAAAAAAAAAAAACTGAATACATCAATTAATTTTTGTAATTACATTTATATTTTAAGTAAGAGATTTATTGTACATCTATGAGGTTGTTCTCACACAATAAAGACCGACAGGCTTATCAGCAGCCGACACTTGCTGGATGAACCTGTGTTATTAGTTTCAGTGGTTTATCTGGAAACATAATGTTATGATTGACTAATAAGATTCAAGTATTCCAGAAAGCTCTGTAATAAATCAATTTAAATATATTTACATATACATAAAATACATATAAATCTACTCATACCATCAAGCCTGTTTCTAACCTACGTCAATAGTGCCTTAAGTGTTTTGCAATACAATATGAACACAATAAGTATATTGCCTTTATTTTTTGATGCAAGTTCATTATAGTTAAGTCCACTTAAGTCCCTGCCTGCGTTTTTTTATTTATTTATTTTTATTATTTTTTTTTTTTTTATGTTGCCAGCCACTGCCAGCAATTTTGATGATTTTCACAAAAATTTATCAGGCCTCAGAATTTTTTAGGAATATATGACCATATTATATATCAGAATAAAAGACCAACTCTCTGCTTTCAAAAAATAAAAATAAAAAATAAAGTATTTTATTCTATCTTTGGGCTCTATTTTAACGATCTAGGTGCATAGTCTAAAGCGCAGGGCGCAAAAGCATTAAGGGCGTGTCCGAATCCACATTTTGCTACAGTACTACAGTACACGAGAAAAAAAAATTACTGTTGGTAAAGTAAGAGTGTAAAAGCCATTTTTTAGGTGATGCATCAAAAAACTAAAATATGACTAAAGCATACAATAAATGCATCACAAATCAATTCATTTTAGTTCAATTTGGGTTTACTATCAGTAATGAAGTAATCAAGATAATCAGTAAACCCGCGCGCACACACACACACACACACACACACACACACACAGTGGCGGCTGGTGTTAAAAAATCTGAGGGGGGCGCATTTTAAAAGCCATTTTTCAGGTGATGTACCAAAAAACAAAAATGACTAAAGCATACAATAAATGCATCACAAATCAGTTCATTTTAGTTCAATTTGGGTTTATCAGTAATGAAGTAATCAAGATAATCAGTAAACACACACACACACATACACACAAATGTTGCCTAATAACTGGACAGTAGCACTACTTGAAAATAAATTTTGCTCTCCATTCTTTCTGGCTTGCAAATTTCTCAGTGACCTTTTGGTTAACGTCAGTCATCTCAGTCACCAGTCTCTTCTCTATTGACAGCATGGCCAATGCATTCAGCCTCTCTTGCTTCATGCTGTTTGAAACGGCAAACACGGAAATAGTAAAAGGCATGACTAACATCACAACCTGCCAGCCAACTCCGTTTGTCATGACAAGTGCTGGAAAAGCCCCGAATATACGCCCGCTCGCGATCACTTGACTACGGGTGAATTTGCAAAGAAGGTCGATCTAGTCCTGGTTTTTCTTCATCCAAACACCTTGTGAACGGATATCTTTGCAAAGATACAACAGAATTTTCCTTCATCTCGAGAAATTGCATTCTAAGCTCTTTGGTGAGAATGGCCCAATCACATAAGGCCAATCATATAAAAACAAATATGATTCGTTCTAACAACAAAAATGGGAGGGTTCGGGACGCAGAGTGCTGCGCCCCAAAGACAATTTAAAACCGGCCAATTAGAGCTTATCGTCATATCACGTACATTGCAAAAGTTTGTGTACCTACATAGACACTCATTAGTCCGGCGCCCCGCACACATATGAAAAAATATTGTTCATACATTTTTTTTTCAATAAATGTTAGTATGACTACAATAAATGTTAGAATGTTATAATTAAATCAATTTATTTTGTTAATATTTGTGATAATAAACATTAACATATTAAAGGGGTCTAACTTGAAGGGGGCGGCGCCCCAGCGCCCTCTATTGACCAGCCGCCATTGAGAGTCAGTTGTGTCACACCATGGCACATTTCTACTTACATGGCGGAATTTGTAAGTGGAAAAACTAAATGCTTTACTAACAGGTTAAACAGACCATCTGCAGCAAGGATAAAGAACGAGCCTACTCCATTTGGCCTCTTTACTTTTGTTTTACTTTACTTTTACGCTTTACTTTACTCCTTTACGTTCGTGGATAAGGAAACTATGTTGTATGCGCCCCACTGAAAAAATCCATCAGCCTATATATTTGGTTTTGTTAGGCGCAAAGATTTGTTTCAAAACTATTTCTAAATTCAGTTCTAATTTCAGGCAAACGAATAAATAAACAATAATAACGAAGTGTAGTCATAAAACTGAGTTATATCCAAACACACGTCCTATGCTTATGCCCCATATGATGATGCATATGCCTCCAAAACCTGACAAGTGGACAAATCTAAACCTGTTTTTATTAAACAAATATAATTATGCATATAATAAATAATACTAATGATAATAATAACATTATACAAATGCAAATTGTCATGAATAAACTGAAAAAGCCCCTCGAGAAGAAGGCACAGAGGCAGTGGTTTTTATATTAATGTAGAAAGTAATAATTTTTGTAATATTTTAGTCTCTTTCATTTGTAAAGATATTTGCATATTGCTGTATGTCCTGTGTGTATTAAGCAATGTGTACACGTTTAAGGCGCACAACTAACCCGCTCTGCACTGGACTTTAGACCAGCTTTCAGCTTTCTCAATGTCTATTTTAGTTCTTTAAAATAGCAACGCACCAACAATGCTCCTTAACACACCTCCTTTTTTAGACCGGCACACCCATGAGTCCACAAATGTATTTACTATTTAAACAACGTAGCTCAAAATGGGAAAATTTGGGTTGCGTTGGTCTGAAAACAGCAAGAAATCACACCAAACATGTCTTGCGCCTTATTGCACCGAATGTATTATAGGGCCCTTCATGTGGTCATTTTTTATACCCACTTAAATACAGGTAGGTTTTATGAAAAATATCAAATTGAAAAAAAAAAGAAAAAAAAAACAATTTTTCTAAAAGTACACTCAAAAATGTCATTTGCTGTTTGTTCAAACTACTTATTTAAAATGAGCTGAAACAACATTTTTGAGGATTTTTTGGGACATACTGTATTAATTGTTTTATGTTGTCTTTAATGTTGTTCTGACACAAATTGATTGTGTGGAACCCAGCATTTTTTTACACTGTAGTGCATTTTCAACATATATAGTATATAATACACACAAACACACACATTGTACATACATACACACATACAGTATACACATTCATTCACCCACACAAACTGTACACACACAAGTGTGTATGTGCGCAAATGTGAGCAGGCACATGTATACATGTACAGTACACGCACATGCACATGTGCATATAAACCCACACATATGTATAAGGACTGTGTAAAAAGGAAAAAAATAACTCATCAAATACAAAATAATTTTGCTAACCTTGTTTTTTGACACAGTTTTGCATATACTTTATGTGGAAGACATCTTCATTTGAAAAGAGCCGGAGGCAATAATTCTTTGTGTTTTACTGTGTCAACACGAGAACACCAGCCTGCAAGTCATTCACACTCTCAAACAACAAAATCCTAGTATGAAGCATTAATAGGACTTATGTCATGCTGGTGATAACATGTTGATCTATCTATCTATCTATCTATCTATCTATCTATCTATCTATCTATCTATCTATCTATCTATCTATCTATCTATCTATCTATCTATCTATCTATCTATCTATCTATCTATCTGTCTATCTGTCTATCTGACTGTCTGTCTGTCTGTCCATGTGTCCGTCTGTCCCTCCGTCCATCCGACTGCCTGATATCATTGCAGCTTAACAGCATAAAAAATGACTTCTGTTTTAATAACTTTTGTTTGAACATACTCCTTCAAATCGTCATTAAGATTCCCACTAAATTTGCTTGTGTATTTTCATTCCTGTCACCATTAATTTACTCTTGATGAGCATCATGTGTGATGTTTTTTTGTACACTGCAGATTTGCAGTGCAAATTACACACACAAATATCCATAATGAGCCAATTTGTCTAAGAATTGTTTGTGCATCATCAATTTCCTTCCCATGTTGGTTATTTATTCCATAAAGACCTGTTATCATTTCTCAAATAAATATATGGCTATAAAAAATATATTTCACAAATAAATATGACTTTACAGAACTCTTTAATTTGCATATATAGATAACAGTTGTGTATAAACCTGCATTTCAGCAGCGCAGAGCAGCAGTATGGAAATAACTACATGTAATCATAATGAGTTGCCATTTCTGACAGCATAAACATAAAAAACATGTGAATGAGGACAATTTGTTTGTGAATGTGTCTTCAAATAGGACTATAGCAAACGAATGTAAAGGGCTGATATGACATGATGATTTCATGAATATGCTAATTAGCATGCAACCTTATCTAATGACATTTAGCAAATGTTCAAGGAGGATTTAGCTATTTTACATTTAAGACAATAGGCAACTATGGAAAAAAGCCTCCATATGTTAGCTAGTTATGCAACTGATCAGGTTTACTAACAGAAAGACACATGATACTGTATGAGTCCACGCTCATAACACAATACACCTTGGGGAAACACAGAGATGGATGGTGCCATTTGCTAGTAATACTATTTGGTATTCCATAAGAGAATTATGTAAAGCCTTTGTTTTCTTACAGCATCTCGTCGAATGCCATGGTGGAGTAATAAAGTATTCTGCCCTCCTCTCATTTGGCCAGAGCAAGAGACTTCCTGGGCCATTAAAAAACTGCTTGGCAAGTAATGAGTTTAGTTGGCTAGTCAGCACATTAGATTGTTCCAAATGAGCACTTAATTCATTGCTCCCTGTTCAGAGATTTGTAGTGGGATTCGGATAGTAATTGAGGAGAAACAGGAAAGGCTGAAGAAAAATCGACTGGTTCAAAAACAAAGCTTCTGTGACTGGCCACAGTGGAAATCAAGCGTTGTTGTATGAGGTAGTAAGCCAACTAATCAATATTTCCAATTTTATTGATATAAACATTCATTTACAAGATACAATCAGTTTACATGTTTTCGGGTGCATGTTATGCCGAGTACTACAGTTCAGCAGTTGTGTTTGTCGATTGTGAATGAAAACAACTTCTAGATAATTTACCCCGAATCAATTTTTTAAGTTACCAACTATTGTGAATTTTAATAAGTCAGTGTTAATAAAACGTGGCTCTCTAAATCATTAGGCGCGAATTCATTACACATTCCTCCCTGCACTCAATCACACTTATGAAAGCAGCGATTCATCAAGCCCAACAAAACTAATAATCACAAAACTGCACATTTTTGTTGTGTTCCCTAGATGTGTTTTTGATTAGATTCTGAGATACACCGAGGCACACATCCATCCTCTGCACCTTTTGTTAGTCAAGCCATTCGATGGGATTTTCTTTCATTTGCATGCCTACGGTACTCATTATAAGTTAATCTTGTTCCGTGAAAAATATGCCTCCTGGATATGACCTTAAAATATCACTCATTTAATCAGTGACATATTTATTCCTGTGTAATGCGCTTAGAAGCTCATTTGCATTTATTACGTAGCACCATACTGTGCATATTCATATTTCAAATTATTCATTCAGAATTAATTTTGCAAAGCATTTTTTTAAAGATGAAAGGTGAATTTAGTTCTATATTAATTATTCAAACAGCGCTGTACACACGGTGTGCATGGACGCTATATGCAATGATTAATTGAAGTCATGCGACCTGCAGATTCACTGCCAATCCTAGCTGATTACAGTTAATTGATTAATGCAAAGATATGTTAATGTAAGCATAAAGAATCTGGAATATTGATTAATTGATTCCTTTACTGTAATTGCAAAAAGGTCAATAAAATTAAGCATTAATCCTTGTGGTGCATTCATAACTAAGAAAGCAAATACAATAATCACAACACACTGGGGTGGCACTGTGGCTCAGTGGTTAACACGGTCGCCTCAAAGCAAGAAGGTTGCTGGTTCGTGTGCCGGCTGGGCCAGTTGGCATTTCTGTGTGGAATGTGTATGTTCTCCCCGTGTTCACGTGGGTTTTCTCCGGGTGCTCCGGTTTCCCCAACAGTCCAAAGACATGCGCTATTGGTGAATTGGATGAACTAAATTGGCCATGGTATATGTGTGTATGTGTGAATGCAAGAGTGTATAGGTGTTTTCCAGTACTGGGTTGCTGCTAGAAGGGCATTCGCCACGTAAAACATATGCTGGAATATTTAGCGGTTCATTATGCTGTGGTGACCCCTGATATATAAGAAACTAAAGGAAAACTAATAAATGAGTTCTCTCGCTTTATTCTAAATGCAAAGAGCAAGAAATAACAGGAACAAGGTTCATATTAACACATTAGTGTTACCAAATCTTGCTAGAAAAAACAGCAACTACTGTATTAACATACACTGAATCGAATCACTAAACCTCACGGATGTTTAATAATGATGTCACAAATACGCCGGAGACCCAAATGCAAGTGAATGCAAGTTGATTTATTAAACAGGGATAACAGGAAATAACAGCTGGTATAGATCTCACCAGATATCGAGGGTTAGGGTAAAGCAATGAGGCATCCCTCAAGGAAATCGTCAACGCTTAACAGCGGTAATAGTTCTTCAGAGCAACAGATCCAGAGGGAAATCTCTCATGGATATCTCACCAGATATCGAGGGAAGGGGTAGAGCAATGGTGCATCTCTCAAGGAAATCGACAACGCTAAACAGCGGTAACAGTTCTTCAGAGCAGCAATTCATGTGAATCTCTTGTGAGTGTCATCAGTGCAAACAGCGGTAACAACTTCAATGAAACCAAGTCGTGCTTGACAAGTCCAAAAGCAACAGACTCTATGATGACTCACCACCAGCGGATTCAGTGGGAGAAGCCTAACAGGAACTGACACAGACATGAACCACAACGAACTGACAACACGAGATACAAACACTGAACAGATAAAGGCGCGCGGTAACGCGCTGCACCTGAGGTTCATTGATTAACAGCTGAGTGATGCTGAGCAACAGCAAAGCACGTGACCGCTCAGCTGACGACATGTAAACACATACAGCCACGCGGTGAAGGTACACCCAAACAAACACACTCACACCCACACACACACATACAAGAGAAACAGACAGATCCACAACCGTGACAAATGATCACTTATAATAACAGACATGACAACATTTCAAAAGATTGAACATTTCAACTTCATTAATATGCATGATATAGCTTCGAAGACGCCACATTGTGTTGCCAACCGTAATTCAAAAAAGTAGTAGAAGGTTGTAGGTTGTCAGTGTTGAGTTTATAAATGTGCCCTAAGGATTTCCCTGTGTGAAGCACCGATCATGTGTAGGCATGTTTGGATTACGGTGGTCTGCTAACACACGACAAAAATATGTTTGTAAGAAACATTTTTTACCCGAGAGCTTTTCGCATCTGGAAATAGTCAAATCCGGATTTGCCACACTTCTTTAAAAAAAATTCCAGTAGGTGTTGATTGTCCTGTGTCTACGGATTTGGTAAGTGTGTGATCAATGTTCTTTGTTTATGTTTCTCCAGATGGCAAAGTTAGTTAGTATCATCAGCGGTACTCTTTCAGTTTTTAAAGACATACCTTAGTCAAAATGATTTAGTTACAAATTTTACAGTAATATCACTACAATATTATGGACTGAAAATCCACACAGCTCTCAGATCCACTGTAAATGATGCTCTCAGAATCACTGTCTATCTCCCCTGCGTCTGTGTTTGTGTTGCCACTGTAGTGCATGAAATGAAACTCCCCTTTTCATGCAAACAAAGCTTGACTCATCCACTTTCCTGACTTTTTTAAAACTAGAAGTGTGAAAACACCCTGCTGAAACAGGGAGGGTTTCGTGGCCCTTACATCTTCAAAACTAGCACAGCACAACATCATTGCCAAAGATGATTTAGCTGAATATGATGACCCTAACATGCTGGATTTCTGGATCAAAAACTTTGGAAGAGTAGAAATTGTCCAGGAGTAGAAATGGTGACCCAGGCCTGTGGACTGTAAATGTAAAATATGAATTAATAACTGAATTCAGTTTTTCAATAAATAATGTCCTGTACACATATGCACAGTTTTATAAGCTAACTGAATTAACTCTTAAAAAATTAAGGTAGTGACAACTACAATTATAAAATGTGCCAATGTCACTCTTTGTTTTCTTGAATGGGGCTGGTGGAGCTGCTCTTCAGTGGATCTGCCTTTAACATTTGTATTATACTGAACCGAAACTGTTTTAATTTAACATCAACTACATCAGCATTCTACCGCCACTCTCCAGCTTGCCTGAAATGCTGGATGTGCCATAATCCAAAACCTTGTTATGTTTTAATAATTTTTTCTCCATCTATGCTAAGCTGCTTTGACGCATCTACAGACGTGGCCACTGAGAATGCGCAAGTGAATGAGCATGACCACACGCAATGCTGCATTGCTCCACGGTACAGCACAAAATAGTCTAACACAATAAAGACATGACCAATAGGGGGCAGTTATTTAACATAGTGAACAAACTGAACTGATATAGCAGCGCACACATGGAGAAGAGCAAAGGAAATAAAACAGAATAATCATGATTGTCTATATATCGAGAGTTTTTTTATGATGGTTTGTTCACTGAAAACTACATTTTGAAAATATTGTGTATCAACCGCTAGGAGGTTGAATGTTATTTCATTAGAGGCATAAAAAAATAAATACCTCAATAAAAAGAATGTCACTGCGAGCAAATTAACTGTACATTGTAAAAGCACTATAGACAAAAAGATGACTTGACAAAACTGTTATGCAGCATGTATTGGGCAGTAACTAGACAGTTGGTAGAACTAGACATGTATCATCAAAGTCTTTATATTCAATATGTGAACTGCAAAAAATAACATGGATTTACATATAATGGCTCATTTATATTTTCAGACCTTATTAGGGGGGGAAATTGTGAAAATAAAAAAGAATGATTAAAAAGAAAGAACAAAAGCTTTATTTTGGAAATTAGACCAAAGAATGGCTTCACCATTGCTAATGTTTCCACAGTGTCAGTCATCGCAATTTTGCAAGTGAGTGATTTTCCAGACTGTACATTTGCACTGCAGAGTGTAAATTCACTCATGTCGGCTCTCCTGAAAGAAATATGACCATAGGTTGTACTTGGCCATTATTATTTTTTTTATGCCCCAGTTAAATTAAAAATGTTTCCATCCCCTATACATTTACAATCCACATGCATGATGCTTGTACATTGTCATACTTTGTTTTCTTGCATTTGGAGATAGGAGATGTGAAGCAAGTTTAATCACATTTTCCTCTAGACAATTGCCATAATTAGTTTGAAAAGCCTTGATTAACCTGCAGCTGTGTCACAGCAGATAGAGGGGAGGGCTCACTGCAGACAGCTCTCCGGTAATTAGTTTGGGAATATTTGGGATCCAAGGAGGAAAAGTCATGCCAGGAGTGAAAATGTCATGTTCACAGTTCCATCTACCTTCTGACACCTACATCTTGGAAGTCTGCCATGTGGCTCTTACAGTAAAAACATCTATTCTTTTGTGACAGGATTATATTTTGATTTAGAAAAAGGGATTTGTTTTGTAGAGTTGTAAACTAAAATGTAACACTTTACAATAAAGTTACATTAGTTAATGAATTTATTAAGATAAACTCAAACAATACACTACAAGTATTGTTCATTTTTAGTTCATGTTAGTAAATACATTAGCCAATATTAACGGATGTCATGTTAATTAAATTTAATGTCTTTGATTTTATTTTTGAATTTTGAACTTTGAATTTATTTTGATTGTACCACACAATTTTCACTGTAGATATTCAACTGCCATCTATGGCCATGTATGGATGACAGCAAAAAAAGAAAAAGAAAAAAAGTAAGAAAACCTATTTTTTAGGTTTCTGAGCATTGAATCTGCTCCAATTAAACAAACTAGAAGCAACACTGTATAATGATGATTCACTTTGTCAATACTAGTTAACCTGTCATGGTTGGTGTAGGGAACATGACGAGTGTAGAACTAAATGATGGGTTTGTATTAATAATAAAATAAAATAAACAGCAAAGCAACCTACCCCGAGGGGGAAAACATTAACAAAAAGGCAAAGACAATCTAGACTGTGCTGGCAAGGGGGAGCAGGGCCGGACAAGGCTAGACATGGCACAGGACAGCAGACATGGCGAGACTATAAGCAGAAATAATAAACAAACAGGTAAATATAATAAACGAATAATGGGTTAACAAGGAGGGTGGGACTAAACAATAGGCGAGAGCACATGACACAAATGAAACAACACAAGCCACGTGCTCACATAAAACGAGACTAGAACACTTAGCCAATAAGAAAACTCATTAACCGCGTGTTCACATGAACATGACACTAAAGAATGTGGCCAAAATGTAAACACCAGGCCACGTGCTTTAACAACACCAACACAATCAGAACACAAGACTCGAGTACATGATAAATACTCACCGTGCACTCACACAAGAAATGTGCATGTTTCATCACAACACCAACCGAGGCTGAAACCAACTAAACTGAGATGCTGAGAATGAAACCGCATGCTGCAGACAGAACAAACAAACATGAGAGCAAGCGAGCAACTGAGCCTCCTCTGGGGCAGGCGCGCACGCACTCGTAACAAAGACATGAGCACGCAGCTCACTTGAGACCACGCATTCACAACAACGACAAGAGACACAGACCAAGACAAGATGAGTGCCCGGCCAGGGAAAACTCAAGCTGAGCATGACATACAAGACAAGACAGGACTAGTTTCTGGACTCCAAAACAAGAATTAAGACCAAAGTGGCAGAATCCTGACATATACAGTGGTGTTCAAAATTAGAAAATATCCCACAATTTCCTAGATTTCTATGTCTTTGTTTAGTGCTATTCATGTCAGGAAAGAGAAAAGATTTATTTACAGGCAAAATTTTATTTATCAGAGCAAGAACATAGCAGTCCAGCAGGTGGTGGTAAAGAGCAGCAGGTTGCTCAGGCCAATGAGGAAGAACCAGGTGGTGGGAGTGAAGCAGGCGGTTGGGTTGGCGCAATGGCAGATAGCGATCACTGGCAGTGACAGGATCCTCAGCTGGCTGCCACAGATGGGTTCTGACACATAGAGATGGTAATAGTTCGAGCAGCGTCAATTGGGAATGGGATAAGCAGGGCACCCATTGGGTGGGGACAATGGTCTCGGGTGGGACCCCTCAGGAATCCAAATAGGCGGGAGAGGGCATCTGGTTTGATATTTTTTGTTCCAGGCTGGTATGAGAGAGTGGGCCTGGCAGTGAGTTCAGCCTCTTGGTCAAATGGATGTACTCAAAGATTTTGTGATCAATCCTGACTAAAAAGGGCTGTGTTGACCTCTCCAACCAGTGATGTCACTCCCCAAAAGCCAACCTGACTGTCAACAGCTTCCTGTTGCCAATATCGTTATACTCTGCTGTGCTCAGCCAATGGGGGGAAAAGGCACAGGGATGCACCTTCCCGTGCTTGAGAGAACACTGAAACAGGAGTGTGCCTACCACCTAGTGTATCCACAAGTCTATTCACCTTGACAATAAACTGTCATTCAGGATATGGAATGGTGAAACTATTTTTAATCCATCAAAGACCACCTAAGCCTGCAAATTCTAAAAGAACAATATCTTGGTGGTGGTTAGAGCCATTAAGGGTGCAGCAATCCAACTAAAATTTTTTGATGAATTGCTTATAGAAGTTGGCAAACCACAAAGAAACGCTGCAGTGTCTTGCTGGTGTCAGGGACTGGCCACTCAGCAATGACCCTTACCTTAACAGGATCGGCAGGATGCTGAGTGTGTACCTGCAGAGACAGAGAGAAAATTAAGATGTCATCCAGGTAGACAAACTTAGTGTTGTTGACCAGGGCCTGGAAGACAGCAGGGACATTGGTTAGACCAAAAGGAAGGACCAAGTATTCATAGAGTCCTGTGGGTGTGTTAAAGGCTGTCTTTCCCCCATCTCCCACATGAATTCACACCAGGTGGTAGGCATTGCGATAGTTTAACATGGTGAAGACCTTGGCTCCCTGCAACAACTCAAAGGCAGACAACATGAGAGGTAAGGGGTATCTGTTCTTGACTGTGATGTCATCTAGGTCCTTTTTAACAAAAAAGAACCCAACGTCAGCAGGAGATGAAAAGATGGGCATGAGGTCATCATGGAGAGATTCCTGAACATGCTTGTCCATAGCCTCTCATTCAAGACCATACAGGGAATAAAGGCGACTCTTGGGTGGAGAAGTTCCTGGAAGGAGGTCAAAGATACAGTCATAAGGTTGATTAAGAGGCAGGGACATGTCTTGAGACTTACTAAAACCTTATGAAGATTGTGATATTCTGCCAGGACTCAGGCCGGCTGCCTACACCTGCAAAACAGGAGATACAGAATCAGAAACAGGAGTGCCCAAACAAGACGCTAGATATGACTGACTCCAGGCTAACACAGAGTTACCACACCAATCCACATGAGGGCCATGATGTACCTACCAAGGGTATCCAAAAACCACTGGGGCACTAGGGGAATCAAGGAGGTACAGCCTGGTAACTCCATGGTCAGAGGCGCTGCTAGGGGGTTAGGATGATTCCAAGGGCCCATGCCATTTTGGGGCCCCCAGGGATATTGGGCCCACCAGAACACATCAAGACATCAAGACTTACAGGGCAAGTCGAGTGAGTAATAGAAGTGATGAGATGACCATAACAAGACCAAACAGAAATGGGACTAGGAAGGGAAACAGGAGGAATGTTCCATTGGGCAGCAGTTGCAATATTCAGAAAGCTGCCTTTAGCACCAGAATCAAATAAGGTAAGGCAGGAGTTGAAAAGCTCTTCTTAGTGCAGGTAGACAGATAAGTACCTTAGTTTACTGGCAACTGAGACAGCCCATCCAGGAAGCTTTTGCATCTGCCTGCGCTGAGTGGTCAAACAACCTAATCATCTCCTGACAGAAGTCTCCTTTTGACAAATGTCAGTGCCACACTCGTGAGCTCTCCCCATGAGCAGGGTCAGGACAATTGTCAACCTGGAATCCTCAGTGGCATATTGACAGAACTTTTTCTGCCAGCTTTGCTGTTAAAAACTCCACCTGGCATGATGTGTTAGTCAGTTTGCTTACAATTGTTGTTCCTATAAAGCACCCTGCTGAGCAAGTGCAGTTCTGAACTGCTCTGCGTATACAATTCATGTTGTGGCCAGATCGTTCTGTCAAGAAAGACATATGATTCAGTTGCAGGCATTAAATCAATTTTATTTATCAAGGCAAGAATGGATCAGTCTAGTAGGGGGCAGCAAGGAGCAGCAGGTTGCTCAGGCCAGTGAGGAAGGACCAAGAGGCAGGAGTGAAACAGGCACCCACTGGTGTGGGGTTTGTGTTGCCGCAATGGCAGTGACAGGATCCTCAGCCGGCTGGCAGAGATGTTTCTGACAGACAGAGATGGTGATGGTTTGAGCAGCATAAACAGGAAATGGGACGCATCACTCACAGACATCAGATGTTGCAGTGAGAGCAACAAGTAAGTAGGACCCATTTGCAGCATGCACAGAGATGACCAGGTTAAGCAGAGTCAGCGGGGAGTTCTAACACACAGAAAAAAAGACACGCTAGACATGAGTTAGCTCAGCTACATAAGAGTGTGAGCTGGGTCTGAGTGATCAAAAACAGCAAGCAATGATCTGGCACAAAACAGAGGACACAAAAAGAATATAAAGGGATACTAGTTAGCTGGTAAATGAAAACAGGTGCAGAAATTAGCAGTAATAGGAGATGAACAAAAAGGGGAAATACAATGACAGCAAGCACAAGGTGAGCTGTCAAAACAAAGCTCATATGCTCTGAGACATTACAAGAAAACAACACAAGGTCAAGAGTGGGAAAGACCAGATCACAGTTATGACAATATGAATGAGTAAAAAAGCAGTTTTACTCATATTTCATAAATATATTCTCACTTTGCAAGATGATGGGTCATTCTAAAGTGACTGAACAGATTTGAAGGCAGGTTGACCAGATGAAGTCAATAGGCAAGATAATTATAGCCATAACAGTAGAAGCTGGTTATTCCAAATCTGTGATTTGTAGAAAATTGCATCTTTGCAATCATACTAACACATACAAGGCCCTATAAAGTCTGGTCATCCACAAAAGACATATTAATACGAAGACAGGATAATGAGATAATCTCAGAAGTCAATCTGTTTAACACTGCAGCTGGAATTACTCACCGATAATGCCCAATTCACACCACACAGACAACAACCTAGTTGGTCATTGTATTTAGAATATTAAATTACTGTCATGTTGGTAAGGATGTGTCTGCGTACAGTATCAGCATTTGAGTGTTTTTTGGTGAAAGAGCATGTTGTGTGGACATAGAACTGTTTCAAAGTTTAATTTAATTGGGTTTTATGTCTTTTGTCAGACAGGAAAAAAAAATACTTTTTTGTAAAGAGTTAGGTCTGTTATTAAGCTAAATGACAGAGACAGTGTGGTTCATTCTCTGCGTTCATCACGCAATCAGCCAGTAATTTTCATGAATGAAAATGAGCCTTGTGACCACTGAGCACTCTAGCCACACATTGGCACTTGGTCAGAGCCCTTTCGCTTAATTTTGTAAAACTTTGGATACCCCTTTAGAATAATTTTACGATGAGTGGGGTTTGTATGTATTTGCAAATACAAATAATTTTATAAACATGCAGACTTTCAAAAATATTTTGGAGCGCAAGGGAACCTGACCGACTGTCAGTATATGACACATTGGGAGAGAAAATGTCTTGGGAAAGCCCATAAAGCAGTTCCTTGATGCTGAAAACATTGAAATAATGAATTGGCAGACAAGAGTCCTGATCTAAACCTGACAGAAAATCTTTGTCAAAAAATATGGCTAAGAAACACATTACAGTCAGTAAACTGTGGAAAATACTGTAAGAAGAGCTGATCAAGATCACAGCAGTGCAGTGTGAGACGTGTTTATACTGTAGTTATGTAGTACACTGAAAAATATGGTAGGATGGTAAAAGTGATGAGTGTGGCAGGCCTGATAGCCATGGGAGCAGAGGATGAGGGGATGAGGGACTCCTGTGTGCTTTATGGGATATTTTATGTTAAAGTTTTGTTTCTGCTCATGCAGAAATAAGCCTAGAGGGGCTGCCACGTTCCTTTTTGGCAACACTTTATTTTGATGGTCCATTTGAGTATCAGTAGACTGTCTGCTTAATATCTGTTGACACTGACATTTAACAGTCCTTCAACAGACATTTAACTGACTATAAGAAACTTTGCAAGTACATGTCCACTTACACTAACCCTAACCCCAACCCCAACCCTAACCCCAACCTAACAGTCTACTTATAATCTAAAGATAATTAGTTGCAATGTAACTTAAATTCAACAAACGGACCATCAAAATAAAGTGTGACCTCCTTTTTTTGTTTTGTTGTTATTTTATTAATAAAGGCTGATTAACATGTCTTCCTTGTTCATCAGCACCTGTAAAACAAAATGAAAGTCAGAGTTTTTGTGTTCTTCAGCATTGGATTCTGCGGGTTACCTGTTTTTGTTCAGTTCAAATATGCGCTCACCAGTTAAATGTATTCTCCTGTCATTGCGAAAACAAACTGCAAGCACATTTGTTTTATTTATAACTTTATTTATAACTTTTTATAGAGTGTACCAGACAGATAATGCACAGACTAATGAAATGTCTAAACAGATGTAAAAGTCAACAAAGTAAGTTAATTTTAACATCAGCAGGAACAGGTGTTAACAGTGATGAAGAAAGTTTGCGGGTGAAATACGTATATTATGATGATTAACATGAAATACTTTCTTCTTTTCTTTACATAATTAGATGAGGAAAAATACAGGGAAACAGCTTTAAATCAGATGGTAAGATGGTTGAATTTAGTGGAGAATGGCATAGTTTACATGCATGGATTGCAGGTAAGTAGTGAGGTATGTGGTCCATTGTTCATGGGTGAAGCAAAAAAGCAGACATTCTGGCAGAGAGGGAGATCTGATCAGAAGTTGTGGTTGATGTTGTTGGATCTGGCTGGATGGAGAAGTTGTGATGAAGCTTTGGATTGGAAATCACAAGGAGTTCTAACTGAGAAATGTTGGAGTTTAAGGTAGTGGTCCTTCATCCAACAAGATATAAGACATTCTGACATCTACAGTACACAGTACAGTACAGTCAAATGGTCATGCTGGAATGAGAGGTACAATTGAGTGTCACTAGTATAGCAGTCAGACTCCCTAGTATTTCTTAATTTTGCGATTACTGAATCGAATCCAACGCAAAATTTAAAAAAAAGTCGAAAATTTTTGTCATTCTGCAAAATTCTAAACAGATGTTGTATTGTGCATTTGACCCGCTTCAGACTTCAAAAGAAAGTGGTAGCAAACATCTAACAAACGGAGCAATGGAACAGACAGAAAAGCAAGCAGCTTACAATGCAGATTGGTTCAAGGATGACGATCTCTGGTCCGAAAAATTATTTTGCTTAACTCTTTTCCTGCATTTGACAAAAGAAAACGCTTCCCTGCCATTGACAAGTTTTACGGCAATTCGTGTTTTAGGTGTATTACGGTAGATGAAGAACTAACGCATATCCTGAGTGAGGTACATGATGTCAGATGCTCCGGGGAGTGAAATCTGAAAGAAAGAGAAAGTAAGATCATGGATAAAAATAAGATATAAAATAAATATATATTTGTATTTCTTTTTTTTATTGCAAAAATGCGATAAATTTCTGAAGATTACCACAACAAACCATCAATTTTATGACGAAAAATTACATTAAAATAAAAAAAAATTTGTGAAAAAAAATGGTGTCAGAGCAGTGATATAAAAGCCAACTAAATGACAAATCCTACTGATGGCTTGTAGTTGGAGAAAATAATGTGTCCTGAACACAAAGCCGTGAGGTACCCTAGATGCTACTAAACTTCATTTTTTACAGATATTACCTAAGAGATATGTCTTGAACAATTTGAGTGGGGTTCCTGATATAACTTACAATAAGGGTTCATTGAAGCATAAAATGGATAACTGTGTCAAAATAGCAAAATGAGCAAATCAGAACTGATGATTTGGAAGCTACTCTAGCGACTCCACTTGAATGTTTGCTTCTGAAGAGAGAGTGGTTGAGGTCCATGTAGAGAGTTCTCATGTATGACAGCCCTGACCTGCCAAGGTAGTTGGAGCCACCACAGATGTAACTTGTTGGTCCAGCACATCCCACAGATGCTCAATTGGAGTGAGACCTGAAGAATTTGGAGGCCAGGGAAACACCTTGAACTCCTAATCGTGTCTAGTTGTTCAAAGTGGTTGTGTCTGAACAATGTGTGCATTATCATGTTAAAAAGAGGCCACTTTCATCAGGGAATACCACTGTCATATAAAGGTGTCCTTGGTCTGGACATTCAATTGTGAATAGGAGAGTTACACAGCAGGGTGTGATGCACTGTGTTATGACATATTCTAAGCGGTGTAAAGTAAAAAGTTATTTACAGCAATTGTACCAAGTAGTTTATAAAATGTGTGTAATTTTATTTTCACTTGAGTCCATCTTGCTCTATCAGTACATTTGCTTTAACATTTACATTCGCTGCTTTCCTTCATCCTGCAGTCACTATACAGTATAATATTTTTTTCTTGTCTAAAGTGACTACGTTTACATGGACATCAGTAACCGAATAATTTGCTTTAATCTGAATAAGACAATAATATGATTAAGGTGTTTACATGAGTTGCTTTTTGAATGTTCCTTTCATGATCCCATTTGACATATTATAGCAGATAGTTTGATTACGTTATTGCGTCACCGCGCTATCAACGTTTCCTCTGGAGTTTCATGTAATTTCGGCTGTTTCATTTCTAATTTTTCAACTTTAACTGCAGTTTGGCACTTTCACTTTCATTCAAGAATTGTGTGTGTGTCTGTGGTCCTACTGACTCCATAAGTGCAGAGAATAGTGTCAAACAGCCATGTGTGTATTGAATATCCTGTCACAAAATCCTACACGACAGAAATAGTTTAATTAAGGTGTTTAAATCTCTTCAATAGTGTGATCAAAACTGGCATACTCCAAGTAATTTTGGCAAGTGATCAACATCTTTGGAAAGTGATTGGCAACATCTTTGGCAAGAAAATTGGCAACAATTTTGGCAAGTGATACATTATCTTGAGTATGAATTTTAGTACTCTTTCCACCACTGCACATTTCTCTCATAACTGTGATTAAAATGTTTGTGTGACTTGTGCTACAGTAGAACGCCTGTTGACTAATTTGCATTGATACACGTTTTGCACCCAATCCACTGCTGTCATTTTGTTCTTTGTCTTTTATCAGAGCACTGTTGCTAAATTCTCAACAAATGCTGACTGCACTGTATGCTGCAGCCAGGATGGCCCAGATATTCCTGTCCATTTCTCTTGCATCCAGCACATTATTTAAAAGAAGTGATTGTATCTATCCGTACATTAACATGTGGCCTTGTTAGAAGATGATCGTCAATATCTTTATCACCCATGACTGGTCTTGATGTTGTGGATCATCAGTGTATATGGAACTGATTTTACAAGATCCTTTCTTTTCATCTTGACAATATTAATTATGTGATGTGAACTGATTTGGTTATATTACAGATGCACAACTTTGGCTAAGATCATTTTGGTTTTGCATGACCAACTGTACACCTTTTCACTGTAAAAATGAACCCTTAACAAAAATGAATATTATACAACACTGCTGTATTAAAATGGAAAAAAAAAATAAAATGTAAAGGGGACATGCCCCGAGAATACGCTCCTGCATGGTTGGCCATAAGTCTGAAATGTTTCCTGCAGCTGCAATAGTAAAAAAAAAACTGAAGACTAAAAGGCACTTAAATGATAAAGAGTCTGGCTGTGTCCTTCAGCAGTAGACAGTTTTTGTAGATCAAAAAATAAATAAATAGATAAATTGCTATTTCTAAAACACTGCTTTTTTCAAGATTTCTTCAGATTTGAAACCACATTAAATGTTAAAGGGACAAATCAAATACCCTAAAATAAATATCCAGTGTCTAATAACTGCAAAAAAGCAAAACAGCATGCTTAGTCACATCAAACTTAATACCTTTACAGCATTCAAGAAAATGTCTGTTTTTGGAACAAGTGCATCTTAAAGTCACTTTACTCTTTAAATTAAAGACGAGAGCCATCACAGCTCTGTGTAACATGAAAGGATTATATGCTTTCCAAATCTTTCTCCTCTCGCAAGATATTCTGGCAGACCCTGTACTTTATTCTTAGTTTTTCAAACATGACCATGACATCCATTGAACTTTTAAGTGATGTACTGTAGCAAACAAGCCTCCTGGCATTTCCCTTCATTATTTATGACTGCAGTGATGATAGGCCATATTAAGTACTTCAAGCTCAGTGGCATAAATCTCTATGCTTGAGTGTGCTATAAATGTAGTGCTACTGATGTTTGAGAGTATTTTACTCATATTAAAATAGTGTCTGTCTTGATCTTTCTGGTGAGATTTGCAGCATCCCACACACTTTAAATCCCATTGTGAATACACTAGCTCATTCGCTTTGCACTTTTATATATTACAGGTAACGTCTTTATCTGAAGCCATTTTATCTAAAATATTTACTTATGGGTTTTTTTTTTTAAGTAATTTTATAAATAATTTTTAAAGTGCCACACTTAAAGTGGTGTATATAATTTTTTTTAAAGATTCTAGTTAAATGTTAATGCATTAATACAATTAAATGCATGTTTGTTTGTTTTTTTTTTTTTTTTTTGTATTTCACTATACAATTATAATAAGCGGTGGTTATTTAAAGTAATGTCCAGATGGCAATTAGACCATACTGGGAAAATACATGCAGTTAATGGTGGTATTCAAGCAAGATGAACATGATTGAAGTGAAGATCACATTCTGTGGTTTGATGTTTACCTCACTAGACATATGATGCGTAGAGTCCTAGGCTATATTTAATCAAGATTGCGTAGGCACAGATGTGTGCATAATAAGTGCGTAAGAACAGTTTCACAGAAAGTGTGGGATCTACCAACTTCTACTTAGATGAAAATGAATGTGTGTAAATATAAGTATAGCTCTGAGCATGTTTACACAGTGAATCAAGTGGTAGAATGGTGATACTAAAAAAAGTTCAGCCGCATGTGTCCTATGTCCTTTATAGGGTTAGTTCAGTTAAAAATGAAAATTGTTTTTAAATATTCACCATCATGTTCCAAACCTCTAAGACCTTTGTTCATCTTCAGAACACAAATTAAGATACATTAGATGAAATCCAAGAGCTCTCTCATCCTCCCTAAATAGTGAAGGAGACTTTCAAAGTCCATATAAGGAACCAAAAACATTTTTAACATTCCATGTGATTTGTCCACAAAAAAACAAAACAGATCAAGTTTAGTACAGGCATTTACTACAGGCATTACGATGCTTCCATCTTGTGCTGCTGCTAATCGCAATCAGTTTGATCAGGGTTGCAACTGAAATCTTACTAATCTGGTGCAAAGTCTAAAGGGCAATAGAGTGTCCGAATCAAATTTTGCTATTTTAAGAACAGAAAAATACACTCTGCGCCATGGTGCATAGTCTAACAGGGTTGTGCTTATTCTCTTAATGAATTATGGGTATGTTTTGAGGATAACGTGCATTAAACCAATCAGAGTCTCATCTTCCATTCCCTTTGAGAGTCAGTTGCGTCGCGCCATGGCCCATTTGTATTTATATGTGTCATGACATGGAAATAAAAGTTAAATGATACTATCTACCATTAAGCTTCTTAACAGGCAGATGTTCACTCCTACAGTGCCTCTTTAAACAAAACTAATAGTAATTCCCTCCAGTAATTATTACACAACCTGCAGTCTTGACCAATGAAGTGATGAATGAATTCTGACCAGTGATTGCAGACATTATTATTCTGTGTTCAATATTCAACCTTAACCTCATAGCTGACCTTTAAGAGTACGTTGCTTAATTAAAAACACTCATATAACACTCATTCAGTATTGTGATGATTGATAAAGAAAGCACAAACTGCAAAAATTAGCCATCTCTTGAGATTTGTTGGTCAGGTTTAATTTCTGTACATTAGTATCTTTCCAGATTTTAGTGTTTACAAGTAAAGCTACAATGCAAGGTGTGCACAGTTGTCAGTCTATTAAGGTACTTTGCATCGTATCAATCAGACAGCTTTGGGACAGGCTGTCAGTGGTGCTGAATGGCAGGGATGATAGTGCTTCACTCTGTGTGACGGATTGTCATGTCACCGCTACAAAGTGGCATGGCAGATTGCTGCGGATGAGGAAATTAGGCTTCTGTATCATTTCACTCGCATTGATGAACCTTTGAGCCTCACCTTTAGATAAACATGTGACGATGCTGCTTTTGTGGCAGAAACATATTAATTCCTCATATCATATTCATACTTGTGGACCTCAGGAACAGACATAATTTAATATTTTTGATCTAACCCTTTATTTATCTGATGAACTAAGTTTTTGGTGGCACTTTATTTTCAGATGTCCTTGTTACAGTGCAACTATTTATGTAACTACTCAATCATTAATTTTCTTTTCGGCTTAGTCTCTTTATTAATCTGGGGTCGCCCCTGCGGAATGAACCGCCAACTTATCCAGCATATGTTTAATGCAGCGGATGCCCTTCCAGCTGCAACCCATCACTGGGAAACATCCATACTCATTCACACACATACACTACAGCCAATTTAGCTCACCTAATTCACCTACACCACATGTCTTTGGACTGTGGGGGAAACCGGAGCACCAAGAGGAAACCCACACGATCACGGTGAGAGCATGCAAACTCCACATAGAAATGCCAACTGACCCAGCTGAGGCTCGAACCAGCGACCTTCTTGCTGTGAGGCGATTGTGCTACCCACTGTGCCACTGTGACGCCATTCATTTAACTACTGGGTAACATGAATTAATTACATGTATCTTTGCTATGGGTCAGAATGTGGGTTATTTGCTAATTACTATAGTAAGTGTTTTTAATAATTTCATATTTTTATTATTTAAAGAGCGTCTATTATGCATTATAAAAGGTCATATTTTGGTTTTGGGGGTCTCCAACAACAGGCTGATATGCATGCAAGGTCAAAAAACACTTTCATTGTCTTATAATATGCATTTATTTTTACCTAATTATCCCAACGACTCCCATATAATTTGTTCAGTGATTCATTTGTTCTTAAACCCCTACTTTGCATGAGGCTAATCTGTGCTGATTGGTCTGATGAGCCAGTCTGTTGTGATTGGTCAACTGGGTTCAGAGCGAGACAGAAAGAAACACCCACCACAGTTATGAACAGTGTTGCCAACTTAGCAATTTTGTTGCTAGCTTTAGCAACTTTTCATACTACCCTAGCAACTTTTTTTTTTTCAAAAAGCACCTAGCAACAAATTTAGCCATTTTTAACATTCATTTGGCTACTTTTTCAAAAAGTGACTCAAAAGAGCAGTGGCTGCAGGCTTCACTCAACACACACACATATCACATTCAAGTTAAATTGCTAGCTCAGATTGTTTTTCATAACTGTTAATTTACTGATATTTGTTAACATGTATAATTGTTGGTCATTTATGTAGCAATACATTCTAATAGTGCTATAATTGTTGTCACATTTACAAATGTGTTAATTTCACAATTCATTATCAGTGTTATATTTAAAAATAAAAAAGTCTTATCCAAAAGTGTTTGTATTACTTTTACAAATAGTCAACTCTCTTTTTCATACAAATCTAAATGGACATATTTCAAATAATGTTCTTGCTGAGATGGCCAGTCAATTTAAGAAAACATAAATTATTTTGTTATTATTATTATTATACTACATAAAGATGTAGTTTTGAGTTGCGATTACGCAATAACGTCATCACGCAAAGTAATATGTTAATAAGAACCTATTTATTGTGCATCTGGATGTAATGTTTTAATATATTATAATACACAGCGCCTCAAAGATTAGAGACATGACAGGCTTACGCTTGTCAGATGCTATGTGATGACCTCACTGATATGCAAATTAGTGCGTGACGTCATCTGGCAACATTTAGCTACTTTTCGGGCAGGCTTTAGCTACTTTTCATTGGAAATAGTCGGCAACACTGGTTATGAAACAGCACACAGAGTATGTGAGAGCCCAATGCATGAATTCAATAAAGCAATGCAGTTAAACACCAGCATATCACTCTACTCTTAAACCTAAATCCAAATAATAACAACGACACACATTCAGTATTAATAGACACAGTGGCAGAAGTTGCACTATTTTGAAATTGACTGCGCCGCACATGTATATGAACAGCTGATGGTGGCTATAGCAAAGACAAACAGCAGAGGATCACAAGCTCACAAATGCATTTAAATCTGTAAAGGAAGATGCATGTTTTCAATGTGATTTTGGATGCAATATGTGAACAGCCCCATACAGATTTAACCTGAGAGATACAGTACAAGCACTAATCTATAATAGATAAGTGATTACAAGCTATGCGGGGCAATTACATGTTACAACACACAATTAAACACATATTTTATTACAAAAAAATAAGGCAACAATCTATCTATCTATCTATCTATCTATCTATCTATCTATCTATCTATCTATCTATCTATCTATCTATCTATCTATCTATCTATCTATCTATCTATCTATCCATATCCATTCAACCATAAATAAAATTATACAGGATATACTATATATATATTACACAGGAATGTCAGGTGGTGTAAGAAGACTGCACTGTAATTCATACAGCACTGAATGTAAAGTTTTCTCTTTAAGGAGTTTGTCCTACACTCTCAGAAATTAAGGTATGCAAACTGTCACTGGTGTGGTACCTTTTCAAAAGGTACAAATTTGTACCTAAAAGGTCCATATTAATACCTTAAGGGAACATATTAGTACCTAAAAAGTACAAAAGTGTTTCTCCTAAAACTTTTAGGTACTAATATATCATTTTGAGGTACCAATATGGACCCTTTAAGTACAAATGTGTACCTTTTGAAAAGGTACCACCCCAGTTACTGTTCGCGTACCTTTATTTCCGAGTGTATGTTCTAATTTCTAATGTTTTTCTTTGCGCTGTAGTGCTTTTTTTTCATTTCTGACATTCACTGACACAGATATTTGTTTTTTCAGAGAAGAATTAACAATTTTGACCAAGAAACAAGGTAATACATGGTGTTTTGCTATTTTTACACATTGTTTTGAGAAATGCACTTACTGTTTTACCAATTTCAATACTGATATGAGAACTGTACCAACATGACTGAGAGAAACTATAAAACATTTACAATGTTTTTGTTTTTTTTTATTACTAAGAGCTATGCATATTTTATTAATTTTATCTATATCTTCTGACAGACCTGAATACATTCTGAGGGTTAAACAATGCCAGAAGAGGTGCTTGTCATTTCCATTTGTTCCCAACAATCCATTACATGTATTGCCTACAGCATCTGAATGCATTAAACACGTCTGCATCATACAGATAAAGGAGCATCACCCGGCAGAGGAGAACCGCCTCGGTCCAGCCACGGCTTTTGTAAAGAAATAATCTGGGCTCTTGTTTATTTAATCTCTTTTTGGTAACAAAAAAGACCAGGCTTAAAAAGAGAATTCATTCATCTTTTGTCTCTCTTCATTTCAAAGAATGTCACTTTCGTCTGTAATCGGCATCGAAAAGTGGGAAGATTGAGTATTTGAGCTCAGCATGTGCTTGCCAGAGCTTGGCTCATTTGTCAAAGACGGCGTGCTGAGCTCTAACACCAGCCCTATTTCGGCTCGTATTGATCAGTTCTGTCATGTGTATCTGCAGCAGGTGATACTGAATATCTTTCCTTGTGTTCTGCATGACATTTTAGAAATGGTAAACCAACAGTAGGCCAACACATGGTGGAACAAAAGAAGAAAGGAAAGCTTTATCTTTACCACAATAATAATGTGCACCTACAACATGCCTAATTTCATGATAACAAGCTCCTTGCCATCACTTTAAAACATTTAATGGGGCAAATGTGGGATTCAGAAGCTCTTTGCACACTTGAAAGGATAGTTTACACAAAAATGAAAATGTAAAGTGGTTCCAACGTTTCTTTATTCTTTTAAACACTAAGGAAGTTATTTTGAAGAAAACTGAAATCCTGTAAACATTGACTTCTATAGTAGGAAACAAAATACTATGAAAGTCAGTGGTTACAGGTTTCCAGGTTTCTTCAAAATATCTTCCTTGATGTTCAACAGAAGAAAGAAATTCAAACAGGTTTAGAAAAAGTGGAGGATAAATTTAAATTTTTGTGTGAACGTATCCCTTTGACAAACAAGGATGAATGTGATTCAGTGTCTCAATATAGTCACTAATTCTTAACACTGTAAAAAGTAATCACTCAATATACTTAAAAAATGCTTGTAAACTTGTGCATTTTGGCAAAATTGTAGACTTTACTTGATTTGATTGTGTTAGGTGAAGTTTAATGTGGATTCAGTGGTTAAACTAAAGAACTTTATTACAGTTTTTCTCAGTGGCTTTGGTGCATTTCTCACAACACTATTTACATTTGCACAACAGTTAATGCATTTCTCAAAACAATTAGTCATTTGTGCACATCACAGTAGCAGTTTCTCATTACTTCCAGCAAATTGCGAATGCTTTTGGACATGCATCAATTGCTTTCATACAACTCTCTGCTGTTTGTAACATTATCATTTGCTTATGTCATGTCAGTCAAAATTAACTGAACTTGTGGATGCTGAATAGTCATTCCATAAAAAACTAATAGTCCTCATTTCATTACTTGAGTCATTACATACAAAAATGTTGAACTAGTTGTCAAAATCTGTCAAGCAAATTTTATTTAAAAAAATTTAATCTTTTTTCTGAAAATGCCTTCTAAATGTAACAATTTGATGAATGATTTACAGACCTGTGTATGTTGTAGGTTCAGTTCCAATATGTGCTGCAATATTGTTTACAGTTGTGCACAGCTCTACCCAAAGGAAGTTTGTTTGTTGTAAAAAAGGGTGTATTTATTCTTTTGCACAATGCTGTGAATAAATTAGAATTGAAAAGAGCAAATGCAGTAAAAATGTGAAACATACATATTCAGTGTCTTGTACTCAGATACCTCACTAAATGCAGTGATGTCTAACTTTACTGTAGCCTTCAAATGACTGTGCAAATAGTATATAGTGCTGTCTTGAGCATTTTCAGAAAGTGTCACCAAAATCTGACTTTTTTGCATTGGAAAAAATGTCCAGAGTAAACTGTCATAATGAAAACATGACAAAGCCATTTGACTGTCTTGTTCATAAACAATGGTAGCAGGACTTTTCATTTTGATGACACTGACACTTTCATTGACATCAATACTTGCTTTTGAGGAATGAGCTCTCCATTTTGAGTAAGTGACTCGCTTTTGCGGGTTATCCACTAGGTTTTGCAGTTTGTACTAATTGTTTTGAGAAATGCATTAACTGTTGTGCAAATGTAAACAGTGTTGTGAGAAATGCACCAAAGCAACTGAGAAAAACTGTAAACTGTACTTAAGTTCATCAAGTAAGTTTGACTAAAGTTTAGTGCCCTGCAGTACCATACTTTGGTCAGCGGTCCAGTAAGATCTGCACATGCGCAGATGGAAGGGATGGAATGGGATTCAAATCGATTTCACAATGCAAACGGAGAAAATAAGCTAACATTGTCTTTTTTGTGGACACACAGGTTAAATATTCTATGCTTTATACATGCATATTATAATGGTTAATCAAAAAAAGCATGTGTTATGTGGGCCATGTCATTTCATAAAGTTGTCATTTTCTTCATGTTTTCAGATTGTTGCTAACCTTAGAAGCTCTAACATTATTATTTTTTCACTCGGTTGTGGTATTATATATACTTGTTGAATATTGATAATGTTGGAATTCCATCTGAGAAACCAGTGCTAGCGCATATGCTTGAGGGACCGTAGGCGAGATAATGATAAATTGAGCCCACTGGTGTAAAAACGGTGAGAAGAAAGCACAAAAAATACAATTTTAATATTTAAGTGTATCCATTTTTATTAACTGTAACATATTTAACCTATAATACATATGTAAAAATATTTACTCAGATTTACTCCAGAAAACACTTATTTAAAAAAAATATATTAGTATGACATTTACAAATAAAACATGAATCAAATGCCTTTTTTTGTAAATGAATAACATACAAATATATGCAGAATTAACTAGTAATGTAGGAGACATTTTAACTTATTTTTACGCAGAGATTTACACAAACAAAATGTTGCAGTTAGATGTTGGAAAGTGGGTAAAATTCGATTTTGACAAAATGAGGGGGAAACCTGTGTTTTTTCAGCAGGGTGAATTAGTTAGTTAGTTAGTTAGTTAGTTAGTGATCTCACGAGGAAACGTAAGTATTTTACGTTTTGTCAGTTTAGTGGCTAATTCGTACGAGTTCAGTCGTACGAAAATGTACGATTTTAAAAGGAGGCATGGCACCTAACCCCATCCCTAACCCCAACCGTCATTGGGCAATGAGCAAATCGTACTAAATTGTACAAATTAGATCGTACAAATTCATACGAATTAGCCACTAAATCAAAAAGTTACGAATTGCCGTGAGATTGCGCTGGTATTTCTGTGATTATGGGCACCGTTGCATTTATTAAAACAAGTCCTAATACTATAATACTAAATAATGTATTATGCCTAGCAGAACATACCTTTACTTTGAGCTTGCTTTTCTTCCTCTGTTTTTCTTTTCTTCCTTTTTGTATGGCTCCAGAAGGATACCATTTCGATGTATCGCTTAAAAATAGCAATGATGCTTGTGAGGTTATATTACTTAAGACTTTAAGACACTTTTTTTCGGGTTTATATTGAATGAGAGCAATTTGGAGAGATATTTGGAATCAATAATTACTTTTACTACATAAATAAATTAGTAAATAATACTTGTTATAAGGTTGAGATGACTTATTTGACCGAAGTAAATGTGACTCAGTATAGGAATACTTTTACTACATTTGTAAATAATACTTGATATAAAGTTAAGATGACTTAATTGACCTAAGTAAACATGATTCAGTTTAAGTAAGAATTACTTTTCTACATTAGTAAATAGTACTAATGCGATAAAGTTACGATTACTTAATCGAATTAAGGCAACGAGTTTGCATAATTCAATTAAGTAAACTTAATAAATTATAAAATAAACACAACAGAAATGACAAAAGTGAGAAAGCAGCTGTTAGCAAAACATCTGATCAATTCAATGCCATCATAGCGGCAATTCACTCATCATGCCAACAGTCAGGATAAAATAAGAAAAATATTTTTAATCTGGTTAATAGTTATGTAAAGGTAACCCTGACATTGACACCTTCATAATCATGACAAGACAGTTGTCATTTTAAATGCAAAAATGACATTGTTTGAGATGTCTTTGGTATGGCAACTGGACATACAAATACATTAATAAACAAATACATTATAACCTGTCAACTTCACATTACCAAGAAAACATAATGTGTCATAGATCTATCATGAAGCAGCAGATTAATTATCAAACTTAAGAAACTAGTTAGTTTTTTTGGTCAACGTTATATTAAACCTTTATGTGGTTGGTTTTGACATTGCCTGCTCTGCCATTATAATTGTGTCATAAATATTTTTTTCTGACCCCTTTTATTCAGTGGAACAAACTCAATTTGGCATTAGAATTTTCCATTAAAAGTGTTAATACTCTGTCAAATATTTGTAATTTTTTACATGATATTTTAACAGTGTCATGAATATTTTTCTCTTGCTACATTTTTTTAGGTTTCCCCTAAAAAGTTAAAATAATAGAAAATGTCAAATGTTGAAACAAATGATGATCAGGTGTTAGAGAAATAAAATAATCATCTATTACAATGTTACCAAATTCAGTGTTCAGGCCTTTGTTGGCAGCCTAGGAAGCCTGGAAAGGTCTTGACAGAATTCTGAGAAAGCATTGGCTGTGCATACGGAGAAGAAAAAAGAAAAGAAAAAACATGTTGTTGTTGTTTTGGGTCCAAAAATCCTTTCAGCCTGTTTTTATGTGTGTGTTTGGATTATGGTGAAAAATAAATCTGTTAAGAGGCTAAATGAGTAAATAACTAAATGGTTCCATGTTCAGCTAATTTCCATCAAAATTAATTAATTAAAGGGATATTTCACCCAAAACTGAAAATTATGTCATCATTTATTCACCATTCACTTGTTTCAAACCTGTTTAACTGTCTTTCTTCTGTCAAACACAAAATAATATATTTTGAAGAAAGCTGGAAAAGTGTAACCATTGAATTCCATACTATTTGTTTTTACCGCTATGAATGTCAATGGTTACAGGTTTTCAGCTTTCTTCAAAATAAACAACAGAATAAAGGCATTTGAAGGGTTTTAACCGATGACTTTAGTCTGGTGATTTTAAAACCCATACACTCTAACATTCACATGCACTCATACACTCATATTTAGTTCATCATGACTTTATTTTGATTAACTAGTGTTAAAATTAATGAATATATGCAACATCGGCTCATTCTGAAAATGAAGCCCTACAGTGCATCCGGAAAGTATTCATAACGCTTCACTTTTTCCACATTTTGTTTTATGTTACAGCCTTATTCCAAAATAGATTCAAGTCATTTATTTCCTCAACATTCAACACAATACCCCATAATGGCAATGTGAAAAAATGTTTTTTGAAATTGTTGCAAATTTATTACACATAAAAAACCTGAGAAATCACATGTACAGAAGTATTCACAGCCTTTGCCGTGAAGCTCTAAATTGAGCTCAGGTACATGCTGTTTCCACTGATCATTCTTGAGATGTTTCAGCAGCTTAATTGGAGTTCACCTGTGGTAAATTCAGTTGATTGAACATGATTTGAAAAGGCATTCACCTGTCTATATAAGATCCCAGGGTTGACAATGCATGTCAAAGCACAAACCAAGGATGAAGACAAAGGAATTGTCTGTAGACCTTCAAGACAGGATTGTCTCGAGGCACAAGGCTGGGGAAGGTTACAGAAAATGTTCTGCTGCTCTGAAAGTTCCAATAAGCACAGTGGCCTCCATCATCTGTGAGTGGAAGATGTTTGGAACCACCAGGACCCTTCCTAGAGCTGGCCGGCCATCTAAGCTGAGTGATCGGAGGAGAAGGTCCCTGGTCACTCTGTCTGAGCTCCAGCGTTCTTCTGTGGAGAGAGTAGAAACTTACAGATGAACAACTATCTGTGCAGCAATCCATAAATCAGGCCTGTATGGTAGAGTGCCCAGACGGAAGCCACTCCCCGCCTGGACTTTGCCAAAAGGCATCTGAAGGACTCTCAAACCATAAGAAACAAAATTCACTGGTCTGATGAGACTAAAATTGAACTCTTTGGAGTAAATGCCAGGCGTTACGTTTGGGGAAAACCAGGCACCGCTCATCACCAGGCAAATATCATTCCTACAGTGAAGCATGGTGGTGGCAGCATCATGCTGTGGGGATGTTTTTCAGCAGCACGAACTGGAAGACTAGTCAGGATAGAGGGAAAGATGAATGCAGCAATGTACAGAGACATCCAGAGTCCAGACCTAAATCCTATTGAACATCTCTGGAGAAATCTGAAAATGGCTGTACACCGTTGCTTCCCATCCAACCTGATAGAGCTTGAGAGGTACTGCAAAGAGGAATGGGCAAAAATTCTCAAAGACAGGTGTGCTAAGCTTGTGGCATCATATTCAAAAAGACTTGAGGCTGTAATTGCTGCCAAAGGTGCATCAACAAAGTATTGAGCAAAGGCTGTGAATACTTATGTACATGTGATTTTTCAGATTTTTTATTTTTAATAAATTTGCAACAATTTCAAAAAATATTTATTCACATTGTCATTAAGGTCTATTGTGTGTGGAATTTTGAGGAAATAAATGAATTTAATCCATTTTGGAAAAAGGCTGTCACACAAAAATATGGAAAAAGTGAAGCACTATGAATATTTTCCGGATACACTTTATATACATTTCTGGAGATAGCAAATTATGTAACCAGAAGTACGTCTTTAAAACGAACGCTACAGGGCAGTATGATGCCGTTACTTTTAACGCTTACCAGCTGACCGCTTATCTCTGTGTGAACGGCTTTTCCGCTGTTACCAGTTTGTTCAGTGGCTTGCCGCAAATGTCAGAGGATTTGAGACGCAGAGCAGAGTTGACCATGTTCAAGTCTGGTGAAAAACAATTCCAGAAAGCAGGTAAGACAAAAATAAAATTCACTTTTGGTTGGGTTTAGGGAAAGAGGTGGGTGGGGGCAGTGGCGGCTGGTGTTAAAAAATGTGAGGGGGGCGCATTTTAAAAGCCATTTTTCAGGTGATGTACCAAAAAACAAAAATGACTAAAGCATACAATAAATGCATCACAAATCAGTTCATTTTAGTTCAATTTGGGTTTATCAGTAATGAAGTAATCAAGATAATCAGTAAACACACACACACACAAACAAATATTGCCTAATCACTGGCCAGTAGCACTACTTAAAAATTAATTTTGCTCTCCTTTTTTTCTAGCTTGAAAATTTCTCAATAACCTTTTGGTTAAAGTCAGTCATCTCAGTCGCCAGTCTCTTCTCTATTGACAGCATGTCCAATGCATGCAGCCTCTCTTGCGTCATGCTGTTTGAAACAGCAAACACGGAAATAGTAAAAGGCTGGAAAAGCCCCGAGTTGACTCGCGCTCGCCATCACTTGACTACTGGTGAATTTGTTTTCATTAGTTTTGCAAGGAAGGTCGATCTGGTCCAAGCTCCTTGATTCTTTTTTTTCTTCATCCAAACGCCTTGTGAACGGATATCTTTGCAAAGATACAACAGAATTTTCCTTCATCTTGCACTTGCTTTCATTATATGATTAAGGTCAGCACAGCTAACTGACGAGCTGCTGCTGAGTGAACGGTCTAAGTGAGAATGGTCCAATCACTTAAGGCCAATCATATAAAAACAAATATGATTCGTTCTAACAACAAAAATGGGAGGGTTCGGGGCGCAGAGCGCTGCGCCCTAAGGACAATTTAAAACCAGCCAATTAGAGCTTATCGTCATATCACATGCTTTGCAAAAGTTTGTGTACCTACATAGACACCCATTAGTCCGGCGCCCTGCACACATATGAAAAAATATTGTTCATACATTTTTTTGGTAACACTTTATTTTGATGGTCCATTTGAGCATTAGTAGACTGTCTGCTTAATATCTGTTGACACTGACATTTAACAGTCCTTCAACAGACATTTAACTGACTATAAGAAACTTTGCAAGTACATGTCAATTTACACTAACCCTAACCCCAATCCCAACCCTAACCCCAACCTAACAGTCTACTTATAATCTAATGATAATTAGTTGCAATGTAACTTACATTCAACAAACGGACCATCAAAATAAAGTGTGACCATTTTTTTTTCAATAAATGTTAGTATGACTACAATAAATGTTAGAATGTTATAATTAAATCAGTTTATTTTGTTAATATTTGTGATAATAAATATTGACATATTAAAGGAGTCTAACTTGATGGGGGCGGCTCCCCAGCGCCCTCTATTGACTAGCCGCCACTGGTGGGGGGAATCAGTTGGTCGGTCAGTCAGTCCGTAAGATTTACACGAGAAGAGCAGGCATGAATGGCACTCGCGAGAGAAATTTGAGATATCAAAAAGTGTACACAGCGTCCTCTGGCGAATTCGCAAAAACCAAAAATTAAAAAACCGTAGCTCCTGGGTCGTAATTGGCGCTCACCAGAAATGTATGGGCTACGTAATCAGCACGAGCCTGAGTTGCATATATATTGTAATTGATGTATTGTTCATTGCTTGTTCACGTAAATACAATAACTAACATTAACTAATAAAAAAAATTTGTAAAGTGTTAGTAAAAATGTGCTTAAAAACAGAACATTATTTTCTGCTTAACCTGATGAAATGTCTAGATTAAATTTAATAAAAGTGGATTTGGATAAAAAGTGTAAACAATGAAACTTGAAAATCTGCCTTCTAATACAGGGGTCACTTCCATTTGTGTGATTTCCTCTTGTTGACATCCTTGTCATTTATCCCCATTGTTGTCTTCTTCAATATTAATACCCCTCATTATCCAGCATTGCTATGCCACCTTGCTAAAATCTAAATAATTATGAAATGTGCCTCTCCCTGTTTGAAGCAGCAAACATCTGATTGGGCTTCAAGTATCCAACAGTTCTCAAGCCTAATCCACCCCAGTAAACAAAAAGCAGATGATTGGTAATGTTCAGGAGGCGGCAGGTGCTCTCATGTGATTGCATTCACCCCAGCGGCCATTAGAGGTTTATCGGCTCTCAGCCAGGCTAAGCTGGGAGGTGATGCTGGATAAGTGCACCGTCGCCATTTGGAAAGGCTTGAATGGGAGGGCTTCTGTTCTGTCTTAGGTGACAAATTAGGCCTGGAAAAAAGTGAAATATGTCTCAGGGGAAGCAATGTTAGATGGCAGTGTTTACCATGGAGGCGTGCAGATGTACTCATTCCCAATATTGGCCTTCAAGCACACTAAAAACAAACCTCTGTTCCCCTGAGCCAGGTGGTAATGCTCATCAACAATATGACCAAAGACATAGATCATTTGCTTAGATGGATTTATGCTCGCATGGGTTTTCATCAACAACGTCTGATAACATCAGTGTACCAGAGTGACACATTTACAAGGCTTTATATCAGCAGGGTTACGGAGCAGAGGACGGGCTAGGAATTAACAGAGCAACCGCAGAAAGATAAAGAGGATAATGATGATAATGATTTTTTATGCAGACACAGAGGTCACACATACAATGTGATTGTGTAGTTACAGACTAAGCCAGTTTAACTGATTAAAAATTACAAGGGTGAAATTATTATCTTACATTAACAAAAAAAAAAAAAGTGACCATAACCAATATTGGATACTTTAATGAAGTTTAACGCTCATGGAAGATGGAAGCAGGAATGCCAAATGATCAGTGTTGGGTAAGTTACTTGAAAATGTAATTATTTATAATAACATATATTGTTATTAAATTCTTAGTAATTTAATTGCAATTACTAGTTATTCTGTAACTAATTACACTGAATAACTTACACCATATCTATCCTGGTGGCAATCAGTGATATGCATTTAAAAAAAGACAACAGAATCCATTATAAACAGCAATTTTGTCTACACTGCAAGCATAGTGAAGGAAGTCAAAGTAAACTGTTAATTCCGAGACTGTCTGTCCTCTCCCTTTAAAGAACAAATCAAACAAGCCCTGAAAATTGGTAAAAGAGCACATTTAATGGCATTACACTCACCGGCTACTTTATTGGGTACACCTGTCCAACTGCTCGTTAATACAAATTTCTAATCAGCCAATCACATTGCAGCAACTGCAATGCAATTAAGCATGTAGACATGGTCAAGATGATCTGATGCAGTACAAACCAAGCACCAGAATGGGGAAAAAGGTGCTGTACATGACTGAACGTGGCATGGTTCTTGGTGCCAGATGGGCTGGTCTGAGTATTTCAGAAACTGCTGATCTACTGGGATTTCATGCACAACCATCTCTAGGGTTTACAGAGAATGATGTGAATAAGAGAAAATATCTAGCGAGCGGCAGTTTTGTGGGTGCAAATGCCTTGTTGATGCTAGAGGTCAGAGGAGAATGGCCAGACTGGTTTGAGATAATAGAAAAGCAACAGTAACTCAAATAACCACTCGTTACAACCGAGGTATGCAGAAGAGCATTTCTTAATGCACAACACGTCAAACCTTGAGGTGGATGGGCTACAGCAGCAGAAGACCACACCGGGGGCCATTCCTGTCAGCTAAGAACAGGAAACTAAGGCTACAAATCACACAGGCTCACCAGAACTGGACAATAGAAGACTGGAAAAAGGTTGCCTGTGTAACTGGTTCTGCGTTGTGTTTTCTTTTTAATGTGGGAATAACTAGACGGATATTAGCAGTTGTGACAGCTCTTTAATCACTCCTGATGTAAACAAAAGCACAGAGTTTACAGTGTGTCTTCACCCTTATAACTCTTTTTTCCCATGTACAGGCAGTGCAGAAAGGGGAAAGATGGGGAGGGAAAGAATAAAACCCCTAATAACATCAACTTCACAATAAGTGATAAAACATACCTGATGTAAACAAAAGCACAGAGTTTACAGCGTGTCTTCGCCCTTATAACTCCTCTGTTAAAAGAAAAAGTGCAATGCATTTAGCATTCACATGCTTCAGTTAGACTAAAATAAATCCAAACCTCAATTAAAGTGAAAACACAAAAATTATGAAATATATGTGAAAAATAAAGGTATAAATATTATTTAAACATGAAAACTAGCTTCAAAAGTCATTTTAAGGTAAAGATGATTTAAGATTAATTAGAGCTTAGCAGACGCCCACCTCTCCCATGTGCAGTCAGTGCAGAAAGAGAAGAGGCAGGTGCAAAACAGGAAATTAAAAACTTAAGCTTCCTTAGAAATTTAAAGGAGAAGACGCACACAATGACAAACACCTCAGGTATACTTAATAAACTCTTCAGGTAAAACACACATTTTGTGTAATTCTTTAAATAAAGTGAACTATAATTTCCATATCTGTTACACCTGGTCTTCTGAGTCTCGATTTCTGCTGTGACATTCGGATGGTAGGGTCAGAATTTGGCGTCAACAAGATGAAACCATGGATCCATCCTGCCTTGTATCACCGGTTCATGCAGCTTTACTTACTCCCAGGGCCCTTTATATCAAAGTTGATATATAGCCGCACCATGTTGGTGTTTCTCAACATCTAATTTTTACGAGGTGGGTCGTTAGCCCAACGGTCAACCCCCAACCTGGAGGACCAGGACATACACACATACACTACAGACAATTTAGCTTACCCAATTCACCTATAGCGCTTGTCTTTGGACTTATGGGGGAAACCTGAGCACCTGGAGGAAACCCACGCCACACAGGGAGAACATGCAAACTCCACACAGAAATGCCAGCTGACACAGCCGGGACCCGAACCAGCAACCATCTTGCTGTGAGGCGACAGCGCTACCCACTACACCACTGTGTTACCCCTACATGTATACCAATTATGAAAAATGTATATAAGCATTTAAATATCTGCTTACTAATTTAACTTTTCTCTTTAGTCAGATGGGTTCAGGTAGCGCCTCTGTCCCTGCCAGCAAAATTCAGCATCACAAGCAAAATGACCAACTTGTGTCATATAACATATATCGACCAATCAGCGCAGTTTTCAAGGCAGAATTTCAAGCGCAACCAATCAATATTGAAGGTTTTTTGCTGTCTGATGGGTAGATTAAACACACCTGTTTAAGTTTTGATGCCAAAACTTGGTATTTTAAGTAATGTCAAGTTACAGTATATTAACTTAATTACTTTAGTAATGACAACAGCAGGGTTTAAAGTTTATAAGTATATAACACAGTTCTAATGGTTTTTAGATATTTTAATCAAACAATCTTACATATTGTGCATTTATAGCATATTGTGGGCAAGGCCTTATAAGATTGTCCGGTAACACTTTATAATAACTACACGCTATGAATCATTTTTTAAGCATTAGCAAATAGTGAATTAATTATCTGTCAAGCATTAACTCTACATTAATAAACGTTAGTAAGCAGTTTATAACTGCAGCTTCAAATGCTGTATTCTTGACTTATAAGCACATCTATAATGTGATTAATAATTGTACTTTCATAATTTGTGACTGATTTATTTTTCATTACTAAATTAAGTATCGCATTATTTACAAACCAGCTATTTAAGCATAGTTATTAAATGATTAATAAACTATTAAAATTAACATTTATATATCTAATTATTCAGGCATATACTAATAGTTAATTTGTATGTTAATAAATGCTTTATTAACTCAACTTCATGCAGTTTTGTGACCTAATCTAAAGTGAGGACTATTTATGCTTTATAAATCCCTTATAAATGACAATTAAAGGCTCAGCTATATTCTAAAAAAGAACATAAGCGACTTTATTCATTTTCATTCATTTGAAGATACACAAATGAAACTCTATCAAATAAAAAATAAATCTTTGCAACCTTATCTAAAATAATATTACTGTACAGTTTAAACATTGCATCTTATTATATTATTAAATTATTATAGTGTTGTTGTTTTATCCAATTGTATGTCATATTTTGACACTCCTGTTATTCAGCAATGTTTAAACTTTAGAGTAATTTTACTTTTTAGATAAAATTGCAAAGATTATTGTTCATTTAATACTAAGCCTTTAATTGTCATTTATAAGGGATTTGCGAAGCTTAAATAGTCCTCACTTTAGATTAGGTCACAAAACTGAATGAATTATTATTAACATACATAATAATCATTACCATATGCCTGAATAATAAGATATATAAATGCTGATTTCAATAGTTTATTAATCATTTACTAACTCATTCTGAATTATTTTAAAAACCACCAACTACTCTTAAATACAAATTATTTGTAAATAATGGGATACTTAATTTAGTCATGAAAAATCAACCAGTCACAAATTATGAAAGTACAGTTATTAAGCACAGTATAAATGTGGTTGTAAGTCAAGAATACACCATTTGTAGCTGCAGTTATAAACTGCTTACTAACATTTATTAATGTAGAGTTAATGCTTAAAAATAATGAATTCACTAGATGCTAATGCTTAATAAATGATTCATAGTGTGTAGTTATTATAAAGTGTTACCGATTGTCCTTGTGAGATTTGAGCTGTTTGTTTTCCACAATTTTCACTTATGAGCTGGTTTTGCTCTGCTCTAATGCTTCTCAGCCCTGTTCTGCTTCACACTACAGATACATATTATACAGTATATAAAGATTAAAAATAAACTTTTGGCCGTATAGAGACAAATGACTATTCCTGACAAGTGACAAAAGATGAGTTTTGTTTGTTCTTGTTTTCTAAAATCAATTGGAGATAAATGGAGGTAGTGCTCTTTTTGTTCTCTGTTTCATAATGTGTACCATTACCATTTCAATGTTAGAAATTGCTACTAAAGTGAGTGTGACTTTTCAGTAAATCAGACTGCATCACAAGCAAATTCATATCTATTTGCAAATCTGAAACTGTTGGTTGAAATCCCTGAAAATATGATCAGGAAAATATTCTAAGCTCAATTTAAAATCTCCATTGTCCGGATTCATCAGTAATGTTTTAATTTAGATCAGTTAACTGAAGCAGAATTAACTATTTAGTGTTGGAATCAGGTTCTCTTGTTTCATTCCATAGAACTACATACAATATTGTAAGGAATCAGCTCTTTGGTATGGCCAGCACGCGAAGATCGACGACCGTGATGAGAGGCAAAGACCCGGCAAAAGACGACAAAGAAAGTTTCCTGGTTCAAAGTTTATAGGCTTGAGTATAGGTGTGGCCTACACAGGGATTGTCCAATAAGAGAAGCTGCGGGGTGGGATCACACCCCCATTCCCTCCTCTAGGAGGTTGGGTTAGCACTTCATGTGAGAATCATGCATTACCTGCCTTTAATCGGAAGCTATTACAATAAAGTTTTATAACATGGACATTTTAACTAGTATGGTTTCTTCATATAAACCAATGCATTTAAAATGTTTCAAGCTTTCAATGAACACTAAATATGACATGTTTCACAAACGTTCTGTAGATTTCATGCAAAAGCAGCGGCTTTAACTCATTACCTCTTTATAATGGTTACGTTAAACACATGGAACATGTACACACAAAAACCTACAGAAACGTAAAATAAGCATACATTGCTCAAATAAACACAGTTTCTCTTGAATGTCTGTTTAAACTTTGAAAGATTTGGATCGTTAGTGTGTCCACATTTCTAAGGATGTTTATTCCCTCGCAGGCACAGGTCGCGTTGTGAACCAAAAGGTAAAGTTAATTAGCACGTGTTTGTGATCGCAGCTGGCAAGTGGTCCTGTGGATTGCCTTGCTGTGTGCCTGTGGGTTGCTTTGAAATTGAAATCGTAGCTCAGACGCGTAGGCACCGTTCATACTTTTAAGAATAATGTGGTGTGTGATTTGTTCAGTTCTTGAAAGATCCGTTGACTCCCAACAATATCCTTATTAAACGTATTATATTGTACAGTGCTTGGCATAAATGAGTACATCCCTCACAGAGCTCTCTTTTAAATGAATGTTTTCAATATTATGCTTTAAATATCTGTGCATATATGTTAGATTACTTAAAGACAAATCTGAGCCTAATCTAACAAAAAACATTTAGATCAGAGTCCACAAATTTGTACCCCCAAATGAATATGTTGGGTAAACATATTTTTTAATAAACATAAAAAAATAAGATTTAGTTTAGAGTTTGTAGTTTGTCATTTTTTTGTTTTGTTTTGTTTTTGCAGTAACTTGTTTTAAATTAAATGTATTATATTTCTATTCCTAAAGATGTTAGGGGACCAAACTCTTACTTGGATAAAACCGTTTAATAAAACCTTTGTTTAAATGCACCAAAATATATTGGCTGTATTCAATGAGATGAATTTTTCATTCAATAAATATTTTATTTTTGTAATGTAAGGGTCCATCTATTAGTCCTATGACAGAACTAACAGCATGAAGGTTAAATACATGTAAGCATTCTCTCTTTTAGTTTCATGAATCCAATTTTAACCCTTATTCTTATCTGACTTCAATTTATAATAATTTAAATTTAGATTCATCTAATTCAAGCTGATTAGCTTGTAGGTTGTGATTTGGTCTAATTTAGATTGATTATATATATTAGATTATATATTATAGATTGAAAATAAATCCTTATTTTCAGTTAATGGTTTATCGTTTACCCGAAGTCACTTAGAGTCAGTATGCTGGCCAGTTACATCTGCTCACGGACACATCCTCGCCAATTCTGGTTCTTAGATAGAGGAACTATAAACTACTTTCCTTTAAGTGATATTAGGCAGCCCTATGCTTGCTCATAGATAAAGAAAGTTTGATTTAGCCACTAGATTATATCATACTAAGTCAGTGATTGTCAGAAATCAACAGGTCTCTAATGATGTGCCTATGCTCCATCCTTTATGCCTGAGTGTATGAGCAATCCTGATCATAGGCTGCGGAAACATCAGCCTAAACAACCTACTAGTAATTATTTCAGGAGGTATTAGAGGTAAACAAGAATTTTACATTTAGTTGTCAGGCAAAGACTTTCCATTCATATTCACAAAATAAACAAAATAAACCAATTCAAAAATGTACAACATCAATTACCCAGAGATTCATTTAAGAGTTAGAGAATAATAACTGACCGTGTAGAAGTACATTGCAGCATATAAGACTTGATGCAGAGCGGGGTATCCTGGCTACAGGATCCCACTTTTGCACCTTTCCCTTATACTCAAATCACAACAAACCATCATAAATTCAAGACAATAAAAGTTTCACAAAGACTCTTGTCTGGTCATGAGTTGATGTGAAGACCATTTTCTCTGGAGTGGAGCATCTGGCAAAGATCTTATCAAGCTGAAACCCAAACTAACTGATATAAGGGAAATTGTGAATTATTACTGTGAAATGTAAGCCACTTTACCAATCACACAGAGACATTTAAAATGACACCAAACGTATAGATATAGAGTCCCAAGATTCACCATATTAAAAACGTGGACTGTTCTGTGTGAAATGTGAGTGAGCTGCTCTGGTGGAGAAGGTAAAGTCCAGGGAGGAGAGGGGGGCTCTGGATGCATAATCAAGACAGTTGAACAACTGGTTTCCTAGCTGATCTTCCTCTCAGATTAGAACGTTTATTGTTTTATTGCATGACAATTCTCCTGGAATTCCATAGCAGTTCTTGGGGCCTAATATTATGGAGACTTAGCCATCCTTAGCCAACAATTTCTGTTAGACATTGCATACAGGCAGGAGTGAACTGGCCATAGGGAGCAGCAGGACATTTCCCGGTGGCCTAACGGTCACACACACCCCCACACCCCCCTATTCACTTTGGCCTGATCTTGAATAACTTTTCCTGGGAGAAAATGCTGTCCCAGTCTGCCCCTGCATACAGGTATGCTGTATAAAATTAAAGATTAGTGAGAATCAGTTTAGTGAAATAAAAGTATATCACTATACAGTATGTGGTATGCATAAGTGATTTATTTTCACTTCTTTGTTTAGTGCACACATTATAATAAACACTTTAGTGATAAATTAATAATTCAGAGGATTTTTTGCTTATTGACATTAATCAAAAGTGCATTAGAGAGATTGCGTAATGAAACAATAGAAGGGCCCACTGATCCATTCTTGTAGCGCCTAATTCTGCAAGCTCAGCTGAACTGTTGCACATCTCCTAATGCAATGCTAATTACCACCAGACGGAATGTTACACAACAGTCCTCAGTGACGATCGAAGCCCATAAATTAACATATCACAAAGTCTCAAGAAAATTGTGAAAGAGGAAATTGCTCATTTTTATTCCACTCAGCATTGATCCTGATAACTAAGGTCCAAAATGAACACTTGCAAGAAATGTTCATGTACTGCATCTAAATGAACCACCCGGAGACAGAGATGTCATAGGATGGATGGATGGATGGATGGATGGATGGATGGATGGATGGATGGATGGATGGATGGATGGATGGATGGATGGGTGATTGGGTAGGTTGGTAGGTAGGTATGTATTTTGATTGATTGATTGATTGATTGATTGATTGATTGATTGATTGATTGATTGATTGATTGATTGATTGATTGATTGATTGATTGATTGATCGATCGATTGATTGATTTAATAAAACTTTGATAACACTTTATTTTAAGGTGTTCAGAACATAATGTTGTTTGCTCACATAAATGTCTTTGATAAGCTGAATGACAATAGAACATTATTTCTCACATATTTTGTCATTTTATTGTCACAAAAGTGTTCAATGAAACAATCAAGTGATTTTCAAAACAAAATGATCATCAAAAGACACTTTAATTTGTGAAGAATTAATTTGAGAACAGCAATTATTGTAGCAGAGTAAAGATTACAATGATTTCTGAAGGTTACTGTTACAAAAAATTGTAGGAAGTGAATGGGCCCTAGCTATGAATGACTTTAGCAGCCTCAATCCCAAATCTATTTTATACCCTATCCTCTACAACTATGCCTTCCCCTTGGCCATTGAAGGAAAGTGTGAAGAGGTTTGGATAAAAATATTCACCTAAGATATGGGACACCACTACTGCACATGCACACGTGATAATATATCATCTCAAGCCCATTCGTCAAATGAAATGTCATCTGTAGTAGTCATTCCAGGAGGCGCAAGCAAGTTTAACAGATTACTTGTTTGCATATTTGCTTTGTGGTGAATTTTGACAAACACTGTTTATTTGCAGTTCATAAAGCTTTCACGTTTTCTCAGGAGTAGTACTTAACGCGCCGCAATTTAAGAAAACATGCAACTACAAAAAAAAAAAAACACCAGCAAATTAAGAAAAGATCTTCATGGATTTGATAGCATACTGTTCATACAGTATGTTGCAAATCCTCACAATGCAAACACTTAAAGAAACCACACTGCAAATTCTCACAGCGCAAACAAATTGAGATGCGCTGCAATAAGAACTGGTAATTCCATCTGCAGTGTTGAACAGATTGATCACTGAGATTGACCTTGTCCTTTTGTGTATTTGATTTACAAGTTTGTATTTGTTCAGTGTATGGATTACCTTCAACTGTACAAGAAATTATTTCCAGATGTAAAATTATGTATTTAGGTATTTGAATGTGTTTTCTAAGTTAGATTAGTGTTTGTTTATTTATATATATATACTGTATATATATATATATATATATATATATATATATATATATATATATATATATATATATATATATATATATATATATATATATATATATTAGGGATGCAACAATACAGTTAGCCTACGGTTCAATACATACCTCGGTTTTTTAGCACAGTTTTTGGTTCGGTACGGTTCGGTTCTGATGGCTTGACGCATGTGTTTTTTTTTTTTTTTATATACTTAATGCAATAGGAGAAAAACATAAAAGCGATTTATTGCAATACTCCTTTATTTTACTTAAAAGCCAAGAAACGTACACTAGTTCCTAGTGTATTGTATAATAAAAAAATGAACACTGAAATCTCACAGCTGCTGGTAGCCCATGTACAAACTGGGCAACACATAAATTCTTGCATTTTGAAAATAAACATGCATGTGAAGTTCATTCATTCATTCATTTTCTTGTCGGCTTTGTCCCTTGCGGGGTCGCCACAGCGGAATGAACCGCCAACTTATCCAGCACGATTTTGTGAACCGCCCTTCCAGCCGCAACCCATCTCTGGGAACTTCCACACACACATTCACACTCATACACTATGGACAATTTAGCTTACCCAATTCACCTGTACTGCATGTCTTTGGACTGTGGGGGAAACCGGAGCACCCGGAGGAAACCCACGCAAACCCAGGGAGAACATGCAAACTCCACACAGAAACGCCAACTGACCCAGCCCAGCCGAGGTTCGAACCTGCGACCCAGCGACGTTCTTGCTGTGAGGCAACAGCACTACCTACTGCGCCACTGGGTTGCCGCATGTGAAGTTAATAAACATAAATTGACCATTTCAAATAAACATTTGTATGTGTCTCTCGGAAACAGTATGTTTGCTGGGAAGATTCAGCAAGGGATTGGAGGACTTTATTACCTTCTCTGCTATTCTGCCTTCAGAGAGTGATATTGCTGGGTGATGGCGCCGCAGATGTGCAGTCATGTTGGAAGTGTTTCCGTTTGAGTAGGCTATACGCAGTGCTTAATTTGTGAATTGCGAGGTCCCGAAACAGATAGGGGTAACAGATCCGGCATGTTACCCGTGGATGGAGAGGTGTCGCGCACGAAAGTGGAGAGCGGGAGAGGGCATTGGATGGCGGAGGGGTGTCGCAAACTAAGGACCAAAGTGAAGAGCGTGGGGGTGTTGCGGATGAACTTGAAGAGGGTTGGGGAATCGCGGAAGAAAATGAAAGTGAACAGCGAACGGGGAGGAGGGAGGTTGAGGAGGGGAATCGGTAAAATGAGGCGCCGGATCCGGCGTGTTCTGGCACAAATTAAGCCCTGGCTATACGTGTAAAACAATGCTTGCAATGCACACAGTCATTTTTTAGCTTACTGTTTTTTCTTCCTCGGCATTATACTCAACGGCAAAACCGAAATGTCCCCACACCGGAGATTTGAAAGACACCGGTGCTTCCTCGTAGTGTTCTCTCCTCACCCCCACTCACCATGGCCGTGGAATGATGGTTAAGCGCCCCCTAACTAAAAGCATAGTTATTGAATGTATACTCGTGGGGAGGAGTTTCCTCAACTCAGCTCGTGGACTTACAGGCACACACAAACAGTCAATTCAGAGAGAAATAAAACGCACATAAATTATTTAAATGTAACACCGAGAAAACCGCAATTCACAAGCGTGTATTGAACCGTGGATGTCGTACCGAACAGTTCAATATTATATTGAGAATTCTGGCATCACTAATATATATATATATATATATATATATATATATATATATATATATATATATATATATATATATATATATATATATATATATATGTATATTAGTGCTGGGCCGTTATCGGCGTTAACGCGAGACTCTTATCGCGCGATAAAAAAAATATCGCCGTTAATCTATTCTCAAAGTTAGGTTGGGAGCTGGGTCTATTTTACCCAAGCTGTGATAACTTTCACCTATTAGCGCGGATGGATACCTGACCGGTGAGCCGTCTGCCCTTCTGAATCAAATCAGCAGGCTGCCTGACTCTAACTGCAGGTCGGCAGTTTCATTTTAACTCACGGATATTTCATTCATTCCTTCGTGACAAAGTGGGGTATTAGACGCAAATACGGAGAGAATGTTATGGAATTTAACGCATGCCAAATGGTAAGAAAAAAAACTTCCGCATTTCGCGATGTGTGTGTGTGTGTATGTATGTGTGTGTGTGTGCAGTCCTTTACTGACAGCCGCGTGTGGATCTTGTCGGAAAATATGGCGAAAGGTCCTAAAGACCGCCGCGTTTACTTCAATAATGCCACTAATATCTGCATACTCCACATCTTAATTCCATTTCTGTTTAGTTCAGTTATGACTTTAGATGGATTAAGGTAATAAAAAAATCACTGTTTGAAGCTTATGTGGGCCTACAGTTCAACATTGATGTTTAACTGAATAAACAGTAAACACAAGTACATCTTATTGAACATCATTTATTTTCATCACCAATTATCACAGTAGAACAGTTTCTCAAGCAGTTTGTGAAGCATTGTGGAAACAGGAGATGAGCCCCTGGTCTAATGCACCACCTGGCTTGAGAAACCCGTTCTCAAAGACTTATTATTTGGGCAGCACACATATTCTGAATGCCTTCGGCAGAATTCAAATGAGCCATTTTAATCTAGATTAATCTAGATTAATTTCGAAATTAATCTAGATTAATCTAGATTAAAAAAATTAATCTATGCCCACCTATAATATATATATATATATATATATATATATATATATATATATATATATATATATATATATATATATATATATATATATATATATATATACTGTACATATATATATGTGTCACCTCACAGCAAGAAGGTCGCTCGTTCGAGCCTCAGCTGGGTCAGTTAGCGTTTCTGTGTGGAGTTTGCATGTTCTCCCCGCGTTCGTGTGGGTTTCCTCCAGGTGCTCCAGTTTCCCCCACAGGCCAAAGACATGTGGTATAGGTGAATTGGGTAGGCTAAATTGTCCATAGTGTATGAGTGTGAATGGATGTTTCCCAGAGACGGGTTTTAGCTGGAAGGGCATGTAAAACATGTGCTGGATAAGTTGGTGGTTCATTCCGCTGTGGCAACCCCGGATTGATAAAGAGACTAAGCCGAAAAGAAAATGAATGAATATATATATATATATATATATATATATATATATATATATATATATATATATATATACATACAGTTGAAGTCAGAATTGTTAGCCCCCCTGAATTATTAGCTCCCCTGTGTATTTTTCCCCCAATTTCTGTTTAACGGAGAGAAGTTTTTTATAACACATTTCTAAACATAATAGTTTTAATAACTCATTTCTAATAACTGATTTATTTTATCGTTGCCATGATGACAGTAAATAATATTTTACTAGATATTTTTCAAGACACTTCTATACAGCTTAAAGGGCCATTTAAAGGCTTAACTAGGTTAATTAGGTTAACTAGGCAGGTTAGGGTAATTAGGCAAGTTATTGTATAATGATGGTTTGTTCTGTAGACTATTGGAAAAAAAATATAGCTTAACGGGGCTAATAATTTTGACCTTAAAATTTAAAAAAAAAAATTAAAAACTGCTTTTATTCTAGCCAAAATAAAACAAATAAGACTTTCTCCAGAATAAAAAATATTATCAGACATACTGTGAAACTTTCCTTGCTCTGTTAAACATAGTTTTGAAAATATTTAAAAAATATTTTTTTTAAAGTGAATATATATATATATATATATATATATATATATATATATATATATATATTCACTGTGTTGGGTTGCGGCTTGAAGGACATCCGCTGTCTAAAACATGTGCTGGATAAGTTGGCGGTTCATTCCACTGTGACGACCCCTGATTACTAAAGGGACTAAGTTAAAAAGAAAATGAATGAATATATATATTCATAAAACTGATGAGTTTATCCTCAGGTGTTACTGTTATGGTGGTCGAGAATAATTAACGCGCTGCAATTTAAGAAAACACATACAACTACAAAAAAAAAACATACCCCTGCTCCTGTTTAAAAACTGCTCCTGTTTTACTTTAAATAGAACTAGTGAACTTAAAATATAATTTTGAAATCTAAAAATAATCTTCACTATATTGAAAATACATTTGTTTTTGTAGTTGAATGAATACCAAATAAATAAATATATATTTTTTAAAACTGCACCAACCTATCCAGCCAACCCAGGCTCATTCTGATTACGTACCTCTATATATATTTCTGGAGAGAGCAAAATAAGTCCCAGGAGCAGTTTTTGTTTTTGTGAATCCACCAAAGGCCGCTGTTAATGCTTTTTCAGATCTCAAATTTCTCTCATAAGTGCCATTCGCGCCAGCTGTTCTTGCGTAAATCCACCAGAGGCCGCTGTCGACTGACTGAACAATTGACTGACCAACCGTGGCTGTCGCGGTCAACTCCGCTCTCCATCTCAAGTCCGCAGACGTATGTGTCGAGCTACCGGACAAACTGATAACAGCAGGAAAGCCGGAACAGCAGGAAAGCGAGAAAAGGAACGGCGTCATACCGCCCTGTAGCATTCGTTTTAAAGATACGTTCATCAGGCTACATAATTCAGGATCTCCAGGAATATATATAGGACTAGGTTTTCAGAATGAGCCTATGTTGTATCCTGCACATGCTGAAAAGAGGAAAAAACATAAAATTGAGTCTGAAAAATGACACAAATTAACCTCACTTAACAACTGAAATCAGCACAAATGTGAAATATTAGTCCTGCACATTTGCAAAGTCATGATAATGAATATGCATAATAAACAACCACCCACAGAGATAGAGATTCAGTGGTGATATTAGAGTGATGTGATTGCACTGTTATGACCCCCCCCCCCCCCCCCCCCCCCCCCCAATGGAGTAATAATAAGGAAACAAGAAACACATCAGTGCTATTTATTCCACGTTGTCATGATGTATGATGTACGTTGTATGATGACAAAATGTGCCACTAGTCAACAACTCGGTTGTGTCAGTTAAATGATTGACATTTGCTTAATGAATTCTAGCTGGAACTTTTTTTGTTCACCATTCATCTGAGATAATTGCACCCGCTGTGCTGGAATATATTTGAAATCTGTGCTGATAGAGTTGAATAGCAGCGAGTTATTTGCATGAAAATTAAAATTATAAAAAAAAAATTGAAAGTTTTCTTATCTTGCTTGTTCTGTCTCACACACACATACTGTCTCAACCTAATAACGACACTCTGAATAGTTACAGAGATTGACAATAAGCCACAATTCCCCTGCTACAGAGTGAGTCAGTGGTCTCTAATTCAGCAGATCACAGCTCTGACTCAAACTTCCTCTACTGGGATATTATTCATACGTAGATGAGCAGTGATCATCATTGCAAAGTTTGGCTTGAAGGACGTCTGTAGTATAGTGTCTCTTGTTCCCGTATGAGGAATATAGCAGAAGAAAAATACAACCAAAAAATTATAAATATTGCTAAAGGAAACAAATATTACTGTAGAAAAAAGTGCACAGTTCAGTAAAAGTAGAATTGGATACAGACACCTGGATCTCTTCAGATTTTTTGGAGGTCTTATGAAATACAGGGCAGAAAGGGGGCAGCAGTTCAGTTCAATGTGATTAATTGATTGATTGATTGATTGATTGATTGATTGATTGATTGATTGATTGATTGATTGATTGATTGATTGATGCAGAATAATGTATTCAGTAGTACATTAACTATGCAATTGTTTCCATCTGAGTATCGAGAGTATGGGGTATCTGACTAAATTGTGACAAAACCATCTATACTGGGTATTTAACGTCTTTAGAATGCATTATTGCCCACCCACCTTTTTAGCACCCACTGATTCCGTATGTCATGAATACACGAGTGCCACCAGATCCATCTCAGAAGCTTAACAGTTCCAATGCATTTACTTACTTTTTATGTAAAGTCAACCTGTCGCTTTGAAGATAATGGGTTTAAGGCTCTGGTATACCTCAAAGGAAATCTAAGAATGAAATGAAATGGTGTAATTTTATTGTGTAATGTATGTGATGAGGTAGGTAAAAATGTATTTTTGAGTTCATTTCAGCAGTTCAAACCAGGTCACCAATGTGAAACTTTTGGGGGAGTTCTCCTGAACACCTTTGAGTGTAACTCCATCCTTCTTTGGCATGCAATTTGTTCCACCGATTTGTTTCTCATTCAGGGGGTCAGACAGTAGAACAACATCCGAAACAACACTGGCCACATGGATACACTTGAGAGTGGAGTAGCAGAGCTGGCACAAATGTATCTGCACATGTGTGATCACTTGCAGAAAGATTTTAAAGACTTGGATGGGGTCACACTAGACATGAAGCCTACCTCGTCGTATTGCGACTTTTCTATGAGTTTTCTTACACCAGCTGTGCCATTTGATGTCTGTCTGCAGCAAATTGAAAACATGATGTGATGCATCATGATGACGTCTCTTGTGGAGAAGGCTGTTTGCCAGATGTTCTTCTCTCTCAGCTACCATTGTTGTGTTTAAGGGCACATGTGAGCAGCCTGACACATTTACAACCTTACCTACTACAGTTCAGGGCTGTTGAAGTGTTTGAAAACAAGATACCATCACCAAGCCTTTGCAAACTTTTTTTTTTGGCCTCAAATGAAGAACGAAAAATAACTTTATTTGAAGTATAATGGGGCCTCACTATTTTTAAGTCAACTTGTCGCTTTTAATGCAACCGGTTTACTCTCTTTATTAAAGTAAATGAACTAATCACTTTTTAAAGTGTACGGATCCCTGAATAAGTACCCTGCTAAGGATCTTTTCTATTCTTGCCTGCCTGTCTGTCCATCTTCTTCCTGAGAGTAAATTTTTATATATGGGGTGAACTATCCCCTTAATGTTATAAAGTCTGGATAACCCGAGAGTGGCAAAATTTTGGGTGAACTGTCTGTTTAAAGAGTCAATGAGGCTTTGAATGTAGAGTGAATTTCATTCATTCATTCATTCATTTTCCTTCGGCTTAGTCCCTTTATTCATCAGAGGTCGCCACAGCGGAATGAACCGCCAAGTTATCCAGCATATGTTTTACGCAGCGGATGCTCTTTCAGCTGCAACCCAGTACTGGGAAACACCCAAACACACATACTTTACAGACAATTTAAGTTTATTCAGTTCACCTGTACTTTATGTCTTTGGACTGTGGGGGGAAACTGGAAGACCCGTAGGAAACTCACGTGAACACAGGGAGAACATGCAAGCTCCAAACAGAAATGCCAACTTACCCAGCCGGGGACTCAAACCAGCGATCTTCTTGCTGTAAGGCGACAGTGCTAACCACTGAGCCACTGTGTTGCCCTTATGCTGCATTCACACCAGAAGTGGATGAAGCATCAAGTGCAAGTGATTTACATGTTGTCAACTCAAAGACGTAAATAGACATCCTGCGGTGCATTTTGTGCGAAGTAAGGCTGATTTATACTTCTGCGTCAAGTGCACATGTATGCTCCAGCGCAGCCTACGTGTGGTCGCATAGCGCCTCGCCGTGGCTGTTGGTGACGCTGATGCCCACCTCTCAAAAAATTTAACTACACTATCACCTCTGTGATTGGTCGGCTTGGTAGTGCTGACAAGTGTGGGTGAAGGTGAAAGCCGCGCGAGCCAGATGGAGCGAGTGTTTACAAGTGTGGAGTCCCATGAAGGAGCTCTAGATGGAAACTGTTGTTTTGTGTTTACCTTATGATTAAAGTTGTTGCACATCCGCCGATTCCCTCCTCAAAATGAGCGAGTTTGAGCTATTTGTACTGCCAGCTACACTGAAAAAAATCATTCAGAGATGATTCCTTGGATTTACTCAAATTTTTTATGTTAAGTGGCTGTAAACAATTAGTTTGGGCTGAATTTAAACAAACAAATTAAGTAGAATTTCATTAAATTTAATTTGTTTGTTTAAATTCAACACAAATAAATTATTTGCAACAGTTTTGCTGACATAATTTTTTTCAGTGTAGCGTTTCTGAGGTGTCATTGCAGAGCAACACAAACGGCGCACAGAAGTATAAATACACGGCTACGTGCATAACTGCATGTGCCATGGGTCACGCCAATCACTCGACGCAGAAGTATAAACCAGGCTTTAGGCAGGGCGAATGACACCCAGCAAGTTTAGCGTTTTGCGCGTTTGACACACTTAACGCATAAATCGCTCAAGTTGGAAATCTGAACTTCAGCAGACATTCACGCAGTGTTACCCAATCATTAGCTTGTGATTATGGCGTAGCACCTGTTGTTGGTGTCCCGAGGGGAAATCCTCTTGCCGACACCGGACAACAGTTCATCAAACTGGGCTTGGCTCAGTCTGTAGCACCGCTGAAAGCCTCCAGCATACAGGTATAGTTTCTGGAGGAGTTGATGAACTCACAGAGCTGGGTGCACCTCTGAAAGGATCTAGTGAACTCAGACACGGCACTGAACAAATATACGTTGTTTTTAGCATTCCTAAAGCACATAAACACAACTATTTTCTCAATAAAATCCATGTAAGCCACTTAGCAATGAAGGTAGAGTAACCGGGCAGACCGAAGCCCTGCCCATGATGTGAATCCGCATCTATTGTGAACTGATTTTGATGTGCGAATGAAGCAAATTTGACTCGCGAATAAACTCAAAATGTTCTTCATCTATTTACAGCGCGTTCCGCATCTGGTGTGAACAGCATTAGAGTGAATTTTTTTACATTCAAATAGTGACCCACCTAGAGCTACAAATGTAACAATATGAAAAGCAAATAGTGAACAATTGTAATAAAACACAAATAAAGCTTTAAAGTTTAAGCAGAGCTCTGTTGTCGACTTTAAAAAAATGCAAATGGGAGACTAAGCCTTTTCATTTCAGATGTTCACCACATAACACAGAAATGCCGCCGCAGGCAAGGACACTGAAGGTTAGGTTACATGAGCAAACAAACACTTGAATATAAACAAACTGTTTGTTTTTTAATAGTTTGTTAATGTGATATAATAGTTCTAGTTTCCTCAAGGACATCACAGGTGGAACTAGCTGAGTTCATCTTGTGGTCTGGTCATAATGGTTCATACATTTGTACACGCTTGGGGCAAAGTTGTCGCTTCTATTTACATTCAGGAAATGAATTGTGTGTTTTGTGTGTGTGTCCTGTGCCCTCTATGTGGGAGACAGACGAGAGCTCATGGTAACAGCCCAGAATAGAAAGTGCAGCGTCATTGTGCTGAGCTGTGTGGGCTGGAGCTCTGAGCGTGCAGGTTTGGGGTGACATTGGCCTGAGCTGAAGCAGACACTGCAGTGGGATTGTGTTTCAAAGAAAGGGCAAAAGGAGAAGGGTGTGTGGAGAGGGGAAGGGGAAAGGACAGGTGGGGTGGGGGGTAAGTGGAGGTGTCCTGAGAAAATCCTGACAGCGCAGAAAACAAGAAGGTCAATAATATCTACAGAAAGGTGTATGTTAGCGTCCGCATACCTCTCAATGGCTAGATGAATGACACATGAACTTTGGACATACCAATTTAAATTGGTAATTTCTGCAGTTTTTTTTTTTTTTATATAATTAGACAGATTTCAAATAAGATCACAGTATAACAGCCTTAAAACATTTTACCGTGCATATTTACGACATTGTTCCAAATCTAGATCTCTAAGATATACAGATCTAAAGATTTTAAATGTAAAAATGAAAATTATTTACATTGTTCTAAGTTTATGGTCATTAAGGCCTTAATAATAGTTTTCAAAAGTGACAATATAAAGACTAATTTAATTGTAAAATGTTATTGTTTTATAATGAATTCCCTAATTAACTTAATTAACCTAATTTAGCCTTTGAATTGCACTTAAAGCTGAAAACTAGCATCCTGAAAAATATCTAGTAAAATATTATGTACTGCAATCATGGCAAATATCAATAAAATCAGTTATTAAAAACTAATATGTTTAAGAATGTGCTAAACAGAAATTGGGGGGGGGGGGGGATGGGTGGCTATTAATTCACGAGGGCTAATAATTCTGACTTTAACTGTATTGTTTTAATTTTTGATTCATTTTAATCCTATAAATGCAAACTTTGTGTGCATAAGATATATCCGTAACACTTTAAAATAATAATGAATCTTAGTTAATGATTTACTAACATGAGCAAACAATGAACATATACATTTTTAAAAGTATTTATTCATGTTTGTAATTTTAGTTAATGAAAATATGACTTCTAAGCTGCATTACCGTAGTGCTCTGTTCGCTGGTTGCCCAGCACTCTCTATTAATAAACTTCAGTTAGTGCAAAATGCAGCTGCCAGAGTTCTTACCCAGTCAAGAAAATGTGATCATATCATCCCAAGGTTATCCTCTTTACACTGACTGCCTGTTTATTTACATATTGATAATAAAATATTGCTTCTTACCTATAAAGCTTTAAATAATCTAGCTCTTGTTTATCTAACCAACCTTCTGTCTCGCTACAATCCAACACGCTCTTTAAGATCTCAAAACTCAGGGCTTCTAGTAGTACCCAGAATAGCAAAGTCTACTAAAGGAGGTGGAGTCTTCACATTTATGGCTCCTAAACTCTGGAATAGCCTTTCTGAAAATGTCAGAGGCTCAGACACACTCTCTCAGTTTAAAACTAGCTTAAAGACCTATCTTTTTAGTAAAGCGTACACACAATGCATCAAATAAGGGTATGATGCACGAGTGTGCTCCATGCAGGTGAGTGAGCCTGACAACCACCTGTAAGACACACTCCTCCTGTCTTTAATGCACCAGACCACAATTTTGTTAGAAATACTCATATGATTTACATGTTTGTTTCTATGTGTGTTTATGTAACTACTATTTTCATCACAGCACTTAATTTTTGCATTGATATTTAATATCTCTTGTAAATACACTATGAACAGCAGTTACGCTAGTTATTTTCTCTATTTTTCTATTTTCACCTGGGGATACTCGTCATGAGGCACCTGGAGATTGTGCAGCATTGTTGATGTGATCCAAGACCTGTGAAGAGATGATGCCAACCACCGAGCACTTCTAGGTATCCATAATCTTGGACCAGGCCGTATTCTGAGCAGATGCTGTGGCAGTCATGAAGGAGTGGAGAGCATGATACTGATTCCTGAAAGACCCCAGTGACAGTCTTCGCATTGATCCCATGGGACAGCCTAAACACCCTCCGGTGACCTACACACACCAGCAGTTTCTCCACAATGGACATCCAGTGTTCTCCAGCCTCCGTCGCCTAGACTGCAACTCTGCACAGGAAATTTGGCCAGAGGAGAATTGGTCATGTCCAACTGAGCCTGGTTCCTCTCAAAGTTTTTTTTTTTTCACTTTCATCAATTGGTGAAGTTCTGTACAAGATTGTTCATACTTAGTTTATGTCAGTAACATTAATTAACATTAACTAATGAAGCATTCTTTTAAGTGTCACAGATATAACTTTAAATATATATTTAAAATATAAATATATCAAATATTTAAAAAATCTTATTACTCAAAATGTTCCATTTACACTGCCATGAGCCATTTTACTATACAAAAAATATTGTCGTATTTACTTGTTTACCAAGGACACAAAAGCAGACATTAAGAGTTTAAGATGAGATGTGATATGTGGAGAAAGTAAATATTACTTTTATTATGTATATGTTTTTTAAACAAGCTATAACATTGTCAGATTTGCAACAGTTTGGACCATTTTTTTTTTAAATGACAAGATATTTAAATAAAGCATTAGGAGATAGAATGGTGAAAGAAATTCGATAAGTAAATTTAGTAGGAAAGAAATCTTTGCAAATATATATTTAAAATATTCCCACAGCCAATATTATAGACTAATAGACTGAACATGCAAAATATTTGTATTGTCACATTATGAAATTTAGTTTGGAATTACATGAATCACATAAATATAATCACATTTTCAGATCAAAATGGTGAAATTGGAGACTACATATACTAATAAAGGCTCTGCAACACTTTATAATATCTAAACGCTATGAATCATTTAAGCATTATCGAATAGCTAATTCATTATTTATTAAGCATTAACTCTACATTAATAGACATTAGTGAGCAGTTTATAACTACAGCAACAAATGCTGCATTTTTATCTCAAAAGCATATGTATAGTGTGCTAGAGCTTAATAAATGATTCATAGTGTGTAGTAATTGGCATTAATTGATTAAGACTCTTAAAAAGAATGGTTCCTTAAAGTGGACTTTGGAGTTATGACAGAAGAACCTTTTTTTATTTTTAGTTCTCCAAATACCCTTTCAGTGATCAATTTAAAGGAGTTTTTGTGCAGTGAAAAGGTTCTGTGAATGTTAGAGGTTCGTCATGGAACCATTGATGTCAATAAAGAGCCATAAACTTTAACATACATTCGACAAAATGTCCTTTATGGTGGGGGAAAATGTTTAAATGTTTCTTTAGAATTTGTTCTAATAATTGTTCTGTGAAATGTTCTTTGAGGAACTAAAAAGGCTTGTTCTATAGCATTTCTGTTTAAAAATGTGTTTAGAAACCTTCATTTTTAAAAGTTTTTTTTTTAAACTTGTCTTTTTTTTATTACCATCTACCATCACTATAAAGTCCACCACAGAATAAAATGCTATTAGGAACTAAATGTTTACTGTAATATGTGCAGTGTCTGACATTTTGTATTAAGAAACATTCAACCCAGGCTCATTCTGAAGATGTACCGCTATATACATTTCTGGAGATCGCCAAATACGTCCCAGGAGGTATGGATTTTTTGCAGGTTTTGTTTTTGCAAATCCACCAGAGGCATACACCAGACTGACTGACTGACCGATCGACTGACCCGATCAACTCACTCCTCCTTCCCTAAACCCAATTAATAGTGTTTTCAAAGGGCCGATTGACCCGCCCACCCACTTCCATAACCCAACTGACAGTTTTAAAAAAGCAATCCAGACAACGAAAAACCCTTACCTGATTTTTACCACATTTTCAGATTTTACCACATTCTCACTCTCTTATTTACATGTTTGTTTTATTTTTTGGCTTCTGTTTTTGCCTTACCCGCTTTCTGGCTTTCTTTGCCAGTCTCAAACCTCGTTGTTGTGGTCAACTCATCTCTGTGTCTCAAGTCCGTCGACGTACATGGCGAGCTAACTGGACAACATGGTAACAGTCCATAAGAAGTAAGCGGTCTTCTGGTAAGTTCAAAAAGGAATGGCGTCATACCGCCCTGTAGCGTTCGTTTTAAAGATAGAAATGCAGCCATACGTACTGCATAATTTGCGATCTCTAGAAATGTATATATGGCTACGATTTCAGGATGAGCCTATGTTGGATACATTTGTTTTAAATGTTTATTTAACACAGTGTATATTCTCTTTATTTAAGGCCAAAGAAACTAGAAACTTTCTGTTGTATTCGCAAAATGCTGTATCACAATACACAGCGACATCTTAATCTCTGCCAGAAGATAAAGATGCGTTTTGCAGCCAGATGGTGTAATTACAGCATCTGCCAACCAAACCCTGACCCTGTAGCAGACACTCACTGAAGATGTCAGTCTGAACGACAACGCCAGGCTTCTTCCAGCACTTTGAACTCAGACTTCAGACAGCGAAAACTCGCTGCACCACCACTGTCTCTGCTCTGAAGGTTTTCAATTAGTATAAATAATGAATCTAAATGAACAGAGCCTGACATCTCTGGTTGAACCTAATCAGCGTAATATGTTTTTACTGTTGCCCTTGAGCCAACTTGTATCAAATTATTGCTGAAAGGAACATCGATTAGCTGAAACAGTGGTGAAATATAACGCTGTGGTCACTCAGTGGAGGGTGTAATTTAACAGACCGCAAAACTGGTATTAATATTTCAGTAGATGAGGAATGACCTGTTTCCTCTGAAGGCCAAATGACTAACACTTAAGCTTTAGGCAGAATCTACACAAACACCTCAATCATGTATAAAGAAGCCTAACACAACAGAACAGATCTCTTACAGTATCTTCATATGCCTCCAGCATTTCATGCTTGATACAGTATGTCTCTGTATTAAGCATAAAGAGCTTGTATTTAAATGTGTTGTGTTTTAATATGAATGCAGAGGTTTCATTATCATCCACTAGCTTTAGATCAATAGTGCCCATGCTGATCACATGCTCGCATTATCTCATGATAGATAAGGCAAGTTACTACATTAAATCAAATCATTTGCAAACACAGTTGGGGAATTCTTTCTTTATCAATGCACCTTTGACTTCCTGTAAAAAATAATTAAAATCTCATTACAACCAATTAACCTGTCTTATCTTAGTACATCCCATTTAAAATCACCTTTTACTATCTTTTCAATTACCACTCATCTAGCAGTAATGGAGATGCGGGAAAGGGTCTTGGGGTTTAATTTCAAGCAAGAAATGTGTAATGATTTAAGAAACATGGTGGTCGAACTAACTGAACTAAATTAGGGGCTGAACTAATTGTGTAATTGATGATGAATGTTCTTAATTTTAGTTTCAAAGAAGGTCAGGAAGCTGTTACACAACTCAGCTGAACAAGAAAGTGACATGTCAGGAAAACTTAATGATTTTTTAACTACAGAAAAGAGTAATCTGGAGTTACCCCTCACTAGATTCTGTTAGCATAGTAGTCAGATTTTGCTTTAGACAATGCTTCCTTATAAAGATGAGCATGTTCTGTAAACATTACTTTGTGGACAGTTAACCCAGACTTCTTATACAACCGTTTCAACCTGCGACCTTTAGTTTTGAGTTGATGCAAATCAGAAGTAAATCAAGGAGCAGAAACAGGAAAAGACAGGAATTTATATATTAATATAGAATTTATATATTAAAAAATATTCTTACACTTGATAAACTTTATAATAAAAGTAACATTAATAAAAATAAATCTGTGATCCACGTAGTTATACAGTACATTAGTGTAAATAGCATTACACATTGAATCTGAAACTTTGGTCCAAAATTTTCACACATAAAAAAAAATAAATTCAGTTGGCGCCAATAGTCTAGTGGTTAGTGTGTTGACATATAGCACCCAGATGCTCGCAGCGACTCGAGTTCGATTCCCAACTTGAGGTCTTTTGCCTATCCTTCCCCTCTCTCTGCTCCCTATACTTTCCTGCCTGTAAATCTCCACTGTCCTGTCATTAAAAGTGAAAACCACTAAAAAAATAATTAAAAAAAATAAATAATTTCAATCTCACACTGTGTCAATTGCATTTACACACTACCTACAAAACTTTTGTCCGTCATAAAAAATTCAGATAGGCTTAAAAAAATCAGTTTTTGCATCTGTAAATCCTCTGTTCAGAATTAGTTTATGGAAATGTGTGTTAGGTGGCTGCAATATCACAAGCAAAGTATCAAAATGCTGCTGATTTACTGAAATAAACTTTGAATTTGGGCATAATCCCACACCACTCTTGATAAGGAAGTGAAGTCTCCTTCCTCTATATGCAATGGATTGGATGAATGAAATTTTTCCTATTTCTTTTTGTTTTTTAAAGAGAGGGGGAAGAAAAAGCATGAAGCGCTGCTTGAATTGATTTGAATTTTTGTGTTTTTTTTTTTGCAATGGAACTTGCAAATGGACTCAGCGTGCAAGGTTTCTGTGTGTGACAAATTTTTCAGATGCATTTACAAAAAAAATACAAAATGCTAGACCTTTTTTTATGAACCTTTAGAAAAAATTTGAAATACATTAATTATAATATTATAAAATTATAATGCTTTTTACATTACAGTATATGAATTAAAATGGAATTTCAAGGAATAGTAACCAAACGCTACATTTTCTACCCATTTAAACTTGGAGTTTCACTAGAGCAGTGGTTCCAGAGTAGGGGTCAGGGCCCTATATATTTATAAGCACCTCAGAGAATATTGGGGGTCGCAAGTCACTTGAACTGGCATTGGTATTTTGGGACTTGTGGGTTGAAAAATTTGGGAACCCCTGCACTTATGGCTAGACTCAAATTGTCATAACATTGATATGTAGACTTCGTCTATTTTTCTTCTGCACTTTCTACAACATCAATTTCTGTCCAGCTGCTGTCCAATAGTAATAAAGCCAAAAATGACAAAAACAAATCTTTAAAAGAAACTTTTTTTAAAGGAATACTAGTTCATTTTTCAGAGCAAGATATTGATTGTACCTGATCTTTTGATGAGCACCATCACTCTTGCTGAAGGTGTGATGGTTTGGTCTGTGTTACGGTCCGTTGTAAGGTTCAGAGAGGAGAAACGGAGTGCGGATCCAGACGCAGCATTTAAGAGAGAATTTAATGAAACAAAACTATAACAAACAGGAATAACTAAAATCGGGCAAAACAGGAACAACTGGACATCATGGAAGTAACACAAAATACGACAGACAACGAGAGGGCAACACAAACTGAAATATATAGTCCTGTGAATGATTGAAAAACGAGGCGCAGCTGTGAAGGTGTGTGTGTGAGAGAGAGTGTCTGATGACGGTCAGCTGGTGCAGGTGAGCGCGTGTGTGTGTGCGCGTGGCATGACTGGAAATGTAGTCCATTAGAGTCCGGATATGTAGTTCATGTGAAAGTGAGTGTGCATACCAGCGATCCCAGGCTGAGGCTCGCTGGTGATCGTGACAGAGCCCCCCCTCTAAGGAGCGGATTCCAGACGCTCCTAATAGAGTTCAGGCGGGAGGTGGAGCAGAGGCGGAACAGGGGGAGGGATGGGGGGCCAGGACCATGCAGCGGAGGTCTACTTTGAGCGTGGTGCTGAGGAGGGCCCGAAGAGTGGAGCTGCGGAGGACCTGGAGCGTGGAGCTGCGGAGGGCCCGGAGCGTGGAGCTGCGGAGGGCCCGGAGCGTGGAGCTGCGGAGGACCCGGAGCGTGGAGCTGCGGAGGGCCTGGAGCGTGGAGCTGCGGAGGGCCCGGAGCGTGGAGCTGCGGAGGGCCCGGAGCGTGGAGTTTTGGAGGCACTGGCAGTTCTTTACACCCCAGTGGGTCAGGAGGCTTAGGTTCAGGAGTCACTGGCAGTTCTTTACACCCCAGTGGGTCAGGAGGCTTAGGTTCAGGAGTCACTGGCAGTTCTTTACACCCCAGTGGGTCAGGAGGCTTAGGTTCAGGAGTCACTGGCAGTTCTTTAAACCCCAGTGGGTCAGGAGGCTTAGGCGGCGGCGGCCATTCAGGAAGCTTAGGCAGTGGCGGCCATTCAGGAAGCTCAGGGGGCAGCGGCCATTCAAGAAGCTCAGGCGGCGGCGGCCATTCAGGAAGCTCTGGCGGCCATTCAGGAAACTCAGGCGGTGGCGGCCATTCAGGAAGCTTAGGCGGTGGCGGCCATTCAGGAAGCTTAGGCGGTGGCGGCCATTCAGGAAGCTCAGGCGGCCATTCAGGAAGCTCAGGCGGCCATTCAGGAAGCTCAGGCGGCCATTCAGGAAGCTCAGGCGGCCATTCAGGAAGCTCAGGCGGCCATTCAGGAAGCTCAGGCGGCCATTCAGGAAGCTCAGGCGGCCATTCAGGAAGCTCAGGCGGCGGCAGCCATTCAGGAAGCTTAGGCGGCCATTCAGGAAGCTTAGGCGGCGGCGGCCATTCAGGAAGCTCTGGCGGCAGTGGCTCTGGCAGCAATGATGGTAGCAGCTCTGATAGCATTGGCGGTGGCAGCTCTGAAGGATCTGGCAGCTCTGAAGGATCTGGCAGCTCTGAAGGATCTGGCAGCTCTGAAGGATCTGGCAGCTCTGAAGGATCTGGCAGCTCTGAAGGATCTGGCAGCTCTGAAGGATCTGGCAGCTCTGAAGGATCTGGCAGCTCTGAAGGATCTGGCAGCTCTGATAACACTGGCAGTGGCAGCTTTGATAGCACTGGCGGCTCTGATAGCACTGGCGGTGGCGGCCGATCAGGAAGCTCAGGCGGCGGCGGCCGATCAGAAAGCTCAGGCGGCGGCGGCCGATCAGAAAGCTCAGGCGGCGGCGGCGGCCGATCAGAAAGCTCAGGCGGCGGCGGCGGCCGATCAGAAAGCTCAGGCGGCGGCGGCGGCCGATCAGAAAGCTCAGGCGGCGGCGGCGGCCGATCAGAAAGCTCAGGCGGCGGCGGCGGCCGGTCAGGAAGCTCAGGCGGCGGCGGCGGCCGATCAGGAAGCTCAGGCGGCGGCGGCGGCCGATCAGGAAGCTCAGGCGGCGGCGGCGGCCGGTCAGGAAACTCAGGCGGCTCTGATGGTGGCGATGAAGACTGTGGCATTGATGAGGTATTAGTTATCATTTTATGAGCGGGTGATATGGTGGATTCATTGAGAATCAGGGCAAACTCCAACAAATCATAAAGAGACTCTCGAGGACCATAACGGCTGAGGGTGGTCTTTAAAGGTTCGTTCAGTCCATAACAAAAAATTTCAATCAATACATTGTCCGGGAGATCTGTTAACTTAGCCAATTTTAAGAACAGCTTGACGTGATCCTCCAGGGGACTGTCGTCCTGATGAGTCCTCATGAGCCAAACAGCTGGGTCCATTTTCCAAAAGGTGCCGCTTCAAAGTGGAGAAAAAAGAAAAATTTAAATGCCGCTGGATCCTAGTAGGTCTGTCGTTCTGTTACGGTCCGTTGTAAGGTTCAGAGAGGAGAAACGGAGTGCGGATCCAGACGCAGCATTTAAAGAGAATTTAATGAAACAAAACTATAACAAACAGGAATAACTAAAATCGGGCAAAACAGGAACAACTGGACATCATGGAAGTAACACAAAATACGACAGACAACGAGAGGGCAACACAAACTGAAATATATAGTCCTGTGAATGATTGAAAAACGAGGCGCAGCTGTGAAGGTGTGTGTGTGAGAGAGAGTGTCTGATGACGGTCAGCTGGTGCAGGTGAGCGCGTGTGTGTGTGCGCGTGGCATGACTGGAAATGTAGTCCATTAGAGTCCGGATATGTAGTTCATGTGAAAGTGAGTGTGCATACCAGCGATCCCAGGCTGAGGCTCGCTGGTGATCGTGACAGTCTGACTGGCTCATTTCCCTGTGAAGATGAGAGAAGTTGCTGAGGGATTTAGTCATGCTGCTCGCATCTCCACTTTCCACAGCATGAGGTCAGGAGGCTGTTTGATGTCTTTCAATGAGACCCATGATCAAAGTCAGCAAACGTGCAACCCTGCCTCATTTTTGGCCTATGCGTATAGAGATTTATATGTCAACTGTGCCTGTAGACCTCTTTCATGTGAAATTTATGTGGGTTTTCAAATCTCAGTATGACAATGTTACAACTTTTGCATCATTGTCAGTCAGTGGCACATCTACTACTATCTGTCAATCCAAAATGTAATGGTCACACTTTATTTTGATGGTCCGTTTGTTGAATTTAAGTTACATTGCAACTAATTCTCATTAGATTATAAGTAGACTGTTAGGTTGGGGTTAGGGTTAGTGTAAGTTGACATGTTCTTGCAAGGTTTCTTATATTAAGTTAAATGTCTGTTGAAGGAGCAGTATCAACAGATATTAAGCAGACAGTCTACTAATACTCAAATAGACCATCAAAATAAAGTGTTACCAATGCAATTGTTTTAATTTAGTAATATATAACTTAATCCACAACCTCTTGATGTTCTTGAGCATGTTTCTCAGTCAACAAATTAACTTTGCTGCTGAACTTACACTACCGGTCAAAGGTTTGGGGTCAGTAACATTTTTTTATTTTTTTAAATAGGCTTATCCTGCTCAACAAGGCTGCATTTATTTCATCAACGATACTGTAAAAATTGTAAAATTGTGAAATGTTATTTCACTATAAAATAACTGTTCAAAAGCACTTTATAATTTAATTTAGTAATTTATTCCAGTGATTTTAATGATGAATTTTTAGCTTCATTACTCCAGTCTTCAGTTACACGATCCTTTAGAAATCACTCTTATATTAATTATTATTGTTTTTATTATTATTATTACTATTATTAATAGTATTATTATTAATGACAATAGTAATAAAAGCAATAATGACTGGAGTAATAATTTCATTTAAAAACTACATACAATAAGTAATAAATAGATATTTCATAAATAAGTATTGGTCACACTTTACAATAAGGTTCATTAGTTAATGTTAGTTAATGCATTTACTAACATGAACAAACAATGAGCAATACATTTACTACAGCATTTGTTCATGTTAGTTAACGTCAGTTAATGAAAATACAGTTGTTCATTGTTAGTTCATGCTAATTCAAGGTGCATTAACTAATGTTAACAAGCATGAACTTGGATGTTAGTAATGCGTTAATTAATGTTGAATTATGATTAATAAATGCTGTACAAGTGTTGTTCATGATTAGTACATGTTAGTAAATGCATTAACTAATGAACCTTATTGTAAAGTGTTAGCTATGTATTTGACAATTTAACTCTTTTTTTTACATTTAATAAATGCTGCCTTGATGAACAGAATAATTTTATTGAAATTATTAAATAAAATTAATAATAATAAAAAAAAACTGACCCCAAATTTTTAACCAGTAGTGTAGATCGATGCATTGTTGAAGAAACTAATTAGCTTGTCCTATATGCAAACTGCTGTTTCCCTAAAGGGCATCACACACCGGATGCGCTGCTCAGCGCCGCGACACGGCGTGTACATGACAGTTGAAAGTATCGCACACTAGACGCGCACATTCGCAGGCTATTTAAAATGAAACTAATCAGATGGCGCTCTGTGGCGCGGCAGAAATATGAAAAGTGTCCTGAGTCATGGCTGGGTGTGTGTACTCTGATAGAAACCTATGTTTAGAATTCTGAAATGCGTGGCCCTGTGCGCTTCTGGTGTGCGACCTGCTAAACTGTGATGCAGATTTGTCGTTCTTAACTTTGGTTAAACTGTCATTAGTAATGTCACACAAGTGGTAGAGGGATAACTTCAGTTAAATATAAAAATTTGAGATCAAAATAGTATCCCATTTTTGTTGCATCCAAGGACTGCTTCACATTGCTCTGTGTTATTTTTTTTTTTTTATTCAAGATTTTCTCATATTTTTCTGACTTTTCACCACATTGGTAACCCTACAAATGTCAACATTACAATAACCTCTGTAAAGCTGAATACAGTTCATGTGTAAAGTATTCAGTGCTTCATTTTTGCACATTTTATTGTTACAGTCTTATTCAAAAATGGATTAAATGCATTATTATCCTCGAAGTTTTACAAACAATTCAAGAGTTCACACTTAGCTCATGATTTATCACATAGCTTGTTTGGCATGCTGTCCCGGGAGAGAGCCCTGAGCTCAAGGGATCCTCGGGCCCAGGGCTCCCCCCTTTCACATGGCGAGGGGAAATTGAGCTCAGGTCGATCTCAAACTCCCCCGCTGCTGAGGCCAAGGTGAACTTCTTGAGAGTAAGACATTAGAAAAAGATTTAGGCTTATTATAGAGCATATTTGGCCGGTGGGAGGAAACCGGGGAACCCGGGGGAAACCCACGCGGACACGGGGAGAATATGCAAACTTTGACAGAAATACCAGATGACCCAGCAAGGACCTGACGCCATTGGTATTCTTGCTGTGAGGCAACAGTGCTAGTCACTGGGCCACCGTGCCGCCCATTCTGGATAAAGGTGGAAGAAGGGGAGGAGGGGGGTTTCTTCCAAATGAAGATAGATGTAGAGAGGAAATAAGGATATATATATAGTGACTTGGGGTGCTTTGATTGGAAGATCATGATTAGCTAATGTGGGCCAGCTGGGTCAATCATGAGCACATGCTCCTCTCGAAATTAGTTTAAAATTAAAATTCACTAAGGACAAAGTGAAAGAAGTTTGTTTGCAAATTTATTAAAATCATTGCAAATTTTAAAAAAAAAATAAGTACATTAAAAAACACACATGAATTAGTCACAGCCTTTGCTCAATACTTTGTAAATAATACTTAATTTTAACATTTATTATCTTTTAATAGTCTGATCCTATAGAATTTGGCTCTAACTCAGTTTATTTCAATACAATCACATATCAGTCACATAATATTCACATACATTTTTCTCTGTTAAGTGCAATGAACTTCCATTAATATTTTATTGAAAGGAAAAATGTGCTCTGGAACACAGAATTGTTGAAGTACTTTATGTCGGTAATAAAAATAAATCTGACCATAGTTGGCAAATAAAGGTCTTGAGAAACCCAACTCAGACCTATTCTTTTGCTTTATAAGACCACAATGAACAGTATATCATCAACATGTTAAGTTACATTTGTCTGTATATGTTTTTTTTTTTTTTACTTCGACAAGCATTTAATTACCTAAGACCATGATTTCAGATGAATATCTTTTTTAAATGTGCTGCAGGACATCTTGGAAAATTGTCGTCCAAAGCCTCCTCTGAATGAACACAGACCAGATGACCAGAGACTACATTACTACAATACATCATGTATCATGCACTATTTTCCTTAAAGTATTTAATCCCACTCTTAATCCTTATGGTTTAATATAAAGTTGGCACCACCACTCACAGCTGTAACAGCTTCTAGTTTTCTGGGAAGGCTTTCCACAATGTTTAAGAATGTGTTTATGGGAAATGTTCTTCTAAAAGAGCATCTGTGAGGTCAAGCACTGATGTTGGATGCTCTTATTCAATCCAATTCATCTTTTACAATGTAGATTGTGTCAAAGCAGCTTAACATAAATAAAGTTCTAGTACATTTAAACTGCTTCAGTTCAGTTTATTTCAGTTCAGTGTAATGTAAATGATACTGCTGAAAGACGAAAAACTGAAGAGCAACTTCATCGACTCCATGAATTTGGTAAATCATACCAAAGATGTCCAGTCAGGTTGAGGTCAGGATTTTGTGCAGGCCAGTCAAGTTACTCAACTCCAAACAATCTCATCCATGTCTTTATTGTCCTTGCTTTGTACACTGATTCGCAGTCATATTGGAACAATGGTCATTGACAAACATTTCGCTCTTAAGTTGGGAGCATAAAATTGTCCAAAATGTCTTGGTATAATGAACCATTTTGAGTTCTTTCACTGAAACTAAGAATCCAATCCCAATCACTTAGAAACAACTCCTGGCTTCCACCAAACCTTGTCAATTGGCTTGCCAGATAGAGAATCATGATTCATCACAAAAGCACACAAGAATCCAATGGTGGCATGGTTTACATCATTGCATATGGTGCTTTGTATTGCACTTGCTGATGTAATTGCTTCTACTTTGTTATAATACCACTAATAGCTGACTGTGGAATATTTAGTAGTGAGGAAATACTTACTGTACAGCTGGAAACCTCATGGTGCCACACTTTAATCTATTATTTCATAAATGTTTGAAGAAGCAGTCAGTATGCGAATCTCTCCATAGTGAGTGAGAATTCTTGTGATAATGGTACACTGTAAACAAAATCCGTAACTTTACTTTTTTTTCGGCAGCTGCGGTACCGGAAAATAACTGTAAAATAAGTGTCATTAAATTACAGAAATTTATCGTAAAAAACCAGACGGATATTTAACAGAAATTTCTGTAGTTTAACATTCTTTATTTTACGGTAACTTTCTGTAGTTTAACGTACTTTATTTTACGGTAAATTTCTGTAGTTTAACCTCCTTTATTTTATGGTAACTTTCTGTAGTTTAACGTACTTTATTTTACGGTAAATTTCTGTAGTTTAACCTCCTTTATTTTATGGTAAATTTCTGTAGTTTAACGTCCTTTATTTTACGGTAAATTTCTGTAGTTTGACGTTCTTTATTTTACGGTAAATTTCTGTAGTTTAACGTCCTTTATTTTACGGTAAATTTCTGTAGTTTAACCTCCTTTATTTTATGGTAAATTTCTGTAGTTTAACGTCCTTTATTTTACGGTAAATTTCTGTAGTTTGACGTTCTTAATTTTACGGTAAATTTCTGTAGTTTAACGTCCTTTATTTTACAGTAAATTTCTGTAGTTTAACGTCCTTTATTTTACGGTAAATTTCTGTAGTTTAACGTCCTTTATTTTATTTATTTTTTCTGCACCCCAGCTGCCGGAAAAAAATTTCAAATAACGGATTTCTTTTTACAGTGTACTAAATGCTTTATTTAGGTTCTGTCTGTGCTCATTTCATCTTCCAGTCTTCTTTTGTGAAATGAGAAAACAGATTACTGCCTCCCATGTGCAAAAAGACACGTAATCTCATACAGGCCCAGAATGCACGCTCTCATTTTCGTCAGCTGCTGTCCGTTTGGTGTGTTCACAAGCAGCTTTTCGGTCCAGACAAGATCAAACGCAAGCTAGCATCAGCTAACAACATAGTTTTTTTCGCAGCTAGTTGTTTGGCATCGGCCTGGTATATCCAAGCCCCTAAGCCACATTGTTGGTGTTGCTATATATAAAATAGGCCGCGACATTGTCCAACTAAAAGCTGGTCTAAAGTCCATGGTGCAGATTTTATTTTGGTTCTTTAAAAAGTGTGTTACTCATATATGGGTCCAAAATACACATACACTTTGTATGTGTGTGGAGTTTGCATGATCTCCCTGCGTTCGCGTGGGTTTCCTCCGGGTGCTCCGGTTTCCCCCACAGTCCAAAGACATGCAGTACAGGTGAATTGGGTAAGCTAAATTGTCCGTAGTGTATGAGTGTGAATGTGTGTGTGTGGAAATTCGCAGAGATGGGTTGCGGCTGGAAGGGCATCCGCTGCGTAAAATCGTGCTGGATAAGTTGGTGGTTCATTCCACTGTGGCGACCCCGCAAGGGACAAAGCCGACAAGAAAATGAATGAATGAATGTCTACATAAATATAAAACCTGCTACATTCTCCCATGCCGCCTTCACCTCAGAGGCATTTCATAGATGGTCTGCTCACACACTTTAACCTTGCAAATTAAAAGATTTGTTTCCATGCTAGAAAAGCTTTCAGTCTTTCTGCTTACAAAGTCCACCATGTAAATAGTGAATAAGCAAATGGGTGCAACCAACTGGCTCTTAAAGGGAATGGGTTATGAGACTCTAATTGGTTTAATGCACATTATGCCCAAAACACTCCCATAATTCATTAAGAGTAATGGGACATTTCTTTTATACCAGGAGTGCCCAACCCTGTTCCTGGAGATCTACCTTGCTGCAGACTTCAGCTGCAACCTTGATCAAACACACCTGTCTTTAATTAGCAAGTGCACATTCAAGCTGCGGTCACACTGGACTTTACGCCCGTTTTCGCAGCGCCGTACGACAGAATTTCGCAAACTCAAACTCTAGTGTGACTTCGGCTTCAGACTCTATTCAGTTGGTTTAGTGGTGTTTGATTAGAGTTGGAGCTAAACTCTGCTGGAAGGTAAATCTCCAGGAACAAGGTTGAGCACTCCTGTTGTAGATCATGCACCAGGTGCACCAATCATTTTCCCCATTCTTAAAATAGCAAATGTGGATTTGGACATGCCCTAAGTGCTCTGTAGGCCATCTACTCTGAGCTCTTCAGACCATGTGCTTAGATGGTTGAAATAGAGCCCATGGGGTCCCTAGTCATTTTGGATATGCGGATAAAAAACCGGTTGACAGAAACGCCATGATGCACATAAATTTTGAAAATGCGCATAAAAAACATATGCGCATAACTGAGTAGGATAAACTTTTTATTCGAGAAGAAAAGATGTGCATAAACTATGATGGAAACACTTTTACCGCACAAATTCCAGTGTGTGCATTAAAAAAAGGTCAAGTGATTTTGTTATAAGAGATCATGTGATGATAAAAATGTGTGTAAATGGATAAACCAGCAGGCTGAGCACATTATAAACTATCTGAAATGTTGTTTTTGTCATTCTTAAACGCCTTACCATTTAAGGATTAGTGTTATTATATTATTAATGACTTCCAGTATGAAGAGTGTATGTGCTCTGTGTCTGACACCTTTAAACGCCACCGCGCCTTCACAGCGTGTCAGGATTGCCTTCTGAGGTGCAAGTCATTTATTAGATGAAGAAAAGATTGACGTAGCTTCTCCTACTGCAGCAAATTCAGTTTTTACTGTTGATATCCCTGCTGAAAAAAACAACATATGCTGGTAAGGTATGTTTTGATGCTGGTATGCTGGTCTTGCTGGTTTTAGTGCTGGTATTGCTGGTTTCAATGCTAGTTTTGCTGGTCTCGGTGCTGGTTTTGCTGGTCTCGATGCTGGTCTTGCTGATTTCAATGCTGGTTTTGCTGGTCTCTGTGCTGGTTTTGCTGGTCTCGATGCTGGTCTTGCTGGTTTCAGTGCTGGTCTCAATGCTGGTCTTGCTGGCCTGAGTGCTGGTCCTGACCAGCATTGAGACCAACAGGACCAGCATTGAGACCAGCAAGAACAGCATTAAAACCAGTAAGACCAGCATCAAGACCAGCAAAACCAGCATAGAAACCAGCAAAACCAGCATCAAAACTTACCTTACCAGCATATGCTGTTTTTTTCAGCAGGGATTTGACGCCAGATAATCAGGAAGTGATGATTTTGTTCGCTTTGACTCGTCGGATGGAAACGCTGCTTTATTCACACGTCTTTTATACGATAATCCAGTTTTGCGCATAAAGTTAATTCACATTTTTGGATGGAAACATAGCTATTGTCCACTGTCATCGCTCCTCCCTTTACCTTGCCAGAGCTCCTCTGTGGGCCACTGGCCCTGTTTCACACCCACGGCTCTCAGCCCCGCCACAATCATCACATTAGTCACACAAGCAGCCCCAGGAAAACAAAATTGATAACTCTTAGATTTTATGGAATATTGCAGTATTTATTATAAATGACTTACACAATGTCCTCATGTCTTTGCAAAAATATACAGCTTCATAAATATTGTGGCAACTATATTTAAATCAATACTGCATAAGCAAGAGCTGTAGTACTCAGTATTACTATAAGTTTAAATTATTTCTCTGCAGTAATTATTCAAATTCCTAATGTCATCGAATTCTGAATTGATAACACAACTAAATGTATTGACTGAACGATACTGACCAACTGTGTCTTCTTCATTGTTGTGTTGACGGGAACTTAAAATAGTTTTGACATTCACTGTTCCCTCTGCACTGCAGCATGCAGATGCACCGTCTGCCATTGTGCACGCCTCGCTGTCCCCTTCCTTTCATCTGCGTGCATAATGGATGTCCATCTGTGAGATGCTCATAAACAGAAGGAGGAGATGCAGATGCTAGCAGGACAATGCAGATGGCACACATCACTCTGGCTGTCATCGCACATCTGCCCTGCTGACCTGCAGGCCGCCCGCTTCTCAGAGAAAAGAGCTTCTCCTTAGATGAGGGTGCCAAGAGCTTTTGAAAGTTATTAAAGATTGATTGGATTTGATTTTAGTGCTTGCAGTTTTATAGTAATATTCAGGTTGATTATTGTTTATCTGCAAGCAGATTACAAATTAAACGCCCACTGAATGCTTCATTGTGCTGCTTGCAATAATTACTGAATGCTTTAATGACCATTGTTTGGAAAGACAAAAATATTGCTTCAGACAATGATTAGATAAAATCTACATCAGTGTATTCATTTTATAGTGATTCATTTATACACAATAAAAACAATAACTGCAATTTAATCAATTTTCAATATTAAATTTTGTATTTTTGTATATTATACATCATACACATACAGTTGAAGTCAGAATTATTAGCCCTACTGAATTATTAGCCCCGCTGTTTATTTTTTCCCCAATTTCTGTTTAACGGAGAGAATATTTTTTCAACACATTTCTAATCATAATAGTTTTAATAACTGATTTCTAATAACTGATTTATTTTATCTTTGCCATGATGACAGTAAATAATATTTTACTACATATTTTTCAAGACACTTCTATACAGCTTAAAGTGACATTTAAAGGCTTAACTAGGTTAATTAGGTTAACTAGGCAGGTTAGGGTAATTAGGCAAGTTATTGTATAATGATGGTTTGTTCTGCAGATTATCGACAAAAAAAATTAGCTTAAAGGTGCTAATAATTTTGTCCTTAAAATGGCTTTTAAAAAATAAAAAATTGCTTCTATTCTAACCAAAATAAAACAAATAAGAAAAAAAGAAAAAACATTAGCAAACATACTGTGAAAATTTCCTTGCTCTGTTAAACATCATTTGGGAAATATTTAAAAAAGAAAAAAATTCAAAAGGGGGCTAATAATTCTGACTTCAACTGTACATTATAGTTTGCATCAGAGATGCCCAAACTAGGGCCCGCGGGCCAAAGTTGGCCCACCAACCAATCAGAGAAAAGGTGGACAAATGCTGGGGAAGGCTGGGGCGAATCCCTCAAGCGAAGATCATCATTTCGAATTTTACATAATGTTTTGTTTATTTGTTTAATTGATGAGCTACAAAAAAAACTGAAATTAGACGTTTCAATTAAATGTGAATTTATCAGATTTAAGGGTCAAGGGTTATAAAACCTTAAAACACATTTATTTTAGATGTTGACAGATATATATGTGTGTGTGACATGTTGTAAAAATACTATTTGGACACATATATTACAACTCGATTGTGTTATAAATGAGATTGTTTATGGTTTTATTATAAAAAGTACATTATAAAATAAAAAATGTATTGTAACTTTATTGTAATTCAGTTTGGTATATTTAACTAGCCCACCACCCTCAATCAAGTTTGGTTTTTGGGCCTTCATTAGAAAAAGTTTGGGCACCCCTGGTTTACATTTTATCTGTTCCTGAGACAAAGCAATGCATACTCAAGTGCTATTTTGTTGCCAAACAGTTTTCATAGTTTTCATCAATTTTCACATATAATAATTGGATGTTAACTGAACAAAAACATCTAACAAAAATTAGAAACTATTAACATTCTTTCAAGAAATAAAAACTAAATAAAAATGGTAAGGAGGGACAATTTGAAAAGATAGAGCTAATCACGTCCATGGCAGAGACATTAGATATGCACATTTATATATATATATATATATATATATATATATATATATATATATATATATATATATATATATATATATATATATATATATAGGACATAAGAGACATAAATTAGCAAACACTTGCATGTTTTATAAATCTCTAAATTATGATAAAATCTAGAAGAAAGAGAAGATAGTTACATTTGAAAAAGAATGACAATGTAAAGAAGAAAGTTGTGTGGTACAGTTTTTCTCACAACCACCTTGCTGGAGTGTATACAGACAGTTGATGGCACTCTTTTGTACACTTTGTGTGTGTGTGTGTGTGTGTGTGTGTGTGTGTGTGTGTGTGTGTGTGTGTGTGTGTGTGTGTGTGTGTGTGTGTGCGTGTGCGTGTGCGTGTTTGTGTGTGTTGTCTGAACTTCAGTTCCCATCACCCCTTGCATCCCTTATTTTCTCATTGTTCACAACTGTTTGTTATTTACCTTTTAGTTAGTTATTAGTTTAGTTATTTAGTCTGGATTTAGTTTCTTGTAAATTTGCCACCTTGTTTCATTGTGCTTTGACTATGGCCCAATCCTTATTCTACCCCTTAGATCTTCCTCTTACCTCTAATTCTCTTTAGCTTGAAAGCGTAGGGTTAAGTGGAAGAGCTTTGTAACAAGGGGTACAAAAATTTCCCAGAATACACCATCCACAATGGCAACATGACTGCAGACGGAAATCAGGACATCCACAAATTTGTATTTTTTGTCATGATTACGAATAACAACAAGCAAACATATGTTTTAATACATTCAGAACAGTGTTCATGTTTTATTGTCATGCTTTTTAAAAAAATTATTTAAAAAAAAACGCTAAATTTCGCTATCTATAATGCCTAATAATAACTCCTGTGTTGTAGTCCTACAACATACTTTCACATCTGACACTTAATGACACTTGAATACCCTGTCAGAAAAGTCTAGTGGCTGGGAATTTGTTTTTTACAGTGTCTGGGATAATGTTAATGTTGTTTTCGTGTGTTTAGATGAATATGGCCATCGTGTAAATGTACAGTACAGTTACGAGCTTATTGCCGCATAATATCGTTGCCTTCAGTGATTTCCTGAAGATGAATACCAAAAAAATAATGTAACTGGAATAACTACGGGTTTGACTGTATTCCTCCGTTTTGGCCCTTTTTGATGTTTTGTGGATTTTGTGGTTTTGGATTTTTTACTTTTGTGTAATGGTGGGCAGAGCAAGGCTTTGTGAAACAATAAAACAGTTGAAGAAAATGTGTTCAAGGCTTCAAAATGTTTTGACACCTCTGACACCTAGCCAATAATTGACAAATTCATTCATTCATTCATTCATTCATTTTCTTTTCGGCTTAGTCTCTTTTAATTGACAAATTGTAACGTATGCCATATAAATAAATCATCATGTGATTTTGTGAGTGGATAGTGACTACAAAACCTGAGTTCAATTCTGGGGCGAACCAATCATAGTCAAACATAGCCATAGTCATTAAAGATTTAAAATGTGAGTTTCTATTGCCCTGTTCTCGTAATGTATTGAAACATCAGTCTGGCATCAGAATGAACTTTGTGATTAAAAAGAGTTATTTTCTCATGAAAAATATAAATTTATAAAAGATGTCAAAGCACACTCTGACATTTTTTTGCCGGACTTTCGTTTTCTTTTTTAAACACATTTTTTGTCATATTGCCAAACATTTATTACAGGACAGTATATTGACAAGAAGCAAAGTTTGAGGAAAAGATGGAGATGTGGGATTTAAATTCAGGACTCAAGGAAGCACAGTTGCACTATATATCTGCACACTGCCCGTAAGGCTATGTGCGATATGGTTTGCCCCAGATCCTGTCAATCAAGCATATATTTGACAGTTATGGCAATTTCGAAACTAGGCATGGGTCAGTATAAGTTTCTGACGGTATGATAACCTTGGATAAAAAATATCACGGTTTCATGGTATTGTGATTACTCCTTTAAAAAAGTTTTTTTTTAATGTCTGGGTAAAAAACGAAATCTTTTTCCCCCTTTGAACACAATATTTTATTTATTTTGAGAAACATTTAAAATATTTTGGATCAGTAAACATGTCAGGCTAAATAATTCAAATCAATCATTGACTTCTGCTGTCTTCATTTGTTTCAAAAACACAGATTTCTTTACAATTTTAAAACAGCATCTTTGGATATCTTTTCTACTAGATACTGTTGTTCTTAAAAACGTTTTTTTAAAGAGGTAAATAAAAAAAATCTTATGCATAAATTTGGCAGTTTTAAAACCTTGACTTTTCCAAACTTCAGTATACCTTAACAGTTCCCATGCCTACTCTAATCACTTATGAAATGCCTCAATGCTTTGAATCACCTTAGTCACGTGACGTGCTTCAAATCATTCTTTGGAGCAGTGTTTCGAAATATCTGTTCTTCTGGCTCTCGATATCATGTTGAAATGTGTTTCATGTCAGCTATACCTTTGTGCCGTGCCATTCATGTGGATTAACTTTTGCTCTTTGTGGAGTGTCAGTTGTTTTTTGCATTTGCCTATGTTTGTGAATGATATGATCCTCTGCTTTGTGACACATTCATTGCAGGATTTCTTTGCCTCTCTGACACTGTACAAGCACTGAACAGTGTTTTCACGTCTTATTGCACTTGAACTTGAACAGTTGTCAAAATGTAATACTGACTGTTGACTGGAGTCTGGTTTGCCCTAAAAACCCCTATAATAAAAAATCAAGCTTTTAAAATGCGTAGTTTGCATGTCTCTCTGGTGCTTTAAAATGTAATGGGAGAATATGGGATGTGCCAATTCTATCTCACGGCAATTCATAAGTTTTTAATTTAGTAGTTAATTTGTATGAAATCGTACGATCTTATTCATACAATTTAATATGATCTGCTTATCACCCAATGCCAGTTGAGTTTAGGGGTGGGGTTGGGTGCCACACTTCCTTTTAAAAATTGTAGTTTCGTACGACTGAACTTGTATTAGTATTAGTCTGAATTACTGTTACGAATTAGTTTCTAGTTTAGCCACTAAACTTACAAAACATTAAATAGTTACGTATCCTCATGAGATCAGGCTGGATGTGCATCAGTATTGTATCTGTGCATAAGCACTTAAAGTGACAAAAGCTTAAGAAACCTGCAGCTCCTGTATCAATAATGCAAACCAAATAACAACAACAACAAAACTCGCTATTCTTGACTTATTTAATAGTAGCTTCTCTTCATTAAGAGAAATGGGACAATTCTTTTAGACTTTAGACTGTGCACCAGGTGCACCAATAAATAAATGTAAATAAATAAATTTAATTATATAAATTATATAAATAAATGTTTCTGTTGAAAAGAACCGAGAATGTCATGCTAAAAAGAAGGAGAGAGAATCAATAGTCTTCAATATGGCTACAGCTTTTTAAACTTAAAACTTAGTCTATGACATAATGTATATTACTGTGCACCTTTAGTTACACAGTCCTCTGGTTACACATGGAGTTAACTTGTTAACAAAGGTCCGGCGGCGGAACCACGCCTCACTTTGTCTTCTTAACCAATCACCTACTCCCTAAAACTTATTTAAGGCAGACCATCCCTCTAGCACTGTTCTTCTTGTACTTTCGAACCCACCCTCCCTCCCTATATTTCCTTGCATCCCATTCACAATCCTATAACCCTCTCTTTACTCCTACACTGTTAAAAAAAGCTGGGGTGCAGAAAAAAAAAAACGTAAAATAACAACTGTTAAAATACAGACATTTACCATAAAATAATAGACAGTAAATTATATAAATTTACCGGAAATTTCAATTTAAGTAAATTTCTGTAATTTATTGTCTATTGTTTTACAGTAAATGTCTATATTTTAATAGCCGTTATTTTAATTTTTTTTTTCCGGCACCCTAGCTGCCAGGTCCAATCACTCTACCAAAATATTACAGAGACAGTACCCCCACTATGAGTCTCTGGGCATCATCATAGGATGCTCGATCAACCTACCTACCTTTTCACTGTTTATCCTCTTACTTCCCTTCCCCTTCATCCCACTGTTCTCTTACCATCCTTTCCATCCCTACAATAAAGTCTAGCTCAAAATGTGGCATAGTCCATGCTGGTCAAAATGTAGTTACATTAGTTTTGTGGGTAGCAACAAGTTTCGTTATGAATTAGTTATTAAATAATTTAATTATCATTCAATTTGTTCTTCCAGTTGTCAAACTGTAAATAAATAAATAAATAAGCAAATCAAGATTAAAGGTGTGGTTTTTATTAACAGAGTTTTTTTTAATAACTTTTAATAAAGTTTTATCAAATTATTTAAGTTTTATTATGCGGTTTTATTATTTACTCCATAAATAATGCTTCTTTTGCATATTAAGATTGACTAAATGCACATTTAAATGGGACAGGGATTGGGGTTGTACAGAGGAGATGCATATTGTCGTTCATATTCAACAAAGGCAGATCCATACCCCCTCAATTCATGCAAAATGCTAATTCATTCCAGAATAAATTGATTAAAGTGACCTTCTGTATAAGTTAATGAATCATTAATTAAACTATTTCAATCAAAATTCTGAATCATTAAATAAACTATGGCTGTCTCTACCGTTGGCTCATTTAATCGATTGAACTGATTTATTCAACAACGACATCACTGAAAAACAGTGGCGGAGCTACAATTTTATACATCACCACATTGATATTTCGGTTTACTCATACAGAGGAAAACTGTAAACTCAAAGAATAAATTACTGTCAGTAAACAGTCAGCTTAACAACCAAAGAGATAATATACTGTACATTACATTATATATTATATTGTATATTATGCTGTTATATTGTAGTACATAAACTAATTTAAACGATATGTTAACATGTTGAACACTGACATTTTCCTCATATTCACAATATTATACTAAATCCTCTACTTGAAATCAGCCACATACAATATGTATGCAGTTAAAACTTGCAAATGTGATTTACACTTGCATGAATAAAAATGTATATAAATGCAAAATTCATTATACAGTTTCTTAAAATATTATATTTACAGGAAAGCAGAACCCAAAGTTGGAGCATGATGCAAGAATAAAAGGTTTATATAAAGTTTCTCAGGACTAAATTCCATACTTCATTAATAAAACATAACATTAGCTGTACACCCATACAGATACATTTGCAAATAGCACTGCCACTCTTAAGAATTAGGTTAAAGCTATTACATTAAATTATTATCATGACGTAAAATGTAGTTTTTGGATTCTTTATGTTATTTCTCGTTCTTTATAAGACTACGTCAGAAATTAAAAAAAATGTTCTGTTTGTAAAAGCAGTCAGCGTCAGACAATGTACTGCACATTTGATCAGAAATTGAATAAAATAAATATAATTACACAAAATTTGGTTCAGGTAAATACAGTAACACATTAAATAGAAAAAAAATGTGAAAACAATTAGACCAAAAGGTTCATTCATTCATTAATTTTCTTTTCGGCTTAGTTCCTTTATTAATCTGGGGTCGCCACAGCGGAATGAACCACCAACTTATCCAGCATATGTTTTACACAGCGGATGCCCTTCCAGCAACAACCTGTCACTGGGAAACTCCCATACACATTGGCCAAAAGGTTATATGCTAAATTTTGTTTCGTTGTATGGTCTGCATCACAATCCAAGCAAATGCATTATTCTTGTTGTTACTTATCTATTTCCTGAGAGGAATGAAAGTGTGCATACTGGTTTCACAGCAAAAGTTGCTTTTAGCTTGGAATCATGTTCTCTCATCTTTGATTTGAAAACAGCTTGCGCAGCCAGCAAAACTCACAATTAACTTTTTTTTTTTTGTCAAATATTTTTTTTTTATTGAAGACAAATATTCAGGAAAAAAAGAATTTTCTGTTTTACATATTTTGTCCACATATTACATAAGCAAAGAAAGAAAAAATATATATAGACAAAATTTTAAAAGATAATAGTAATAAATAGGCTTAGTTGGCATTTTTGTGTGGAGTTTGCATGTTCTGCCCGTATTCGCGTGAGTTTCCTCCGGGTGCTCCGGTTTCCCCCACAGTCCAAAGACATGTGCTATAAGTGAATTGAACAAATTAAATTGTCTGTTTTGTATGTGTGTGAATGCAAGAGTGTATGGGTGTTTCCCAGTGATGGGTTGCAGCTGGAAGGGCTTCCCCTGCGCAAAAAATATGCTGGATAAGTTGGCGGTTCATTCTGCTGTGGCGACCGCTGATTATTTAAGGGACTAAGCCAAAAAGAAATGATAATAATAAATAAAAACCCACCCACATAACAAGCCATTTCTAAAAGCGTGTTTACAAAAACCTGTTTGAACAACAGAGTAGAATGAAAAGGAATATTAAAACCAACCCAGGCTCATGATGCCAGGTTTTTTTTTTTTCAAATTGTTCAAGTTTTCTTTTCAAATATTACCTAATTCCCTCTAAATGAAACGTAGAAGTAATTTCGGTAACACTTTATTTTGATGGTCCATTTGAGTATTAGTAGACTGTCTACTTAATATCTGTTGACACTGACATTTAACAGTCCTTCAACAGACATTTAACTGACTATAAGAAACTTTGCAATTACATGTCAACTTACACTAACCCTAACCCCAACCCCAACCCTAACCCCAACCTAACAGTCTACTTATAATCTAATGATAATTAGTTGCAATGTAACTTAAATTCAACAAACGGACCGTCAAAATAAAGTGTGACCGTAATTTCTCAATGCCACAGTTTACATGTAGGAAACTCCTTTTTTTTTAAAAAACAGTAGCAGTAACTTCTTGTCTGTAGTTAAGCAGTATGAGAGCAGTTTGTGTTGTGTGTTTGACAACAAATGTGAGAAAATCCCAGAATTAAAAGCATTGGGTCTAGCAGTAATTGCAACTCCGAAAGCACTTCAAAATGTCCATTCCAATAGTTCTGTATCTTGGAGCAAAAAATAAAACTATAGGATAGACCAGCATCTAGTGAAGTACATTTGTCACAGAGAGGTGAGATATTTTGAAAGATTCTATGTAGCTTTTTTATTAGAGTAAAGTAATCTATGAATTACTTTAAACTGAATAATACAGTGTCTAGAATTGATAGAATGTTCATTCATGTGCTTTAAACTTAACTACCACATTTCTTCTGAAACTTTCACTCCCAACTTTTTCTCCCATTCTTTCTTAAAACATTTTTCAGTAGATCATAAATTATCGATCATGCATTTCAATTAACTAAATTAATAAATGAGATGTCAATCAGCATCAGCAACTGCCAGTAGTAAATGAAATTCAGATGTCAGGGGTGTCCAGTGCCACCCCAGACACCCCTCTGGCTCCGCCACTGCTGACAAAACAGGTTAGAAACCACAACTCTTTTGTGCATTCTTGTTAGTTTATCTCATGTTTTCTTTTTTGTAAATAGCGTGTATTTCAGACAAAAGACTGGATATCTGTCATTCTGCAAAATGCTAGTGTAGCACATCTAGGACTATTTTTGTTGTGTTCTGAAAGGACACATTGAGTTGATTACCTCGGACAACATTTTCATTTGATTCAAAAGAGGAACGCTTGTGTTTTGCTGGGTGTGCAGTAAAAGGTCATCTGAATTCAGGAAGGAATGACAGCCACATCCGTTAAACTGTCAACATGTCAGCGGTAACCTTTTGGAAGAAATATATGAAATTAAAAAAATTGAGGAAATATTTCAGAGTGCCTGACTGTGCAATCATTGCTCATTAATGAAGACCTTAAACCATCCAGAGCTTTTAATTTGTAGGGGCCAGACAGCAGCAGAGGAGAGCGTCTGTGGGAGGCAAATTGTTATTCACATCCACGTGTGTGAGTGTGTTGAGAAATTGTTTGGATGATTTTATAGACTTTGAAAAGGTCAGTGTAGATACTGCTCACAGCAAATGTATAGTGAGGATACTGACAGCCACATTTACAGTGATTTTAACAAACAGATGTGTTTACCCTACAAACGACTTCACATATGGTGCGTATATGGATCTGTTCGCAGAACATACCTGGATTTAACATAAACCGATAATAAAATTCACAACAACAGATAAACACAGTCTGCTTAACCGCTTACAATGTACTGGAACATATTTGTAATGGTTAATAACTTTCCCCAGCAGCATAATGCTGCACATTTGGACTATGAGAACAGTTTGACATCACCATCAAACTGACAAATTCAATTGGCTTTCACACCGACCCAGAGAGACGATGTTCCAGAGAGAATGTCAGGCCATCTGTCCGCCAACTGAAGCTCAACACAAGTTGGGTGATGCAACAGGACAACAACCCAAAGCACTGGAGTGAATCTGAATCATTCGGAGAGGCTCGTCACAGTCCGGATGCTTTGGCATGAGATCAAGACAGCGCTTCACACCAGATATCCTAAGAATATTGCTCAAATTAATGTGTTTTGTTAAGAGGGATAGTGCAAAACTCCTCCAGACCACTGGGTTTGTTTTGCAATTGTGTGAAATGTGTGGTGGAGGATATTGCTGACAAAAAAGGAAGCAGTTATTAAACCCAAGGGTTTAAACCCAGAATGTTTACAGAGTGGGTTTAATAAAGACACAGAAATATTACAGGGATAGACTTCCTGAACAAACAATATAACTTACTGCTTAAAGATGCCATAGAGTGCTATGATACAGTATGTTAAATTGTTCTCTGATATCTACATAGAACATGTCGTTTAGGTAAGTGCAAAAAATTGCTAAAAATAGGATTTATATGCTCATTTATAACCAAAGGATTTACCCCTATGTGTAAAGCTCAGTTTTGATCAGTCATATTTATTATTGAGCTCTGCTCAGTATCAGTCTGTATTTGTATGATCTCATTCATACATTTTAGTATGATTTGCTCATCCCCTTGTGGGGTAGAGTAAGGGGTGGGGTTTGGAGGATTGCCTCCTTTTACAAATCATACATTTAATTAAGAATAAAGTCAAATGAGTTTGTGGGAATTAGCCACTTTCTGACTTTGGGCTCTATTTTAACGATCTAGGCGCAGAGTCTAAAGTGCAGGGTGCAAAAGATTTAAGGGCATGTCCGAATCCACTTTTGCTCTTTTAGGGAGAGAAAATAACAGTTTGCGTTTAGCGCATGGTCTAACAGGGTTATGCTTATTCTCTTAATGAGTTATGGGTGTGGTTTGAGCATAACGTGCATTAAACCAATCATCTCCCATTCCCGTTAAGAGTTGCGTTGCCCCATGGTGCATTTGCCATTTGCATGGCGACTTTGCACGTAGATAAACTGAATGCTTCACTAGTGAGAAAACAATTGAACAGACCATCTGCAGAGCGAGGATAAAGAATGAGCCTCCTCCATTCTGCCTCTTTCTCTTTACTTTACTTTTACTCTTTACTCCTTTTCTTTTGTGGATGAGAAAACAGTGAAAACTCACTCACTGAAGACTTCCATCAGCCTACATATTTAATTTTGTTTGTTAACCACAAAGATTTTTCAACACTATTTCTAAATTCAGTTCTAATTTCCAGCAAACAAATAAATGAACAATAATAATGTGTGGTCAAAAAACTGAGTTATATCCAAACACACTTCCTGTTCTTATGCCCCATATGATGATGCATCTCCAAACCCGATAGGTGGACAAATCTAAACTAGGTTTTATTAAAACAAATTAATAATGCTGCTAATAATAATAACATTATACGAATGTAAATTGTCATGAATAAACTTTAAAAAAGCCCCTCGATATGAAGGCATGGAGGAAATTTTAAGTAGAAAATAATTATTTTGTAACATTTTAATGCTTTAATTTTGTTCATATGTAAAGATATTTGTGCATTGCTGTACATCCTGTTTGTATTAAGCAATGTGTAAGTGTTTGGCCATGCATAGGTGCAAAACTAACGCTCTGCGTTGGACTTTAGACCAGCTTTTATGGCGCAGTCTATTTCAGTTCATCAAAATAGCAACGCACCAACAATGCGCATTAACAAACCTCCTTTTTAGACCGGAACACCCATGAGTCCACAAAGTGGCGCAAATGGATTTGCTATTTAAAAAACGGGGTGCAAAACGTGAAAATTAGGGTTGCTCTGGTCTGAAAATAGCAACAAACCACACCAAACATGTCTTGCTCCTTAATGCGCCGGTTGTATGATAGGGCCCAATATGTTTAATAGTTATGTTTCCTCATGAGGTCGGGCTAGAACCATATCACATATTTTTGAAACATGTAAGTTAGTTGCAGATTTAAACTAAATATTTTATGTCAGGGGGTGGCATGGTGGCTCAGTGGTTAGCACTGTCACCTCACAGCAAGAAGGTCAGTGGTTTGAGTCCAGCTGGGCCAGATGGCATTTCTGTGAGGAGTTTGCATGTTCTCCCCGTGTTCGCATAGGTTTCCTCCGGGTGCTCCAAATTTCCCCCACAGTCCAAAGACATACTTTTTAGGTGAATTGAATAAGCTAAATTGGCCGTAATGTATGAGTGTGTGTGTGAATGAGTGTATATGGGTGTTTCCCAGTACTGGGTTGCAGCTGGAAGGGCTTCCGCTGCATAAAACATATGCTGGAATAGTTTAAACTTAGTTAAACTTGAATTGAATTGAATTGAATTGAAAATATTTGTCAGGAACCTTAGACACAGACACAGGTGCAGGCTTGAAATAAATCAAAGTAATTTATTTTGATTCAAAGATAAATTGTTTTGATGAAGACCAAAATTCAGCCAGGAGGGAAACAAAAAACAGAACAAAAAGTCTTCTGGCAGTCTTTAACCAAAGGGTGCTGGTGCAAGCTAGTCCCGGCAGAGGGCGCCCCTTCACGGTCCTCAGATAAAAAGAAGAAACAAAACAACAGCCGGAGTAAAGTCAAAAACTATAACAGAAATTTCAGCGGTCTTCTCAATGTTACCCGGCAGGGGGCGCTCAAGGGAGCGGGCGTGTGGAGGATGCAGGTGAGCGAGTGAGAGAGAAAGCCGGTGTCCGGAAGAAGCCGGCGGGCTCCGAGAGTGAGAAGGAATCCGGCCTGGGAACAGAAGAAGATGAGGAGAACGGCCCAGTGCTGAAGGCAATGGCCCAGGGGAGATGCAGCAAAACAGAGGAGCGAACTGGACTGACAGAGAGAGGAAAACAAGACAGGACACGACACGAGTGGCGGAGCGTGAGCGCACTCGCAAATGACGATCTAGCACAGGACGACACACATGAGGGGAATAAATAGGGCAAGAGGAGAACTACTCATGAAATGCAGGTGAGTAAAATCAATTATGTAAATAGAAAAATTGGGTAACAAGAGGGAGGGACGCCATAGTGAACACATGGTGACTGATCAAAACAAAACATTCACGTGTGGTTGTGACATGTAAACAAACATACACAAAAGAACGGCATGATCAGACCAGGGGTGTGACAGTACCCCCCTCCCTACGAACGCCACCAGGCGCCGCATGGAGGGGCTCACCTCGTTGCCGACGGAAATCCCTGACCAGCGCCTGATCCAGAATGTCCCGAGCCGGGACCCAGCTCCTCTCCTCTGGACCATAACCCTCCCAGTCCACTAGATATTGGAAGCCCCTACCTCTGCGTCTGACGTCTAGCAATCTCCGCACAGTATAGACTGGGGAGCCATCCACTAGACGGGGGGGAGGGGGGGTTGGGGCAGATGGAACAAGGGGTGAGTATAAAACAGGTTTAACCCTAGATACATGAAAAGTAGGGTGTACCCGACCAAGCGTGGGGGGAAGCTTGAGCTGTACCACCACCGGACTCAAGACCTTGGTGATCCGGTATGGTCCAATGAACCTGGGTGCCAACTTGCGTGAGGCTACCCTGAGAGGCAGGTCCTTAGTGGAAAGCCATACTCTTTGACCACACCTATAACGGGGAGCAGGAGTCCGATGTTGATCAGCAGCTGCTTTAGTCCGTCTATTAGCCCGGGCCAAGGCTTCCCTAGCTCTCTTCCAGGTGCGGCGACACCGCTGGACGAAAGCAAGGGCAGACGGGACAGCAGCTTCAGGTTCCTGTGTGGGAAACAAAGGAGGTTGGAAACCTACAGAGCACTGAAATGGGGACATACCTGTGGCGGATGACGGGAGTGAGTTATGAGCATACTCCACCCAGGGCAGTTGTTGGCACCAAGAGCTAGGATTGTGGGACGTCAGGCAGCGGAGAGTACGTTCCAAATCCTGGTTTGCCCGCTCGGACTGCCCGTTGGTCTGGGGATGGAATCCAGAAGACAGACTCGTTGAGGCCCCGATCTGTCGACAGAACTCCTTCCAAAACCGGGAGACAAATTGGGGGCCCCTATCAGAAACCACATTGACCGGAAGACCGTGAATCCGGAAAACATGATCAATCACCACCTGCGCTCTCTCTTTGGCTGAGGGGAGCTTGGGGAGGGGAATGAAATGGGCTGCTTTGGAGAAGCGGTCCACCACCGTGAGGATGACGGTGTTGCCTTTAGATTCAGGAAGGCCAGTGACAAAATCAAGGGCCAAGTGTGACCAGGGGCGGGAAGGGATGGGAAGGGGGTGGAGCAGACCAACAGGAGGTGCATTGGAAGTCTTGTTCTGGGCACAAACCGAGCAGGCGGTCACAAACTGCCTGACGTCCTTGGCCATAGATGGCCACCAGAATCGCTGGCGGATGGCAGCCAGTGATCTCCGAACTCCTGGGTGACAGGTCAGCCTGGAGGAATGACCCCACTGGATGACTTCAGAGCGGATTTTGGCTGGAACAAACAGTTTGCTCGCTGGAACCCCTGCTGGTACTGGACCCATCTGCCTGGCCTGCTCAATCCGTCTTTCAATGTCCCAGGAGAGGGATGTCACCACCATCTCCTTGGGTATGATGGTGTCGGGTGGATTCTCCTGCCCTGGGGCCTCAAACAGACGGGAGAGAGCATCCGGCTTGATGTTTTTGGATCCTGGCCTGTAAGACAGGGTAAAATTAAAACGGCCAAAGAAAAGAGCCCAGCGAGCCTGTCGGGGGCTCAGCCTTCTGGCTGAATGGATGTATTCCAGATTCTTGTGATCCGTCCAGACCAGAAAAGACTGAGCTGCCCCTTCCAACCAGTGACGCCACTCCCCCAAAGCCAACCTGACCGCCAACAACTCCCGATTACCTATGTCGTAGTTCCGTTCAGAAGGACTCAGGCGGTGGGAAAAGAAGGCACAGGGATGCACTTTCCCATCCTGACGTGACCGCTGAGATAGGACCGCGCCTACTCCGACGTCAGAGGCATCTACCTCAACAATAAACTGCCGTTCAGGATCTGGAATAGACAAGACAGGAGCAGAGATAAAACGGGACTTAAGTTTATCAAAGGCCTCCTGAGCATCAACCTTCCATTTGAACGGTACCTTAGGAGAGGTGAGTGCCGTTAAGGGTGCAGCGATCTGACCGAAATTCCTGATGAATCGCCGATAAAAGTTGGCAAACCCCAGGAATCGCTGCAGAGCCTTACGAGAGTCAGGAGTTGGCCACTCGGCAACGGCCCTTACCTTACAGGGGTCTGCCTGGATTTCTCCTGTCGAAATTATGAATCCTAGGAAGGGAACCGACTGAGCGTGGAAAACGCACTTCTCCGCTTTAACATAAAGATGGTTCTCCAGCAGCCGTTGTAGCACCTGGCGAACATGTTGAGTGTGTACCTGTGGGGATGGGGAAAATATCAAGATATCATCAAGGTACACAAAGACAAAGCGATTGACCATGTCTCTCAACACGTCATTGACCAGGGCCTGGAAGACCGCCGGGGCATTGGTCAGACCGAATGGTAGGACCCGGTACTCAAAGTGTCCCGTAGGGGTGTTAAAGGCAGTCTTCCACTCATCCCCCTCGCGTATGCGGATGAGATGATAGGCATTCCGGAGGTCAAGTTTGGTAAAGACCTTGGCTCCTTGCAATAACTCAAAGGCAGAAGACATAAGAGGTAAGGGGTACCTGTTTTTGATAGTGATGTCATTAAGCCCTCGATAATCAATACAGGGACGCAAGGAGCCATCCTTCTTTTTGACAAAGAAGAACCCGGCGCCTGCAGGGGAAGAGGAGGGTCGGATGAGGTCGGCTTTAAGAGATTCGCTGATGTACTGGTCCATGGCCTCTCTTTCAGGACCAGAAAGGGAAAATAATCGACCCTTTGGCGGAGAAGTGCCTGGGAGGAGTTCAATGGCACAATCATAAGGACGATGCGGAGGCAAGGAGGTGGCCCGAGACTTGCTGAACACCTGACGCAGGTCATGGTACTCCGCCGGAACCCCAGCCAGATCAGCCGCCGGAACCCCAGCCAGATCAGCCGCCTCCACCTGCAAGACAGGACACACAGAGACAGGAAAAGAGGCAGGACCCAGACACAAAGACAAACAACGCTGATTCCATGACAAAACTGAATTATTCAACCAATCAATGTGTGGGCCATGCTGCACTAGCCATGGGTGCCCCAAAACTATGGGGGCACTAGGGGAGTCAAGAAGGAGCAGCGTGGTGACCTCACGGTGATTGCCTGAGACAATGAGAGTGATAGGAGGGGTGGTATGGGAAACCGTGGTGATAGGAGTACCGTTAAGGGAACGGGCAGGGATAGGGTCAGAAAGAGAAAGGGCAGGGATCCCCCACAAGGCGGCCAAGGAACGATCCATGAAGTTACCCTCGGCTCCTGAATCAATCAGGGCCGAACAAGAATTAAAAAGATCCCCAAACTGGACAGAGACAGGAAGAATGGTACGAGAGGAGGAGGAATGCAAAAAAGGAGTAGCGCTCACCAGGATCCCCCTCTTTACTGGCGAGCTGTGGCTTTTAAAGGACAAACAGCTGCGAAATGCCCTGGCTTTCCGCAGTACAAACACAAGCCCTGGGCGAGGCGATGCTGTTTCTCTTGGGAAGTGAGCCGGAGGCGTCCCACCTGCATGGGCTCTGGGCCCGTGGAAGTGGAGTTGAGGGCGTCGGAGGCAGGAAGGGTGTCCTCCTTCCTCCAGGAAGAGCGGAATGCTGGACGTTGACGGCGGCGGCGTAGACGTCCCTCCACCCGTAGGGCCATGTTGATCAAGTCATCGAAGTCGCGAGGAAGATCGATGGTGGCCAACTCGTCTTGAATCTCCTCCTCCAGCCCTGCACGAAACATGGACCTGCAGGCCCCCTGATTCCAATCACAAGACGCCGCCAAAGTCTTGAATTGGATGGAGTACTCAGTCACTGAACGGCCTGCCTGTCGCAAACGGGCCAGCTGGTCAGCTGCCTCCTGACCCCGAGCAGATCTGTCAAACAACCTCATCATCTCATCTCTAAACTCATCAAAAGAAGTACAGCAGGGGGCTTGAGTGTCCCAAACAGATGTCCCCCAGTCACGAGCCTTGCCAGTGAGAAGCGTCAGGACATAGGCCACCTTTGTTTCCTCCGTTGCATAGGTGCGAGGCTGTAGGGCAAATACCACAGAACACTGGGATAAAAAGGCTCTGCACGAATTCGGATCTCCATCATAAGGTGGCGGGTTGTTGCATCGAGGCTCATGCTGGTGACGAGGACCAGGAGCCATTTGCCCTGCCTGGGCGGTGTCATGCTGCAGCTCGTGAATTCGTGCTGTCAACTCAGCTACCTGGTTAGCCAGGAACTCCACCTCTCTGGAAGTATTGGTCAACCGGACCTCATGCTGCCCCAGCAACGTTCCCTGCTGTGTGACGGCGGTTCGGACTGGATCTGAGCCTGCTGTGTCCATAGTGGCTAGATCGTTCTGTCAGGAACCTTAGACACAGACACAGGTGCAGGCTTGAAATAAATCAAAGTAATTTATTTTGATTCAAAGATAAATTGTTTTGATGAAGACCAAAATTCAGCCAGGAGGGAAACAAAAAACAGAACAAAAAGTCTTCTGGCAGTCTTTAACCAAAGGGTGCTGGTGCAAGCTAGTCCCGGCAGAGGGCGCCCCTTCACGGTCCTCAGATAAAAAGAAGAAACAAAACAACAGCCGGAGTAAAGTCAAAAACTATAACAGAAATTTCAGCGGTCTTCTCAATGTTACCCGGCAGGGGGCGCTCAAGGGAGCGGGCGTGTGGAGGATGCAGGTGAGCGAGTGAGAGAGAAAGCCGGTGTCCGGAAGAAGCCGGCGGGCTCCGAGAGTGAGAAGGAATCCGGCCTGGGAACAGAAGAAGATGAGGAGAACGGCCCAGTGCTGAAGGCAATGGCCCAGGGGAGATGCAGCAAAACAGAGGAGCGAACTGGACTGACAGAGAGAGGAAAACAAGACAGGACACGACACGAGTGGCGGAGCGTGAGCGCACTCGCAAATGACGATCTAGCACAGGACGACACACATGAGGGGAATAAATAGGGCAAGAGGAGAACTACTCATGAAATGCAGGTGAGTAAAATCAATTATGTAAATAGAAAAATTGGGTAACAAGAGGGAGGGACGCCATAGTGAACACATGGTGACTGATCAAAACAAAACATTCACGTGTGGTTGTGACATGTAAACAAACATACACAAAAGAACGGCATGATCAGACCAGGGGTGTGACAATATTAAGACCAATTTGTTTCTAAATCCGTGAAAATCATACTTGTCAACCCCCCCGTTTTTCCCGGGATTCTCCCGTATTTTACAGTTCTATCCCGCTGTCATCCCGTAAAGGTATTTTCCCGTATTTCTCCCGTATTTTTTATCTTTCTGAGAAGAGACGATCTTCCCTATATGCAACCCATATCGCCGAACCACCAGGGGCCGCCCTTGCTCTTAAATGTGATTCGGTTCTGTGCTTTCATTTAATTTAGGTATGGAAACACTTTGGAATAAACATAAAAACGGCGCAATTCATTTCCTTTTCATTACAGGCGCCATTACCCCTATGCAATCCTCAAAACAGTCAGTTCATATAAAGATGCATGACTGTCAGCTGATGCTCTCCATAGTGACAATAGACGCTGATCCCAAGCGGATTCTGTACGTACGCGATTTGATGCTGAGCTCAAGTGGACACTGGGTTTTGGGTGTGTGTTTAAACAGACATATACACATAATAATAATAATAATAATAATAATAATAATAATGATAATAATAATAATAATAATAATAATAATGGTGGTTCATTCCGCTGTGGCGACCCCAGATCAATAAAGGGACTAAGCCGAAAAGAAAATAAATGAATGAATAATAATAATAATAATAATAACAATATCTAGACATGGCGGTCTTGTTGTGTTTTCTTTTAAACACAACAAATTTTGTCTTAAATGAGCATAAACAGTTAGAAAAACAGTCAAATGCTTTCATTATAGATCTGTGCAGTTTTAAAGTGACAGCTCTGTTATTTAATGTAATCAAACCAAAAAAATCGAAATAAGAGATTCATTTGCTGCTCTTTAATCAGAATGTTTAAATTATACAGTGAAGAAAAGATGAGATTTGATAACTTGATTCTATTTCTTTATAATAGCTAATAGTTTTAATGAGCTGAACTGTTTGCTAATTTATTTGCAGCTTTTTCTAATGTATAGGCTACTAATTATTATATCCTTTGTAAATAATAAAAATGTATTACTGATCATTTCAGAAGTTTAGTTACAATGAAACAGCTCCAGATTAACAGATTTTATTTTTAATTTTTAATTTTATTTATTTTTTTTATTTTTATTTTATTTTTTATTTTATTTATTTTTTTTTTGGGGGGGGGGGGGGGGGGGGGGGTATCCCTTATTTTCACATCCCAATGTTGACAGGTATGAAAATATTCACATGTTTTTCTTTCTAGGTCACATTTGCTTTCCATCTCTGCTGACCTAAAACTGACTCGCTGATTGTTTTCCATTCTGAAGGTCAAGTACAGCATTTTCTATTCTGAAATAAAATACTGTCAACTAATCGTTGTTCCAGCTAACCCATCAAATTTATCTGCTAGGTTTGGGCTGTCTCGGCATAATGATGTTTTCCAACTAATGTTGTTTTCATGCAGTGCATACTGCAAAGTGCTTAGATATGAAGATTGCCCACTGGGGATTGTTATGTGTTTTCATCACATATATTTCTATCCTTAGATCTTCCCCATGAGTTAACAACAGAGGAGTGTTATCTAGCAAGGCCTGAGACATTCTCTGGCCCCCAAACCATAAAAGTGATGAACTATAATGAGCACCAAAAGTGTTTGGACAACAAGCCTTTGCTGTGTACAACAGCTCATTATATTGAAATGACCTGCTAACACCAGCAGCACATGCATTCTGTGACTGTCGGTAATTTATTGAAGCACTAGTCTACAGTGCATGACTTTCCATACGTTAAATTAGAGAGATCGAGCGAGAGAAGCGAGCTCTAGTTTGAGATTAGACCACCATCTCTTCTGTTAACGTATTTACAGCTGTCCAGGTTGGTGCTTTGAAGCCTACAAAGCTGTTCATGGGAAACATTTCTTGTCTATAAATTTGGTCTGAAGAATTTGAAACATGCTTTGAGATGCAATAACAGTGTATGATTTGTGAATGAGCGGATTCTTTTTTATGAATCTATTGAGAATGTTCAAAATATCAATTCAAGAATTCACACTTAGCTGATGATTGATAAACCGTGTTTGGCATGCTACCCCGGGAGAGAGCCCTGAGTTCAGAATATCTTCGAGCCCAGGGCTCCCTCCCTTTTGAAGGGCGAGAGGGCAGTTTGAGCTTAGGTAGGTCTCAAGAATTCCCCTGCTTGTGAACGTGTTAGGAATACTTAAGAGATATAACTGGCTAAGAGTTTGGCTATGTATTAGTCAATTTACTTATTTTCTATGTCTTTGGATGGTGGGAGGAAACGGGGGAACCCGGGCAAAACCCACGCGAGCACAGGGAAAACATGCAAACTCCGCACAGAAACGCTGACTGGCCCGGTAAGGGCTCAAACAGTGGTATTCTTGCTGTGGGGCAACAGTGCTAATCACTGGGCCACCGTGCTGCCCTATCAGGAGAAGGGGGAGGAGTAGGGGTGGAAGGGGGGATGAAAATGACTGTAGTGAAAAAAATGGTTATTTATAGTAAGTTAGTATTCATCTGATTGGCCGTGATCAATCATAAGCATGTGATTCTCTCGAAATAAGTTTATAAATAAACCGCTCTTATTATATTAATCAATCATTATATATATATAATATAAAATATATATTTTTTTTGTTTGGTACTTTGATCTGGTCTTAGTTAAGTCATTGTATCTTGAATGTCTGTGTGACCAACAGCAAGCTAAATAATTTACTGATGCTGCATTGTATTGTTAACGATTACTAAAAATCATATTTGGTGCATGATAGTCAGAATATTTGGGAAACAAATCAGCTTTAACCGCGTTATCATTTTATGTCAGGCTATGGTGAATAAACTACACAAATTAAGTGCTTGAGTAAAAATATGATGATTAAAAAAATGTATCCAGTAAACATTTACAATTTCACTTTCTTGCAAAACAACTTGACATACCAATCAAAAGTAAATTGTACTGGTTGCCTTGACTCATTACAATCTATAAGTCATAATGTGACATCATAACCTGCGTATTATATAGACCAGGGGTGCCTAAACGTTTTCATATGAAAGGCCAAAAACCAAATACCATTAAGAGCTGTGGGCCGAAGGTAAACATACCAAGCTATATTTCATTAAAGTTGCCATGGGTAATTACCTAATTTATTTAATAATATTTAAAAATAAATACAAAACATTACTTTAAATCATATTAACTAATGCAGCATAACAAACTAATTATAAGTTATTGCAATAAAAACATAAATGAATCACATTTACAACACAGTGGAGTTCAATGCTGAATAAACTAGTCAAGCAGGATCTGCCTTTGACTTGATTTGCTCACCAAAGTCTCTGGATTGTCGGGTGACAGTATGTACACTTGAACAAATTCTGATTAATTTACATCTTTAACTGAAATATTTAATTTCAGTTAGCTTTTATAATAAAACAAACAAACAAAAGCGTTACTTTAAATTTGAATTGAAAATCTCGAAACCATCTCCATCATTCTTCCTCTGTTCTCAAATGAGATGGTGGGCCAAATCAAAGGTTACCATGGGCCAACTTTGGCCCACGGGCCCTAGTTTGGCCATTTCTGATTGGGCATTTCAATGTGGTGATGTTATTGGTCCATGAACTTTTCCTGCTTGTTGTCAAACTATTTCATATCTGTAACAAGAGGTGATACAATCATAAATTGATGTTATAACAGCTATCAATATTTATTAATATGTGGAATTTTTGGACTCTCAGAAGCTATGGAAATTTTAAATGTAAAACAGGAAATATGTCAGGAGCATTGTTATTGTGTACATCCCTCAATGTGGTCTATACTGTATAACCTACACTATAAAAAATGCAGGCTTCCACACAGTTCATTGATGTTGTCCCAACACAAATTAATTTAATTAACTTAATACTTTTAACAAATTTATGTGGAATGAACATAAAAAAAATAAGTTGTCCCAGTGAAATCTCAAGAATTGTGTTGTTTCAGCTCATTTAAATGAGTAGTTTGAACGAGCAAAATATATATTTTTTGAGTGTACTTTTGAGAAAATAATCACAGTCAAACACAAATATTCTGGATGTTTTGTTTGTATTTCTTTGTTTTTCAGGTTTTTATTCTGGTTTCTTTGTTTTGGTCACCAGTTTGTTTGCTGTTACAGATGGGTCACAACTTAAAACCCAATGTGTGGTGCTGCCAGATTCAATTCAATTCAATTCATCTTTATTTGTATAGCGCTTATACAATGTAGATTGTGTCAAAGCAGCTTCACATGTAAGATTATAGTGAATTGAAACAGAGTCAGTTCAGTTTTCAGAGATTAAGTTCAGTTCAGTTTAGCTCAGTTCAGTGTGGGTTAATAATCACTACTGAGAGTCCAAACACTGAATAGCAAATCCATCGATGCGCAGCTCTACAGATCCCGAACCATGCAAGCCAGTGGCGACAGCGGCGAGGAAAAAAACTTCACCAATTGGCGAAAGCGAAGATTTTAAAAAACCTCAAGAGAAACCTGGCTCAGTTGGGCACGACCATTTCCCCTATGGCCAAACGTCTTGTGCAGAGCTGCAGTCTAGGTGCAGGAAGCTGGACCTCAGCGAAGACTCGTCTGTCTTTGGAGCTTTACAGGAGTCAGTCATGCTCTCACTCCATGATGACCACCACAGCAGCTGCTCAGGATACGGCCTGGTCCAGAAAACCTTGGGATCATCTCGTCGCTGGTCTCGGATCGCGTCAGTGGCACTGCATAGTCTGAGGGCCTCGAGATGAGTACCCCCAGGGTGGAAATACAGAATAAGGAGAATAATTAGCGTAGCTGCTGTTTATAGTGTATATATACGAGAACCAAAATCATGTGTGGGGCACATACCTGCCAACACTCCCGTTTTTCCCGGGAGTCTCCCGTATTTCAGACCCGTCTCCCGTATTGGTCCTCCTCCCGCTCCCCGTTCTTCAGTTTGCGCTAGTGTTGTTAACTTAGCGACAAATTTTCAAAAAAGCGACTAGCGACAAATCTAGCGACTTTTTTGTGTGTTACTGGCGATTTTTATAGACTGTCGTTTGTCCATTACTGTACCGTCCCTACTCTTCTCAACGAGCCTCTCCTGCAGCCTGAGAGCAGAGCACCTCTCAGTGTACCCACGGCAAATGATTTAGAACAGGTGGCAGTTTGAAGGTATTTCCCTTGTACAGTCAACCCGATCTGCTTCTCCTTTATTTTAACAATTTATTTTGACTGTTTATTCTTGTTGCACAATCAGAGATGTTTTAAGTGTGAGTTTCAGAACTTGTCTGAGTATATTACGCCTGAGAGATTACTGCAAATTCTCTACTCATCTATAATGATATACTGTATTCAAACAGCAATAAATGTAGTTAAATTGACAAGCTTACATAAAGTGTAGTGCGAATATAAAATACCCATTTATTTACCATAGGCTGTTAAACAAACAGAAATGGTAGAACGCGATGACGTCAGTAATAAGCAAATTAGCGTATGACGTAATTACTCCCGGAATTTACGAACCAAATGTTGGCAGGTATGGTGGGGCACATCATGCGTCATAGCGCTATGTACTGCACTGAGTGTATGCTTTGCTAAAAAGATAGGTCTTTAATCTAGTTTTGAAGAGCGAGAGTGTGTCTGAGCCTCGGACATTATCAGGAAGGCTATTCCAGAGTTTAGCAGCCATAAATGAGAAGGCTCGACCTCCTTTACTCGACTTTGCTATTCTAGGTACTACCAGAAGCCCTGAGTTTTGAGATCTTAAAGAGCTGGTTGGATTGTAGCGAGACAGAAGATTGGTTAGATAAACAGGAGCTAGATTATTTAAAGCTTTATAGGTAAGAAGCAATATTTTGTAATCAATACGAAACTTAACAGGCAGCCAGTGTAAGGAGGATAAAATTGGGGTGATATGATCATATTTTCTAGATCTGGTAAGAACTCTGGCAGCTGCATTTTGCACTAGCTGGAGTTTGTTAATAGAGGATGCTGGGCAACCAGCAAACAGAGCATTACAGTAGTCCAGCCTAGAAGTCATGAAAGCATGAACTAGCTTTTCTGCATCTGATATGGTTCCTCTGCAATTTAGCAATATTTCTCAGATGAAAGAAAGCAGTTTTTGTGACATGGGAAATATGATTTTTAAAAGTTAAATTGCTTTCTAATATGACACCCAGATATTTTATAGTAGAGCTAACGCTAACTTTGTATCCCTCTAGTTGCAGGTCCAGTTGTGAGAACTGCTGCCAGAGCTCTAAATAGTACCATAGACTATATAGCAAAAGCCAGAACTTAAATAAGTAGAACTTGCAAAAAACTATGCAAAACAAATAAACAGAATAATAAGAAACTCTTCAAGAAACAGGTGATAAACATATCTGACAGCAAACTGTTGATTAAAAGAAAGAAAATATGAAAAAAATGCAGAAAAAAATTAACCAAAAGTCCTTAACATAACTATGAAAAAAGGAAGTTTTTACATGACACTGTTTTCAAATAAAAACAGAAGTTTATGCATTTTGGCCATTCATTGGCTGTTTTACAATTCCAAGAACGCATAGACTTGCGTTCTCGTGGAGAGCATTCTTGCCAGGTTACACATTAAAAAAAATATATTTTTTAACTTGTTCAAACCACTTAATTAAAATGAGCTGAAACAACACAATTCTTGATATTTCATTGGGACAACTTAATTTTTGACAGTTTATGACAACCAAAATCCAACGTCTGATAGACGTCATAGTGGTAACGTCCACACAACATCAATCTGTAACATCATTAGACGTTGATATTTTGTTGTTTATAGGTTGCATTGGAAAGTAAACAAAATGCAACGTCTGTTTGACATTGGACATTGACATTGGGCTGACGTTGGGTTCTGACATCAACCCGATTTTCATTTCCAAACAAAATGCAATATCCCATGACATTGGGTACAACGTCAATCTGACGTCATGTTGACATCCTGTGCCTGCTGAAAACTTTGATGGTTGATGATGACATTACACGAGAACACAAGGACACAAGAACACTGAAGAATGCATATTGAGAAACAGCCATTAACTCCACATTCCAGACCCTGAAGAAGCCAACAGCTGTAAACAAGTTTCAAAATGCACATTTTGAAAAGTATACCTTTATTAAATCTGTGTGCTGAAACTCCCTGTTCAGGGTTATGATTTTACAGACATTTTTGTTTATTTTTGTACAATAAATTACAAGTTTGGTGTTCTTCGGAGTTACTTCTTAATGTTGGAGTACTAAATCTGTGTACTAAAGCACTGGTCTACAGCATCGGCTTTGATGCATCTCCCGTAAATTTATTCTAAACTAAATAAAAAGAAAAGTTTTGAGATATATAGCATAATTCACTTACAAGAAGAACTTACATCAGAGATTCTCAGATCTTTTTCACATTAACTAGAGTTTTAGTTGCTCTGGGGTTGTTGTGAAAAAAAAATACATAAAAAAAAAGTCTGCCCTTAAGCTTATTTTGGTCTAGATTTTGCTGGATTAATTTTCTTTTCGGCTTAGTCCCTTTATTAATCTGGGGTCGCCACACCGGAATGAACGGCCAACTTATCCAGCATTTGTTTTTGCGCAGCGGATGCCCTTCCAGCTGCAACCAATCACTGGGAAACATCCATACACTCTCATTCACACACATACACTACAGACAATTTAGCCTACCCAATTCACCTATACCACATGTCAACTATACATATGCTGGATAAGTTGGCGGTTCATTCCGCTGTGGCAACCCTTAATGAATAAAGGGACTAAGCCAAAACGAAAATGAATGAATAAATGAACTCAAAAAAATATGTATTTGTAAATCTCATTTAATTAACTGTCAATGGCTTTTAGTGAATTTCTCATGTGGATCATAATCTATTTATTTAGAAACAGCCCCATATTTCTAAAGACTTCCTGTCCAGTGATGTCAGGTCAGGTTTGAGTAGGGATGCAAATTTCACATGACATTATTTCTTATTCACGAATCGACGTGAATAGATAACAGGTCTGTTGGATTTGAGCCATCGTATGTGACTGGAAAAATAAAGCCCACATCTCCAATCCAGAGTCAGAAGAGCTTGTCAGAGTTTATTTCTTTCTTTCTACCAACCTCATCCTTTCTTTCTCCAGGCATAGTTCTCAGCAGAAGCATGTTTGAAATATGTGTGACTATTGTGTATGTCAGCTATGAAATTGGTTTGGATGCTGATCGGGTGGCAGCTCAACAATGGCCTAGAAAGAAATCTGTAAAGTGTCATTTTACAGTTGAGACTGCTTTTGTTTCTACAATTGCATTATGCATTCCACTTTCCCAAATTAAAGTGCCACGCACAGAGATTCTCAATACGAAAAATCCTTTCTGTGCACCATTTGCCAGTTAAAGAGAGTTAGTACAGTCTAATTAATTCAAAATTAATATATTTTTTTGTCTTAAGTGTGCAACTGAAATATTTTTAAATGTGTTTGCTATGAGATTAAAACATCAAGATACTTTTTACTGAATATCCATATGTGAATTTTAGACACTGACAGTTTTAATATGCAAATGCTCATTGGACGTGAATGTGCGATCAGTTTGTTTATTCTGAACGGGTGCGATTGCAGAAAGATCCTGAAGAAGCGTCTGAAAAGCAGACATTCTGTGAATTTCAATATGAATCGTGATATGATGCTAGCACAGAAGACCAGTCCGCTGCATATTATATTTAAGTAAACTCTTTGTTTGAAGGGTGGCAGAACTTTGAACTTTTGTACTACTTCCAAGGACAGCCATATGCTCTCGCATGAATATTAATCATTTCTCAGTGGGAGTTTCTTGACATAGTTGTCACTAGCCGTATTCATCCTCACCCCTGATATCCCCTTTAACTACAGAAGGAGAAGCTGCGGGCAATGCTGATAGTGGCTTGAGGGTGGTACAGATGGCTGGACCATGACGGGTGCACGGGCAAAGCCTCAGACAGCCCTGTTCCACTTCTTGCCCTCAGATAATGCCAAGACATCTGACTTTGGAAAGGATTTCACAGTTCAAGTGTAGATGGGCTTAGGCTTATAAAAGCATGGCAATCTGCAGCATTTTGTGTGTAACCAAGGCCATGATTTGCCCTACAGGGATGCATCCAAAAATGAGGAAAATTCTCTCATTTCTTACCCTGCCATTTGAGACATACATGCCTTTTTTGTAAGAAGATCATGCAATGAACTTAAATGAATAATCAACATTAAGTAACACAAATATTTATTATGATTACTGTATATTAAATATGCTTATAGAAGCAGGACAATCTGCAGCTCATTTCCTGTGTAACCAAGGCCAGGATTTGCCTTAAAGGGGTTTAAACACAGTTGTGTGGCAACAGTGTGTGAATATAGCCAGTCTCTTATGGTAAAAATGCATTAATTTTACTTTTTATAAATACACTTCATTAAAACAGTCTGCAGAAACAATTTGATTGGCATTCTGATTTCAAAGTAAACACCATGTGGACGCTTCCCTGCTTCAGCCAATGTAACCTGGTGGTGAGCGATCAAACAATGCAGTCCTATGTAGCACGCCTATGTGTTCTCTGTAATAGTGCTGTCCCGGTACTGAAGTTTTAAAAATGTCCATTCTCCGCTAACATTTACGTGCTGCTGAGCGCATTCTTAAACACGACTGATTTGCCATAGTATTCACCAGTGCTCAACAGAAATGACTGTGATTGGTCGAGAAGGTCATCAGTTCACCGCTCTTCACCGAGTGCAAACACAGTGACAGTGGAGCATTTTAAAGCCGCAAATATTCGATTGCCAGTCTGTTTGCACTCCGTAAACATCGGTGAAGTGCGATGAACTGATTATCTTCATTGCTAATCACAGTCATTTCTGTTGAGCACTGGGAAATTTATGTTTTTTTTTTTATTTCAGTACTGAAATTCAGTATTGTGACAAGTCTAATATAGTGAAAGAATCAGTGCATTAACTTGAATTTGATAAATGGCATCTAAGATGTGTGTTTGGCGAAGAAAATGTTAGCTAACTAGTGCCATTTCCCTTAACTTAGCTAAAAATTAGGTCTGATATCCCTTTTTATTTTATCTATCCATTCAAAATGGACCTTCGTGTCACTTGGAAGGCGGTGAAATTATAAATTTGTATCACTTTCTCTTTGCTAATAAGATATACAACCAGGTACACAATGTTCCTGTGTGACTCAAGAGATACTTCCGGGTTTCTTCCCTCTGCAGCCTCAATATTGCTTTTAAATTGGCGGCCACGTGAAATAAGTCTATAGCCTAGTGCACTGATCATCAACTGGCCCGCTGAGCCATTTAATCCGGCCCGCGACTGGATTCCAAAATTGTGAGGATCTAAAAGAAAATAGTGGTCCAGACTAGGGCTGTGCAATTAATCGAAATCGAATCGCGATTTGTAACGTTGCGATTCGCTAATTGCAAGAGGCTGCGATATGAAATATATATATTATTTAACTTCCCACGCTCAGAGCAAATGCATGACTGCCGTTGTCATGATCAATCGGGTCCCCCCGACAATCGGTTCCGCCTAGGACCCTGGGGAATTCTACACCGTCTGTGTGACAGTCGTCTGTGTGTGACAGCCTTACTAGCCAATCGAGTGAGCACACTTTCGTACTGCCCAATCAGAATTGCGCAACTGAACTATGCGAAACGCCCACAATAACAAACAGGAAAGCGCAAATGGCTACACGAGGAGCGTCTTTCTAAAGCAGGGGTGTAGATTTAGCATGGACGGAGGGGACGCGGAGGAGGACCAACTATTGAAATGTCCCCACTAATAATTTAATTCACTTAAAAAAAAAAAAATCACGCTGTTAATATTAACCTAGACATGTTAACCTAGAAAGGCTGTGCCTTTCCCTGCTGTCACGTGAGAGGCTGTAGCTGTGTTCAGGAAAGCAGCGCCAAAACAGCGCAGGTGAATTCCCCGTGAAAGAACGAGGTGTGTGAGGTGTGTGAGGTGTGTGATGCACACAGGTGAGGATGGCGGCAGCAAAAAAGGACATAAAGAGCTTTTTTCAATGAAAAGTGTAAGTCACATACACTCGAGTTCGCTACTGAATGAGTCCATCATGATAATCATGGCGTTAATGCTCGTGTTTTCCCTGCTTTAACGCAGAATAAACAGCTAAATGCAAAAGTATATGATCCCTGCCTGCCAGACTCCTGATCGCTCAGAGTAACATGTGCAATTTTGGTTGAAACAGTGGTAACACTTTATTTCGATGGTCCATTTGAGTATCAGTAGACTGTCTGCTTAATATCTGTTGACACTGACATTTAACAGTCCTTCAACAGACATTTAACTGACTATAAGAAACTTTGCAATTACACGTCAACTTACACTAACCCTAACCCCAACCCCAACCCTAACCCCAACCTAACAGTCTACTTATAATCTAATGATAATTAGTTGCAATGTAACTTAAATTCAACAAACGGACCGTCAAAATAAAGTGTGACCGAAACGGTTTGTCAGAAAAACTACAGCCTGTGCTCCATCTTCTATTAATACTCATGAGACATGTTTCATTTGCACTAATTAAGGTAGCCGTTATTCACACATGAACTCATGTGACTCATGTTGTAGTTCAAGTTAGTTCATGATTAGTGCATAGCTTAACTCATCATTAATTCATAATAAAGTAATGTTTAGTTTGCACATTAATACATCATTATTCATGTACTGTTATTGTAAAGTGCTACCCCACATCTTTCTATTGAGGAATGTGTTCTGTTTATTTAAAATGATTAAATAATTATATAAATAAACACTTGCTACAGACATCTGTGACTTTTTAGATGAATCAGAAATCGTTACTCTTTTGTAAGTCTGATTTCTTTTCTGTAAGATGCTTGAGAAAAGCATTTATAAAAATACAGTTGTTGCATTAACAAGTTATTACAATTGTAATCACTGGCAATGTTACATATCATGAATCTTCACAATTGTGTTAAGGGTTATTAATAATAAAAAGTGCAGCTTTGCTCCTTAAAATGTTTCAACATTAACTTGGTAACAGTGTTAATCATAATTTGCTGACATTTATGTCAAATACAGGCCTGTAGCCAGCCTGGTGAAAGGGGTGGTTCTTTTTTTTTTTCTCAAAAAGTGGACCTTTTCGCAGTTATAGGCCTTTTTTAGGCTACTATTTAATTATATTATTAAATGGTAAACCTGAATACTATTTTAGCTTAAATAAATTGTTGGATGGTCATCATAACCAAAAAAGTGCATTTGAAAATTCATGGATAACAACAATAGCAAAAATAGTATTTAAATAAATTTTAATATCGGTCGCTTTTGGTGCACTTTTCAGCTCCACTGAAGACATCCATTAGCCTACATAATTGATTTTGTTTGTTAAGCTCAAAGATTTGTTTCAAAACTATTTCTAAATTCAGTTCTAATTTCCAGCAAACGAATAAATTAGCAATAATAACGAAGTGTGGTCAAAAGCTGAGTTATATCCAAACACATGTCCTATGCCCCATATGGTCCAAAACCCGACAGGTGGACAAATCTAAACTTGTTTTTATTAAAACAAATATAAATATGCATATAATAAATAATAATAATAATAATAACATTATACAAAAGCAAATTGTCATGAATAAAATAAAAAAAGCCCCCCGAGATGAAGAAGGCATGTGTAACATCCCCGGCTCGTTCCTACTCACCCAATCCAGTTTCACCACCTCATACCAGTCCCATCCAATCACGAGAACCTTCCCCCGAGTATTAACCATCTGCATCTGTTCCTCATCAGCCTGGACACTATAAACACTCACCTCCTCCGTTCACTCTTCGACCGGTATTGAAATCGAATGGTTGTCTTCAACTCAAGTTCCTTCGTCTTCTCTTCTTCCATGGATGTTCCTTCTGAGTCTTCATAACCATCGCACTGATAAAGGGAAGTGTCTTTACTATCTGACTTTGTCTGAAGATCTGTAATCACCCTCATGTACTATATGCCTGTCACCATCTACGGAGGTTTAGGATGTTAACCCATGCTTAACTCTCACCGTGTTTACAAGGCGAAGACTTGTGTGGTGTTCCTCTACGATCTTCTAGTCCCCCTGAACTGTGTGACTGTGATTCCCCGCTGTGCTACAGCGAACAGTACTGACTAGCTCTAACACCAGCTCCACTCCAGCAGTGCTGTGAGCGAGATCACCGGCACTTGAGATCTGCCTTTCATACAGCCTGTGTGATATTCCTTTGTTGCTTACTTTGAATAAACCTTGTGAAAAGATAACCATTTCTATCTTCCTTGTCTACCAGCGTGACAGAATACCGGTCCCAACAACAACAACATGGAAGCTAGCGCTACGCTTCCTGGAAGTGACGCAAATCCCTTCGCTGGTATGGTCCATACTATGCGTCAGACGTTGCCTTCCGCACCCATGAGCGCTAGCTCCAACCTGGTGGTAACACAGAGTACTCCACTAGCTCGACCCACGAGTTATTCTGGCGAACCGAGCACCTGTAATGGGTTCCTCCCTTAATGTTTATTGTATATCGAAGCCAACACTGTGCAATTTCCTAACAAGCTTTCCAAAGTTGCTTTTATTATTTCCCATCTCTCAGGTCGAGCCTTGCAATGGGCAAATGCATTGTGGAGTACTCGCAGCCCCGTGATAACCACCACCCATTCCTTCGTCGCCCACTTTAAGGAGATATTTTCAGTTCCACTTACCCCTTTATCAGCGCACGACGAACTCATGAACCTTAACCAAGGAAAAATGTCTATTCATGAATATACTCTCCCGTTTCGGACACTTGCAGCCAGCAGCGGGTGGAACTCTGTGGCGCTTCTGGCTGCATACCGTAAAGGACTGAAACCATCTATACGTAAACAGATGGTTATTTGCGATGACAATGCCAATCTTGAGATCTTCATCAAGAAATCCATTAGTGTGTGTCAACATTTATCTGCCTGTTCTTCTTTGTCTGATAACCCTCCATTACCATCCAAGTCTCCCCGATCACGCAGGACCCTGAAGAGCCTATGCTTACCGACTCCCAAGGCAGAGTTAATAATGCAGTCTCAAACTTTCCCTGTACATGTTCTGCTGGACTCTGGAGCCGCTGGGAACTTCATATCTTCCAACTTCATCTCCCGCTACAACATTCCATCTGTGAGAAATGAGGTTCAGTATCACATCACCACAATCCAGAGTTCGCCGTTAGGAGATGGTAAAATTAATCGCCGTACCAAGCCAGTCACCCTTCGCCTAGATCAGAACCATCAAGAAAAACTCACCCTTCTTATCCTTCCTCGTGCAAATGTTGATGTCATCTTGGGTCGACCATGGCTTATTCAGCATCAACCTAGCATCGACTGGGAAACTGGAGTTATCCTCGAATGGGGATCCAAGTGCAGAATCAACGGTCATATTACCCCCTCTACTGGTCACTTCTCTTCATTGCCTCTTCAGAACACAGCTGTGCAAGTCACTCATCCTTCCAGCCTTCCTATTCCATCGGCATATCACGAATACTCTGACGTCTTCAGCAAGGAACGAGCCACCCAATTACCCCCTCATCGGTCCTGGGATTGTTGTATCGACCTGCTGCCCGACGCCAAGTTACCACATGGAAGGATTTATCCATTATCCCGTCCTGAGCATGAGGCAATGTCGAACTATATTAGTGAAGCTCTCCAGCAAGGGTTCATCAGACCATCCACATCTCCCGCAGCATCTAGTTTCTTCTTCGTCTCAAAAAAGGATGGAGGACTAAGGCCATGCATAGATTATAGAGTACTGAATGCCGCTACTGTCAAGTTTGCCTACCCCTTGCCTCTAGTTCCAGCTGCCCTGGAAGAACTAAGAGAAGCCATAACTGGATCTGCGTAGCACCTACAATCTCATCCGCATCCGCCAGGGGGACGAGTGGAAAACGGCCTTTGTTACACCCTCCGGCCACTATGAGTACCTCGTTATGCCCTACGGGCTGGCTAATAGTCCTTCCATTTTTCAAAACTTCATGAACGAGATTTTCAGAGACCTCCTTTATCGTTTCACTATCGTCTACATAGATGATATCCTCATCTATTCCCGCAATCTAGCAGAACATCAAGGCCATGTGAAACAAGTACTCCAACGTCTGAGAGATAATCATCTGTTCCTCAAGCCCGAAAAGTGTGAGTTTCATCAAACCACTATATCCTTCCTGGGATATGTCATCACCCCCCAGGGTGTGAGTATGGAGCAGTGCAAAGTGGATGCTGTGTCCAAGTGGGAATACCCGAAAACCATTAAAGAACTTCAAAATTTTCTGGGATTCGCCAACTTCTATCGGCGGTTTATTAAGAACTACAGTATCCTCTCATCGCCACTCACTTCCCTACTCAAAGGAGGAAAAAAGGTACTCACATGGACCCCAGAGACACGCCATGCCTTTGACCAGCTCAAGTCCAAGTTTACCACTGCATCCATCTTACATCATCCTAATCCCAATCTCCCGTTCATCATTGAGGTTGACGCCGCGGACACTGGAGTAGGCGCAATATTATCTCAATTTTCTGGTGAACCCAAAGCCCTTCATCCTTGTGCGTACTATTCCAGGAAGTTAACATCAGCGGAACAAAATTATGGTATTGGAGACCGTGAATTATTAGCCATCAAGCTAGCACTTGACGAGTGGTGTCCCTGGCTTGAAGGAGCTCAGCATCCCTTCACTGTCATCACTGATCACAAGAATCTCCAGTACATACGAGATGCCAAACGCCTGAATGCTCGTCAAGCTCGCTGGTCTCTCTTCTTCGCAAGGTTCTCTTTCAATATCATTTACCAACCTGGTCATAAAAACGTCAAAGCAAATGCTCTGTCAAGAATTCACTCACCTGATCCTCGTGACGATTCCCCGGAATCCATTCTTCCTCCTTCGATCTTCATGGCTCCTATCCTGTGGCAAATAGATGAAGACATTCGTTTAGCCACTCTAGAGGAACCAGCTCCCCCTGGCCTTCCTCCAGGCCTGTGCTATGTCCCCACAAGATACCGTACACCGCTCCTGGATAGTACGCACACCTCCCGCGGCTCAGGTCACCCGGGCAGTAGGCGGACCCTCTCGCTCCTCAAGAAAAGGTATTGGTGGCCTAAAATGGCCCACGATGTCACCCAGTACGTTAAGGGTTGCTCGGTCTATGCCATCACTACCACTCCACGCCATCTGCCAGAGGGAAAGCTACTACCATTACCCATTCCCCGCCGACCCTGGACACACCTTGGTGTTGATTTCGCCACCGATCTACGCCCCTCTCAAGGATACACCACTATTCTGGTGGTTGTAGATCGGTTTTCTAAATCCTGCAAATTAATACCTCTCAAAGGTCTACCCACAGCCCTTGAAACAGCCGAGGCCCTGTTCCATCTCGTCTTCAGAAACTACGGTCTCCCTGAAGACATCGTGTCAGACAGGGGGCCACAGTTCATTTCCAGGGTCTGGCGAGCGTTCTTCCACCTTCTGGGTACCACCATCAGTCTATCTTCTGGCTATCATTCTCAAACCAATGGTCAGACCGAGCGTAAAATCCAAGAGATTTCCCGGTTTTTACGTTCATACTGCAACAACCATCAGAACACCTGGAGCCAGTATCTTCCATGGGCTGAATATGCACAAAATTATCTTCGTCAATCATCTACCGGTTTAACCCCTTTTCAATGTGTCCTAGGTTACCAACCATCCTTGTTTCCCTGGAATGGGGAAACAACAGAAGTGCCCGCGGTTGATCACTGGTTCCAGGAGAGCGAGAGGGTCTGGGACTCAGCTCACGTCCACCTTCAGCGGGCAGTCCGGAGGTACACTGACCACGCCAACCGTCATTAGCTACCAAACCCCATATACCAACCAGGGGACAAGGTGTGGCTCTCCACCCGAGACATACGCCTCCGGCTGCCCTGCAGAAAGCTGAGTCCCCGCTACCTGGGACCGTTTACCATCCACTCCCAGATCAATGCAGTCACCTATCGTCTCAACCTTCCACCACAGTACCGCATCTCATCATCTTTTCATGTCTCCCTGCTCAAACCCTACAATAATCCTGTTTCTCCTCCTTCCGTAGAACCTGAACCACCCCCCCCCCCCCCCCCCCCCCCCCCCCTCCCGACCAATCGGAAATCATCAGCGACAACATCTATCAGGTCAAGGAAATCCTCAACTCCCAGCGGTGGGACGGCCGTCTCTAGTACCTCGTAGACTGGGAGGGCTTTGGGCCCTCCTCGAAGAATTCCACCAGAGACATCCCAATTGTCCAGCTCCAAGAGGACGTGGCCATCCCCGCCGTCGATCTAGGGTGCCAGGAGTCACCAGTGGAGGGGGGTGTACTGTAACATCCCCGGCTCATTCCTACTCACCCAATCCAGTTTCACCACCTCATACCAGTCCCATCCAATCACGAGAACCTTCCCCCGAGTATTAACCATCTGCACCTGTTTCTCATCAGCCTGGACACTATAAACACTCACCTCCTCCGTTCACTCTTCGACCGGTATTGAAGTCGAATGGTTGTCTTCAACTCAAGCTCCTTCGTCTTCGTCCCTGTGGCCACCCCAATATGATTTTGCTGTTGATATTATTAATTTAAATGTACTTGCGTAAATTCACAATATTTCAATAAATAAATAATTAAATAAATAATTAGCAACCACTAAATTATTTTGAATTGATTGGTGCCACTGACAAAGCTGATTCACTGCCACTCCCCCTCCCCGATCCTCATTGACAGCACGCACACACCTTCAATAGACAGCAATGGCAATTTAATATTTACCTTAACGTACAAAGAATCTGTATTAATAATATTGTGGCTCAAAAAAAAAAAATGGATAAAGGATATTATTAGGTGATATCTGTATAGTGAGTGTGTGTGCAAAGTAATGTGTTTTGTTCATTTGTTTGTTTAATTAATTAAGAAATTAATTAATCTTTATTAATTTTAGACATGGTATATACCATATGCTGTGCAGTAAAAGTATGTGAAAAATATTTTATTTATTGCTTTTTTTAGGAATAAATTGCAATATTTCAAGAGTATTTAATTAAATTAATTAAAACCACATTATTTCATTTACTAGAAACAAAAATATAACATTACACTGAATTCATTTTGTGTGTGTGTGTGTGTGTGTGTGTGTGTGTGTGTGTGTGTGTGTGTGTGTGTGTGTGTGTGCGTGTGCGTGCGTGCGTGCGTGCGTGCGTGCGTGTGTGCCACCCCAAGACTTGGTGTGCCTCTTCTGGCCACCCCTAAGAAAATTTTCTTTCTATATACTTGCATTTGTGTGGATTCGCATAGAGTGATCATTTTCAATTGCTTATCTGAAAGAAAAAAATGGGCAGATATCTGAGATGATATGAGGATGAATAAAAGATTATATATTTTTTTAATTTAAAAGTGCATATTAGTCATAACATGACTAGAAATTGGACTCTTAAAATGGAAAACGAGAATACATTTGCTTATGTGCAATCAAAAAGCAAGTGGTGCAAATGCATACCTTTCAGATGGCTATTATCCCCATGCCGTCGCATGGAGAATGCAATCAATTTTATCACTCACAGCTCTGCATTTGCAGTGCATCGTTAGAAGCGCCCTGACTATTTACATGACACTCCACACTGAAATGGCTGCAATATGAGCTGGATGGTAGCCATTAGATTGGATCATACAGCATGTTCCTGCTGGTGTGATTTATGATGGCCTTATTACTGTTTGTGTCGTTTTATTTGCCTACATGATAGAGCTGTCAGAATGAGGCATGATGAAGACCATGCAGTAGGTTGGACATATCTGCTGGGATTTTCCACTGTCATGTTTGCAGAGCGCCTCTCTCTCAGAAAATGCTGGCTGGTTTATTGCCTGCCTGTGAGATTAAATCTGGGGCGAAGATACACTCTTTCTGAACATTAGGCCGACAGAAGTCTCCAAATACTGACAAAAGCTCTTATTGCTACTGTCTAAGCTGCTAAAAACTTCATTTTGTAAAAGTAATTTGTGGGAGAATAGTGGTGCTCTGGGTTGTCATCAGAAAAATAAATCATAAATAAATATTTGTTGTTGTATTGAAATATCTTTTGAAGTCAAATAAAACAAAGCTTTATGGAAAAAAGAGCATTCTCTTATCTACAACCAGAAATAAATAGCTGTTGGGAAAACAGGAAGGCATCAGCATGATCTAGTAGATGTTATTAAAGAAAGTAATAATAAAGAAAAAACGTGGTGATCCAATGTACAAAACAATTAGCCAAAATGAATAGTTCTCTGAGGCTACCTTGACTTCAGACACAAAATGGCCATGGTTAAGTTTACATAAATGAAAACACAGCAAGTATACAACAAAAAAAACATGAAATTGTTGATGCATGGTATAAACATCACGCATGGTGTAAATATCAGCCGGTGAGAGGTTACATTAAATAAAAACTTCACAAATAATAAGCGTTAAAAGACGGTTACTTGCTGTTTTTCAAATTAGTGACAATGACATCGCAAATATGCAAATAACAACATTAACCCAGGGTTTAGGATGTTATTTCAAGTGTGAAAATTCCTTGAAGGTTAAAAAAAATTGAAATATTGAGAAAATCCAGCCTGATCTCACAAGGGAGCATAACTATTTTACGATCTATCATTTTAGTGGCTAACTCATATAAATTCATATGATTTCAGTTGTTTTTTGAAAGTTGTGGCGTTAAACTCCACCCCTAAACCCAATTGTCATTGGGAGATGAGCAAATTGTACTAAAATGTATAAATAAAATTGCACAAATGAAACGAATTAGCCATTAAAGGGCACCTATTTTACCCATTTTTCAAGATTTAAGATATTTATTTTGTGTCTCCAGAATGTGTCTGTAAAGTTTCAACTCAAAACACCCATCAGATTATTCATTATACCTTTCAGAACATTGCAACTTTCTGCTCTGAACACAATGTAGCTGTTTTTGTTGCCTGCCTTTAATGCTAGTTCTCCCCTCCCACCATTCCCACTTGCCTGTCAGAGTGTGCCTCAATCTTCGCCTCGGCTGCGTCAGATAAACAGCACAGTGACAGACATGAAGGAAGCAGATCTCATGTAACGTCAGTGAAAAATACTACAGTAAGAACTTTCCCAATGATTATTTGGTGTATTTGTTGTGGAGTTAATTCAAGTCTTTAGATGAGTCACACACAATGTTGTTACAAAGTTCACACACACACACACACACACACACACACACACACACACACACACACACACACACACACAGCGAATGTATTTAACTTTGCACGGCAAATGTGACAGGATACTCGTTAATATCCACTGCTGTATGGATTAGGCATGGGACGATAACTGTTTTCAAGGTATATCACGGTTTGGAAAAGTCAATTTTCTGCAATACCATTCCTAAGTTAGGTGTACTTTTTTTTATTTACTTTTTTTTTTTTATCTCCAGCACAAAAGAAATCCAAAGATGTTGTTTTAAATTGTAAAGAAAAACATGTGTTTTTGAAATAAATGAAGACAGCAAAAGTCAATAATTCATTTGAATTATTTAGCCTGACATGTTTACTGTTCTAAAATATTTAAAATGTTTCTCAAAATAAAATCTATTGTGTTCAAAAGGGAAAAAAGTTATGTTTTTCTACCAAGACATTTAAAAACAATATATTTTAGAGCAGTAATCACAATACCATGAAACCGTTAACCGTGATATTTTTATCCAAGGTTATCATACCATTAGAATCTTATAGCGGCCCATGCCTAGTATGGATGTCCGTTATGTATAAAAAAAAACCTGATTTAACATCCACAAACCAGGATTGAAGCGTCTTCTTTTATAATTGTAGTGACATGCGGCTGTGGTGATAAAGACGGTAAAATCCCTGTAATTTATTACAAACATGCACTGTTTTAAAAACGTTTTAAACTTGTAAAACTCATTCTTGATCACATTTGATGATGATTGATGATCACAGAGAGCTGAACAGATGTTTTAATCCCAGTTGCTTTGCGCACATCCTGTCTTGTTTATATGATTATAAAGGTTACTATGTAGACATGTTAATACGCGGCTGTCAATCAATTCGGTGGGTGGGGAAACCGCACTCCTATGTCACTTTGGGGTGGGCCTCAAAATGAGAGGGATTTGGATCCTATTTTAACATCAGGAAATACAAAAAAACAGACTTATTGTGTTTATATCACTTCCATATGAGAGTGGACTCACTGTACCTACACACAGTTCTGTCCAAACAGCTTACAAAAGATAATTTTCACCATAGGTGCCCATTAAATCAAATATAACAAATTAGTGTAAAACATCATTGGAAAATCACCTTTAAAGATGTCCAAATTAAGTTCTTAACAATTACTATTACTAATCAAAATTTAAGTTTTGAAATATTTACGGAAGGAAATTTTCAGAATATGGAATATGATCTTTCTAAAAATATACCCCTGCAACTTAAACCTGGTTTTGTTGTTTAATATTGCAAATTGTTTAATATTTGTGTGTGTGTGTGCGTGTGCGTGTGTAACAGTGAATATTATTGAGTGCACCTACATTATTCGGTCCCATAATGCATCTATAAAATAAGCATATAACCTACATATATTGACCATCTTCTGCAGGAACTACAGAAAAGAGCACTGCAGGGATGACATTTTTATAGGTCAAAACCTGGAAACGAATTAGCATATTAGCACACATTATCTAGTTCCATTGTCCAGACGTCAATGTTTTGGTTTGTTTTTGAATGGGACTTGGGTACAGTTCATGTGCACTCTAGTACATGTTGCTTATGATTAAAATGCAATCATACTAAATTGTGAAAATGAATCTGCTATTAATGATGTCTATGATTACTCATGTGTCTGGGCAGTCATTACCTAGCAAGAGGGAATTTGTCTGTCACATGGTAATACAAATACACTGTACTTCAGAACAAGCCAAACAAAAAAAAAAGAAATTGCACACAATCCAATCCACAATCTAAATCTGAACTGGAGAATGTAAAAGCACCCTAGAAGTCGCGACATTGAACAGGTAAAATCAGTTTAGCTCCAACCCAGGCTAATTCTGAAAACGTACTGCTATATACATTTCTGAAGAGTGCCAAATACTATTTATAGTCCCAAGAGCTACGTATCTTTTGCAGTTTCTGTTTTCGTAAATCCACCAGAGACCGCGGTGTACGTTTTTTGATATCTCAATTTTCTCTCACGAGTATCTGCGCCTACTGTTCCCACTTAAATCCACCAGAGGCCGCTGTTGACTGACTGGCTGACTGACTGACTGACTGACTGACTGACTGACTGACTGACTGACTGACTGACTGACTGACTGACCGACCAATCGACTGACCCACACTTCTACTTCCCTAAACTCTACCAATAGTGTTTTTAAAAGCACAGACTGACCCACTCATTCACTTCCCTAAACCCAACCGACAGTTTTATAAAGCAATCCAGTAAAAGAAAAGCCCTCACCTGATTTTTACCACGTTTTCAGATTTTACCACATTCTCACCCTGTTATTTACTTGTTTATTTTTATTTTTGGCTTCTGTTTTTGTCTTGCATGCTTTCTGGAATCGTTCTTCACTGGACTCAAACCCTGTTGTTGTGGTCAACTCTTCTCTGCGTTTCAAGTCCGCTGACGTACATGGCGAGCTAATGAGCAAACTGGTAACAGAAGAAAAGTTATCCATACAGAGGTAAGTCGTCACCTTAGAATTATAAGGTTCTATCTGACATTTCTGTCAAAATTGAGTTATTGACATGTTCTTATTAAATCACAACTTATTTACATTATGGGAAGTTGTTTACATTTTAAGACTTTTTATTTAAAAAACAAATGTTAAACACATACTGTTTGCAATGGAATGCAAAAATTTGAAGCTCAATATCTCAATCAAATCATTCAGAACGCAGATATTATAATTCCAAGGTAATGAAGTGGAAAGCTGGTAAGCACAAAAAGGAACGGCGTCATACCACCCTATAGCGTTAATTTTAAAGACAGATACGTACTTCTGGCTACAAAATTAGTGATCTCCCAAAATGGCTACGCTTTCAGAATGAGCCTATGTTGTTTATCTCAGGGATTCCCAAACCTTTCAGCCCGCGACCCCCAAAATAACAATGCCAGTGACTCGCGACCCCCAATATCCTCTGAGGTGGTTTTAAATACAGAAACCGTGCATGCAATGGCACACACACCAACAGACCCAAGTCTATTCTTTGTTTAATTATTTTTTATGTATGTCAGTGCTGTAAATGTGCCAGAAAGTTTAACCTGGTGTTATAAAATCAATCTGCTGCATCTGACGCTATTGCTGTGTCTTAAATATAATGTAATTACCCCAGGGGTCGCAATCCAATAGAAATAGTAACTATAAGCTACTATAGTCACTATATAGTATATAGTAACTATAAACGACTATTTTTTTCTCTTCTGTAGGTTATGGATAAAATAAGGTCATTATGGTTTAATAAAAATAAATAGATTTTTGGAAATCAGCAGGCGACCTCCTCTTCATTGTCCCGCGACCCCCACTTTGTGAACCACTGGTTTAGCTCACTAGTTCACTTTCATGCGCTCAACGTGTTTACAGTTTTGTTAGTTTTTAACTGCTCTTTCACAGATCACATGGCAGCACTGGTATTTTCTGCACTGTTGGGTTTACAGATAATGTTTGTCCTGTGGGTGAAAATGCCTTGTTGATGCCAGAGGTCAGAGGAGAATGGCCAGACTGGTTTGAGCTGAAAGAAAGGCAACAGTCACTGAAATAGCGACTCGTTACAACTTCTGCACAAAAGAATCTTGAATCTTGAAGCAGATGATACAGCAGCAGCAGCAGCAGCAGCAAAAGAAGAAGAGCACACCAGAGAAACCCCAATCTTTACAGTTATAGACTCACAAAAACAGGAAATTTAAAGACTGGAAATCATTGTCTGATGATTATCACAGTTTTTGGGTTGTGTAGATGCAATTTAACACTTCCAAACCACTAGTAGGCAGTAGGGTTTCTATGTTGCACTGTGTCAAGTTTCTTTGTGTTTTGAGTTTTAGCTGGACATGTGCGCAGTGCTCAGTGGCTCAGTGGTTAGCACTGTTGCTTCACAGCAAGATGGTTGCTGGTTCAAGTCCCGACTGAGCCAGTTGGCATTTCTGTATGGCATTTGCATGTTCTCTCCATGTTCGCATGGGTTTTTTTCCAGGTGCTCCGGTTTCCCCAACAGTCCAAAGACATGTGGGATAGGTGAATTGAATAAACTAAATTGGCTGTAGTGTGTGTGAATGAGAGTGTATGGGTGTTTCCCAGCACTGAATTGCAGCTGGAAGGGCATCCGCTGCATAAAACATATGCTGGAATAGTTGGTGGTTCATTCCGCTGTGGCGACCTCTGAAATAGAGACTAAGCTGAAGAAAAATGAATGAATGTGTGCAATGTTACTGTAGAAGTAGCTGAAACTCAAACTTTACGCACTTGTCACCCATACCAAGCTGACCAATCACAGATCTTGTGCTCTGCATCATTGCAATGTGTAATTACATTTTGGAGAGGTGTGCTTCAGGGTGTGTAACAGTGTACAGTGAAGGTTACGCATTTACATTTATGCATTTAGCAGATGCTTTTATCCAAAGCGACTCACATCTGTGAACACAAACCTGGAGCAGTGGGCTGCCCGAAGAGCAGTTGGGAGTTCGGTGCCTTGCTCAAGGAATAGGGGATTGCTGTGGTATTGAGATGGATATTTATTCACATTAAGTCTCTAACCTCTAATTAAGTTTCTAACCTCTAATTAAGCCACGACTGCCCCACGGCTGCAACTGTATGAAGGTTATATGTTGGACCTGCAGCATGCACTCAACAAAGGCCTTTAGTTTTAATTGAGCATTGTTTAAGCATCATAGCCTCTTTAAGACCAATATGTGACAAAGCTGGTGACATGAGTTCAAACTTATGTAAAATACAATTCTGTAGACCAGTGGTCCCCCAACCTTTTTATCACCGCGCACCGGTATACACTTGACAATTTTACCGCGGCCCGGGGACGTGGGTATACGTAGATTACTAGACAACCGTCAACTGTTTTCTAAGAGGATGACAGGCTGATAAAACACTGCTACAACTCTGATACAAGTTTTATTTATGGAGAAAAATAAAAAGCACTGCAGTGTTTGGGAGTTCTGTGCTTGTCTGAGATAATTACTGAAATGTGTATATTCTATACAAAGTATGAAGCTCGCAGCATTCTGAACTACCCTGGAAGGCATGAGCGTGTCCGTAATGAACTTGCGCACGGAAAAGACATGATATGTGAATGGCCTCAATAGGCCTCCGTCATTTGCAAACTCGAGCAGTTGATCTTCTTGCACAGACATGCTGGATTCACCTGATTTGTTCACAAATAAATTGCAGATCCATTCCTAGGCAGTTGGGTCCTTCACTGGGTCTTTTTCATTTCGTGAAGAAACTTTCCAAAGATGTCTGTTTCTTACTCATTTTGTTAGCTTTTGAGTTAAATTTGGGCGCACAAGTGACCGAGATGTATCCGAGAGGTCATTTTTCAAAATAAAAGATCATTTAGACACAGATAATAAAACAGAAATAATGATTTCTCATGTGGCCCGGTACCCGATCCACGAACCAGTACCGATCCACGGCCCAGGGGTTGAGGACCACTGCTGTAGACCACTAAATGTTGTGGACTGGGAGTGACGGTATCTTGTTGAATATACCTTGTTGATATGCCACTAAATTATTTATTGCAGTTATTTTTTTATTATTATTATGAAGCAAATAAGGGTGTTTTCACACCTGCCTTATTTAATTTGGTTGAATCACACTAGAGTTTGTTTTCCCTCTTGGTGCGGTTCATTTGGGCAGGTGTGAATGTAGCAATCGCACTCGAGTGCACACCAAAAGCGGACCAAAAAAGCAAACAAACCCTGGAGCAGTCCGTTTGTGGTGAGAGCATGATCTGAACTAAAACAGACCCAACTGCAAAAGGTACTGCACCTTTTTGGGCTAATCCAGCTGCCGTAGTCCGATGCGCTGTCCCATCTTATAGGGTGTGGAGGAAAAATATTTGTTGACAGCGCTTTACCAACAATTTTAAACAGAGAGAGAGAAAGGAAAAAACATTACCTGATGGATCATTGGTAATATTTACGGAAGATGACCATGTTGCTCGCAGTTTAGCTAAATTATTTCATGCCTCCTCCTGAAGTGGCTTGCAATGCGCCTTCGCCATTTGCAATGCATTAAAACATTGTTTTCTAGCCGCAGCCGTGCTTCATTCTTGAAATGTATAATTTGTCTAAAGTGATGTATACAAACTATATAGTATATTATGACCAGGGATACAATCAGCCAGCGCAGTCGTCCCTCCATAGTAAAAAGCAACATTTTGTCTCTGCTGGTTTGTTTACTTGCGGGAGTTCCATTGGCATTTTCCCACACATTAATTCTGACCAATCGAAAAGCAGTTTAGGAAATACGTTCATTAACATCTGGCCAATGAGTGATGTGGATTTTGTCACATGACTGCATTTTGGTTCTTTTCAACCGGTTCAGAACAAAGCAGTCAGTGTGGTGTAAAAAGGACCCAAAACGGCAGAAAAATGCTACATTCTATCATTTGTTGCCCTTGGTATGAACCAAATGAACCGAACCACAGATGTAAAAGCACCTTAAAGCAATACCACTAATACTAAAAATCTATGCAGTTCTGGAGGCAAAGAGGTTCAAAGCCCAATAGTGAATAAATCCCCACAAATAAACCAGAAGATGGCATCTGTAACATTTCAGGTCCACCCAGGATGTAATTTACTTTGCGTAAATTATTACTCAAAGTAATAATTTTATTTGATTTATTTGAGTGCACTGGGTGATGTAGGGAATAGTGAATGCAGGGGGTTATTTCAAATACAGGCTCAAACCTGAAGGCAACAGCAAATATTATAATAGCCTATCACACGAATCAATAGGCTATTGCCATTGACAAATTAGATTCATGAATTTCAGAAAGCTGACTAACTAATGTCTATTAAAAACAATAAGTACCAGCTTATCTCTAGAAAATGTGGCCAAACGGCTACAATAAATGTAAAAATGGCTAGCTAAAAACAGGTGCCAAGGAAACAATTACATTGCATGAAGCATAAATATGAACTCCATTAAATCTCTTTAGCTACGAAGGAGCAACCGCTGAGCAATAATGTTGTCTTCTGGGCTCTTCCCCCCAATGTGTTTTTAAAATGTTCTTCTTTCCTAAATCATGTTAATTAAACCTACAAAGCCTTCAGCTCTCCAAATACCTGTCGGCATGATGAAACAGCTTAGCAATTCTTACAAATTCTTAAAGCAATTACAGCCTCGTACTCCTTAAAACTGAGAAGTGTGGCTTCACAGGAAGCATTAAAGGAGTTTTCCTGTAAGTACAGACACAAACATGGACTCATTTAAGCCAGCAGCCTCTCCTCTCCTCTCCCTATTAAGGGTTGCACTCAATTAAATCTAGCTGGGTGACAGCAAAAACTGCAGCAGCAAAAGCTAAGCCACGGTCATCTGTTTAGAATAAGTATGAGAAATAGGGGCAGTGGATCATTTAATATATTTCGACGGAGAACGTCATCTACATCTCTATTTAGTGCAGTTGCTGTGCTGCGCCGTCTTGTTGTTGTTCTCATCCACACATTTCGCTGTCATTCGAGCTCCCCCTGCTGGCCAGTAGCTCAACTGCAGCTTGTAGATCAACCATCAACCTCCATGTGATTTTCTCCACCATAACTCACATCCGTTGTGGGCTCCTGCAGTTTTAATGAAGTCCATCTTTGCTATTTAAACAATGCTTTATTTTATTAATGCAGGCACCATGTTTTGTGTTTGAAAGCACTGAATCATTTAGCATAAGCTGAGAACATTGGCATCCAGTCGAGAGGAGAATCTGTCCCTCTAAATCGTGACAGGCTGAACATTGAGGAGATCATGAATAATAAAAAGCAGTTGAGGCTAGGAAAGATTATTATTATCATCATCATTATGGGATTGTCCTCAAAAGGTTATAGGGACAAGGGCTTATCATCATAAGACTGTTACAGATGAAAAGTCACATTTGGTTATAAAGCAAAATTGGTGATTTCTCTGGGCGGTTTTCTTCTTGGTAACCAATTATAAGATGCATCCCAGCAGATGCAAAGTACAATGGCGGCACTCAAATAAATTTATTTGATTAGCAATGCTTGTCCTCCGAGAAGAACATGCAGTGAATCTCAGGTTTAACATCTGGAATGGAGATAGCAGTGAGTAAGCGATGCATATAATTAAATTCCACCCAATTAATGAGATTTTTGCTGTGAAGGAACACAGTGTTAATGCCAGTCCAATTCGATACTGGAGTCTAAACAGTTTGAGAGGAAAGAGTATTGGTTTACAGAATATCTTGTGTTGGTAGATTCTGTTTGTAATGTTTTTTTTTTTTTTTTGTTTTTTTTTTATGTGCAGTTTTCTGATTCTACTTTATACTTTAAGCAAAGGAATATGAAAAGTAGGCAAACATGAATGAATATATGTACGTTATTGTGATATATTAGTCATATGATTTTCACTTTCATCTATGATACATTTTGAAGTGTCTTAATGGGATTTCACATCAAACATGGGTGACATTTTGGTTCACCACAAAAGGGACATTCTGTCATCATATGCTCACCCTTTATAATTGTTTCAAACATTTGAGTTTCTTCTGCAAAGCACAAAAGATGATATTTTTAAAAATGTTGGACAGCTGACTTAGATTGATTTCCATCGTATTTGTTTTCCCTACATGTTTTCAGCTTTCTTTAAAATATCTTTGTTTATGTTCGACAAAAGAAAGAAACTAAAAAAAGTTTGAAATAAGTTCAGATTGAGCAAATGATGACAGAACTGAAGATAAAAAACTATCCCTTTATGTTTACATCAACACTAAAAGGTGCACACTACTGGCAGAACATCCAAAATGGGTTTAAACTAATTGCAGTGCGAGACATATCAATGGTAACTTATGGCAATTCATAACTATTTGGTTTAGTGGCTAATTCATATGAATTTATATAATCTAATTTGTACATTATATATTTTCTCATCTTCCAATGAGGGGGGATAGGGGTGGGGAAAAATCACCTCCTTTTAAAAACCTAAAGATTTCATACAATCTAAAAATGAATTTGTACAAATTACTTTTCTGACAGTAAGTATAATGGTTATTTTTCCTTGTGAGATGGAGCTGGGCATATAGGTGCTAGAGTGTACGCATGAAGTAGACTTGTATCCTTTGTAAAATGGATTGCTCAAAGCTCTATTTAAATAAACTTATCTCATTCAATTCAATTCATCTTTATTTCTATAGCACTTTTAAATTGTAAATTGGGTCAAAGCAGCTTAACAAAGAAGTTCTAGCAAACTGAAACTGTGTCAGTCCAGTTTTCAGAGTTTAATTTTCACTGCTAAGCCAGTGGCAAAGAACAAAACTTCCCCAATTGACGAAGTGAAGAAAAAAACCATTGATGACGTTCAAACAGAGCTGGAAAGTGCTTAGGGAGTGTGTGTCTAAACGAGTAGTGTTTCTTTAAAAAGTGACGACCAACTACTGGTTTGGTATGCATAATACAACATTTTTAATAATTATTGAGAATCTGTGTGAATGGGAATCCTTTTCACAACATTGTCATCCATAACCAAAATTTTACTGAAACACAAAGGGTTTTTTTGTTTAATGGATTGTGGTCACATAAATGTACCATAATACTCTAATGCTAGAGTTATATGCTATAGTCATAGAGCTATATGTTAGCAAACATGGGCGTCTCGCCTCACAGCAAGAAGGCCGCTCCGCTGGTTCGATTGTGGAGTTTGCATGTTCTCCCCGTGTTCCTGTGGGTTTCCTCTGGGTGCTCCGGTTTCCCCCTCGGTCCAAAGACATGCGCTATATGAATTGAATAAGCTAAATTGGCCGTAGTGTATGTGTGTGAATGCAAGAGTGTATGCGTGTTTCCCAGAGATGGGTTGCGGCTGGAAGGGCATTTGCTGCGTAAAACATATGCTGGATAAGTTGGTGGTTCATTCCACTGTGGCGACTCCTGATTAATAAAGGGACTAAGCCGAAAAGAAAATGAATGATTAAACCAATGAATGTTAGCAAACATAGTTGAAAACACTGTATTAGTCAACAGAATGTTACCATCCAAGAATATCACTGAATTTCTGTGCTTTCTTTAGTTGGTAGAACCTAATTTTGATATATGATAGTTAACTGTAAGTAATATCTGTGATAACATTACAACTACATAAGCTATCACATTTCATTTTGATAATCTCCCAGCAGACGCGTAGTTTTGCAACTGCATGGCAGCTTATTGTGACTTTAACTATAAACCTAATCTATAACTAGAAGTCTGCTAAAGCTATTGGGATACTGTTTAAGTTGGGCTGTCAATATAGTTTAATAGTATTTCAACTATACACTGTAAAAAAAAATTCCACTGAATTCCTTCATGTTGTCTCAACACAAATTGATAAAGTTAACTTAATCGTTTTTACATATTTAAGTGGACTAAACATAAAATAATTAATTTGTCCCTAAAAAAATATGTTGTTTTATTCATTCATTTTCCTTTAGCTTAATCCCTTTATTTATTAGGAGTCACCACAGCGGAATGAACTGCCAACTTATCCAGCATATGTTTTACACAGCGGATGCTCTTCCAGTACCCAGTACTGGGAAACATCCATACACACTAATTTACACACACACTCATGGTACGGCCAATTAAGTTTATTCAATTCACCTATTCATCTTATTCTCCGTGTACGAGCGGGCGCAACCTGAATCATTTTGGCTCAAGACTTCCTGTCTCATTCACTTCTGTTCATTTTTAGACGTTAAAAAACAGCTGGTTATGCTGCTTGATGTTGCAAGCTGATATTTTTTGTATTATATTATTCTACTTTGTCTGTATAATCATGCAAACACTTGTTTGTAGAGCAAGTAGTTTGACCATTTTCTGCTGTTTATTATTCCTAGTCATTTCTCTCATAGGCAACTGAATCGGAAGTTCTAAAACAATCTTAAAAACGAGCGCACTTCCACATTAAAGAATAAGGTCAATAGCGCATGTCTTTGGACTGTGGGGAAAACCGAAGCACCCGGAGAAAACCCACGCCAACACAGGGAGAACATGCAAACTCCAAAAAGAAATGCCAACTGACCAAACCGGAACTCGAACCAGCGACCTTCTTGCTGTGAGGTGACAGTGCTAACCACTGAGGCAGCGTGTCGCCCTTAACAAATTATTAAAATGTTTAAGCCGCTCATTTAATGTGAGTGCTTAATTTAGATTTTAAAGGTTGTTTTAGTATTTCTCTGTAATATAAAACTGTTACAAATCACCTTATTCTCAGCCCTGAATCTTAAACCATTTTCTCTCTGTAATAAAATTAATAAATGTGTGATTAGTCAACTAATTGCTTAAATAAAAGAGTATTACTTGACCGGAACAATCTCTGTTTGGGGACAGACCTATAGGAGGTGGAAAACATTAATATGTGCATTTTTGTTCAATTATTGAACATAATACAAAAGATGAAAAGGGGAATTTAATGGAGGATGTAGACCTTATATTTTATAATTAATGCTAACATAATGACAAGAAGCTGTTAATATAATTTTGCAAATGGATTTGAAAATGGTTTCTAATGGTCAGTTATATGACCATTTGTCAAACTAATATGAGTGTCTTCAGTCTCCAGAAGCTTGAGCTGACATTCAAAAAACTGCCCATTGTCAGAGTACACACTCTCATAGACGATGTGTTAAATAATAATATAAATATAATACAATAATAATACAGTTTTGTGTGAAAAAAAGAGGGAAGAAGTGAAAAAAAACACAGTCTGCCTATATGTGTTTCTATCATTAATAATTGGCATTAATTGGCATCTCTTTTTCATCGGTAAAAGACTTTAATTCTTATCTACATCTCAGGTATTTGAAGTTATTTTTTATTATTATGATGTGAAATCTCAAAATGTATTTTGTTATTGTTAATTATTTCGAAAATCAATGGCTGCATACAAAATTGCATACTTCCATATTATATAGTACGTAAAAACAGTATGCGAGCAGAGTAATACGTCCAAGTTAATATTGTGTATGAACATGACATGACAGCTGTTGTCGAACTAAATAGACATGTCTGACTTTGTCCATAGGTGCTTCAAACAAGATATATTTAGCTGTTTGATGCTTTTATTGGGTCCTTACATTCAAAACTACCTCTGTGAATTGACGAACTACATGTAAAAAAAGACTATGTTGCAGTTGTTGTGATTCAAATGCCCACGCTAATGTATTATCTGATTATTATTATTATTATTATTATTATTATTATTATTATTAGTAGTAGTAGTAGTAGTAGTAGTAGTAGTAGTAGTAGTAAGTAATGATAGTATTGTTCTTTTTGTTTTTACAGTAATGCACCAAATTTACCAAGTTAGTGTCTTTGTAATATTTAAAACCATTTTAAAGTCATTTCTAATATCAACAATTACAGTTACGCCTATTTTAAGCAATAATCAAAATAGCCAAATGTTGCCGTTGTTCTTCCCGTTATCCAGGAACATTTCTGTGATCCAGGTTCTTGCTAAAGTGGATTTCATTGAGATTAAACTTCAGAATCTACAAAGGAATCTTCATGACAATCGCTATCAGCGCAAACATGGAGTGGTACAGTATCTGGATGTCGTGAATCACAAACAAGAACCCAATGGTGGAAAAGATATTTGAGTTTGTAGACAGGGCTTGTGTTTTTTGTTTCTTTTTCCTCTGACTAGATATGAGTTTTCTTATCTTTTTGTAAAACAATATAATTGTTTAAAAATGTCTTTATGATAATAGATCTGAAAAAGCATTATTCTTGTTATAGTATAAAATAATAAAGCATTTTTATAACACAAACTGTGTGATTTATAACTCATTAGTATGTTAAATAATTTAACACTATCTTTGTTAAGAATAATAACAAACTAACACACAAAATAACACAAAATGTGTTGTCCTTAACATACTGTAGGTGTGTTAAGAAATGACAGGTTGTGTGTTTTTTAAGACATCTGTTTTGAGAGTGCACCATCATCCAATAGATCAACATCTATTCAGCAAGTCCAAAGACATGTGGTACAGGTTGAATTGGGTATGCTAAAATTGACCGTAGTGTATGAGTATGTGTGTGTGAATGAGTGTGTATGGATGTTTCCCAGTGATGGGTTGCAGCTGGAAGGGCATCCGCTGCGTAAAACGTATGCTGGATAATCGACCCCAGATTAATAAAGGGACTAAGCCAAAAAGAAAATTAATGAATGAATGAATAAAAAATACATTATTTGAAAAGATAATATGAAATGATGTTAAAACAACCAGAAACATTAAATTGCTTTAATGCATGTTTAAAAATGAGGACTGGTGGTAAGAGTGCTCGTTTAAAGCGCACGAGACCAATGGACCTTGAGTAAATGCTCGTCTCCTAAGCTAAGCCATAGTGTGCAAAACATCTCCATTAAGTGAAGTCCTAAGCACAGCATTTTCGTTTAATATAAAAGTAACTGCCTTTGCAATGCGCTTCAACTTCCTCTAATGACCTAATTATCCAGTAATGACTTCATTGACCATCTAAAACCCCTGTTTCTTCATCACTTCCCGCTGGGTTTTTAACTAGCTGATTGATCAAAATATTTTCTGCTCTCTCTCTCTCTCTCCTTCTCCCTCCCTGATTATTTGTATACAAAGCTTTTATCTTGAATACCATCCCATCAGCCGTAATGATGTTGCAAAGTTAGGCAGTCAATTAGCCTCTGCCAGGATGCAATTAGACTGATGGGATGCCATGTTTACTGAAATGTATGCTAAGATGATGAAGTGGGCCATCGGTGGCTGCATCTATTGACACAGCTTGATTGGTGCTATTTATAGTGCTGGATCAGGGTGCACATTGCAATGCTGAAAACGCCAATTAGACATGAGGCCAATATAAATGATTTATAGATATTCAACGTTCTGATAAGCCCAAGTATTTTGGTTTCCATTAATCATTCATTCTTCAGTTGTGGAGAGGTTTGAGTCGAGTGGTGAGGGTGTGGGGGTTGGCAATAATAAATAGTAAAACTGCAACGTACTTTGTGGTTTGGAGGAACAATGGACAACACAATAATCTGTTAGTTGTAAGTTAACATGATGATCATACTTAAAATTAGCATCTACCATGGCTTACATACTAAACTTAAACTTTATTAGGTTAGATGCATTCATTTCTGGGACATTATATCTCATTCACAGGCATCAGGGAGCAGTGGTGTAAAGTACTTGAGTAAATGGACTTCATTACTTTACATAAGTATTTGTTTGGCTACTTTGTACTTGTACTGAGTATCAAAAATATAAGCAACTTTTACTCTTTACTTGACTACATTTTTGATTGAATATATGTACTTTTTACTTCACTACATTTGAGCGGATGCTTACCGTTACTCATTACATTGTGATTGTGCGCTACAAGTCGGCATCTTTATCTACCACAGCTAATTTGTTAGGCGGATGAGGCGATATCGCCATCTGCAGGGTGCTGAAGGTACTGTATGCTATTTATGAGCTAAATCATGTGAACGTGAATTAGCAGCTTGCCTAATACCAGCGATGCGTCCGAAACCGCCTACTACTCAGTTACTGCATTTGAATTTAAACATACTACTCGGCCGTTAGAAATGTACGTTCTATACAGTATGAATGTGAGCAGTATGAATGGAATTCGGACGTACTACATCTGCCATTTTGTCATGGTCACGTGACCTACCTGCGTCAGTTGCGTCGCTTCACGTCCATTCATGAATTCTCTCGCGGGGCATCATGGGATAGCGCAGCGTCCATGGGATGCGCACTTCAGAATCTTGCCGGAAGTAGTAAGTCATCCGGGTACTTCTCGCATACTGATTTTCGAATTCTATGAATTCGGACATACTACTCGGCTCGCATACTGATTTTAGCGTACTGTATAGTATGGAAGTATGCGATTTCGGGCGCAGCCCAGGTGTTTAATTAGCAACATGGCTGCAGCCAGCGATGAAGCCGAAGCTTGAATTTATATGTAGTTTACTAAGTTGAAAAATAACAGTGCTCCTCTTTGTTTAATTTTAATACAGAGAAAACATAATTAATCAATTGAAAAACTACTCAAAATAAAAATATTGCCCCCCTCTGATACTGAGAGATGAATCACATCAAAGTCAGCTCTGATTTTTTTTTACTACATTTTACTAATTTTTTTTTTTTTGATAAATTGTTTGTGCCTTTTTTGAACATTTGAGTTTGACTGAGACTTTTTGTTCTATTTTGTTCTTCCATTTTGAAACATTAAGGTGTTAAATTTAATTTATATATTAGGAAAATTAAACCTTTCTTGGTGTTCTTTGAGCCTACATTCAGTATGAGTAAAATACTTAAGTTCTTTTAAAATCGAATACTTTAATACTTTCACTCAAGTCTTATTGGAATTGGTGACTTGTAACTTGTAATGGAGTAATTTTTAACAGTATCTGTACTTTTACTCAAGTATGGTTTTCAGGTACTCTTTACACCTCTGTCAGGGAGCCACTACGAATATGGTGGAGACTCCTGGAGCTTCAGAGAGACTTGAGATGTCTGGATTGATTGATTGATTGAGTCTTGGATAAGTCAAGAATCAAAAACAACATTAATTTTAATACAATATTTATAATTGCTGTCACAAAAAGAATACAACTCGCACAATTCTCAGTATACATTCAATTCAACTCATGTTTATTTCTATAGAGCTTTTACAATGTAGATTGTGTCAAAGCAGCTTAGAAGTTCTAGTAAATTGAAACTGTGTTAGTGCAGTTTTCAGAGTTGACGATCAGTTTAGTTCAGTTCAGTGTGGTTGATTTTTTTACTGCTGAAAGCCTAAACATTGAAGAGCAAATCCATGGATGCGCAGCTCCATAAATCCCAAATCAAGCAAGCCAGTTGCGAGGAACAAAACTTCACCAATTGATGAAAGTGAAGGAAAAAAGAAGTATCCAGGCTCAGCTGGGCACGACTATTTCCCCTCTGGCCAAACTTCTTGACAAAACAAACATAGAAACAAACATGTAAAGCATATGAGTATTTCTAACAAAATGTCTTTGTACATATGTACATTCATATATTAAAATATACATACAAAACAAACTGATATGCATACCAATACACGTACATAATAATAATAATAATAATAATAATAATAATAATAATACTAATAATAATAATTTCTCAGACCTAAAGTGCTACAGGGCATACAAGGCAAACAGTAAGAAAGCAGAACAATACAGTATAAAAAACACCACAATAAGATAATAAAATATGAACAATACAATTTTATGAATAAATTGACAAAAATAATCAAAGTTAAAAGCAACGGTAAAAAGGTAGACCATTCCATATCTTAGGCGCACTGTACGAGAAAGCTCTACCACCCATGGTCTTTAGCTTACAACGTGGCAGCGTAAGTCCAGATAAAGAACGAAGACTGCAGGTGGGAGTGGTGAGAGCAGGTCACAGATGTAGTCAGGTACTAGAGGAATGATTCAAAATATTATATTTTTTGGTAAGATATTAGAATAGTAGTGGTCCATTAGTTAATGTTATGCATTTACTAATTTTGTTAAGCATTTATTAATCGCAGTTCAACATTAATCCAAAGTTGTGCTTCTTAACATTAGATAATACTAACATAAGCTTACATTATTTAACTTAACGTTAACAACGATGAATAAATACCATTATAAATGTATTACTAATTGTTTGTTCATATATTTTTCATACCTAGAGTAAAATAGTTGTGAATAATGAATTTATAAATAATGAATGGAAACGGAGATAAAAAATAAATAAATAAATTAAGCACTACAGAAAATATTAATATTTATATTGGAAGGTTTAAATGTATATTAAGATAGGATATACTTTTTCCTGAGTAAAGCAGAAGGTAAGACACCAGTTTGGCAGCACAGTCTGAAAATGAAGCACTGAATGTAAAACAGCTGCTGCACTGCCTGGGCACGTCATTACACTTCCTTGTTTTGAATAACTTGCAGTCATGTTGACACCGGTGTTTTCCTCGCTGGTTTTGAGCGCATTTGCCACTGTTTTATCGGCAGGTAAGGGATGACTGTATAGCTAATAAGTTGGTTTAGCGGTTTTATACGGTTTTGACATGAATGTCTTATCAGTTAGAACGAGCGATTCGTGAGAATGCATGGGATGCACTCCAGTGATTTGAGTCCAGTGATTTAACAGCCATATAGCAGGAATGCTACAAATAAAACTGACCGATTTTACACGTTTTAGCAAAAACGGATATTATGCAGTTACATAGGACTAATTTGTTTATCATGTCTCGTGCAGACCACGTGATAACGTTTAGCGTTGTGACGTAAAGCCCGCAGTGGGTTTGGGTGTTTGCTGTTAACTCAAAGGACAAGTCTACTCGGTAGAACTAAATTACATTGAGAACAGCTAAACTAAATAACAGTATCCATATCTTTATTAAAATTAACCAAGCTTTTTTTAGTAAAATAGTCGATGTTTTTGTTTGTTTGCTTGCTTTTTGACAGATATTGCTATTTGTCTAACCACAGTTTTACCCCAAATTAAACTATTAGTGTGGCAAAAGCAAAGTGAAAGGAATAGTTCAGGCAAAAAAGAAAACTACCTCATCATTTAGTCTCCTTCGTGTTATTTTAAAGCTTTATGGGTTTCATGTTCTCTTTTCTCTATTGAACACAAAATAAGTTATTTTGAAGAATGCTGGAGGCTGGCACTCATCAAGATTCCATCTTGAATTTTTCTAAATGTCTTTGTTTATGTAGAAGAAAGAAACTCAGATATAATTCAGACAGACAGCAGTGGTGCTTGCATCCTTCTAACTTAGAAACTGAGAAACATTCTAGCTTTAAAATGAATTCTATAAAGAACCATTTGATCATAATTACTGCAATACAGACTTTCCATAATAAAAAAAAGATAAATCTTGAACTAATTATCTTGTGTTCCTAGGGGAGGTGTTTAGATTCTCTTCTTATTATGGGAATCACATGGTTCTGCAGAAAGCCCCAGCCAAGTCAGTCGTATGGGGATTTGGACATACAGGAGCCAAGGTTGTGGTGTCATTGTCTGGGTCACACATTCAGGAACAAACAAATATTGCTCCTGTTGTCAATGGTAAGTACTGTATCACTTACATAAATGCTTGCCATTAAAGTGGAAAGTCTGCTTTAAAGGAATAATTCCAAAAATCTGAGTATACAGGATACAATTATCTTACAATCAGGGCTTGACATTAACACCCGCCAAATGCGGGTAGATTTCAGCTCTGGTGGGTTAGACAGACACTCCCACTAGCCACTTTGGCTGGTTAAAAAATTATTTTTAATTCTTAAAAGCAGTGACAATAAGAATGAAAGCAAAAGAAAGCAGGTGAATACCAAATGAGAGGATGATCACTCGTGTGCACAGGTGATGTGATGCGATGCGCGCGACTGTTAAAAAGCATGCTCACTCCCATTTACTAGTGCGAAACGACCGTACCTAGAGGAAACGCAACTGGTGTGTCCGGTTCTCTTTGAAATAGACTGGACAAAGAGCAATGATCCTGCACCCACAGTCCTGCTGCTTTCAGGAGCCGAAGATTAAAAAAAAAAAAAAAAAATATATATATATATATATATATATATATATATATATATATATACAGTTTACAGTTGAAGTCAGAATTATTAGCCCTCCTTTGAATTTTTTTTCAATGATGATTTTTTTCCAAATGATGTTTATCAGAGCAAAGAAATTTTCACAGTATGTCTGATAATATTGTTTCTTCTGGAGAAAGTTTATTTGTTTTATTTTGGCTAGAATTAAAGCAGTTGTTTATTTTTTAAAAACCATTTAAGGACAAAATTATTAGCCCTTTTAAGCTATATATGTTTTCGATAGTCTACAGAACAAACCATCGTTATACAATAACTTGCCTAATTACCTTAATCTGCCTAGTTAACCTAATTAACCTAGTTAAGCCTTTAAATGTCACTTCAAGCTGTATAGAAGAGTCTTGAAAAATATTTAATCAAATATTATTTACTGTCATCATGGCGAAGATAAAATAAATCAGTTATTAGAAATGAGTTATTGAAACTATTATGTTTAGAAATGTGTTGAAAAAAAATCTTCGCTCTGTTAAACAGAAAATGGGGTAAAAATAAACAGGGGGGCTAATAATTCTGACTTCAACTGTATATATATATAGCGGTCTATATAACGGTTTGCTTTAATTATTCTTTAAACAGATATATTAACCAAGTGCGTGTGATAATTTCATTATCACACACAGTATGTTTTTTACCTGCTTTCTTTTGCTTACAGTTATTTTTGTTAATTTGGGATAATTATCATTTTTTACAATAACATTGCCCATTTATGTGTAGTTAACTGATGATCTGGGACCCTAGCCAGGACAGACTACTTTAAATACGTGACAATAGTTATTTTTTAAATGTCAAATTTCTTTTAAAGAAAGGTTTTGTTGAATTTAAAAGTGCATGTATACAGCTATATTTTGCTTGTTTTTACACATTATTTAAAATTTCATTCATTCATTTTTTTTTGGCTTAGTCCCTTTATTGATCAGTGGTCGCCACAGCGGAATGAACCGCCAACTTATCCAGCACATGTTTCAAGCAGCGGTGCTCTTTCAGCCGCAACCCATCACTGGAAAACACTCACACACTCTTGCACACACTCGCATACACTACGGCCAATTTAGCTTATTCAATTCACCTGTACCACTTGTCTTTGGACTGAAGGAAACCAACGCAAACATGGGGAGAACGTGCAAACTCCACACTGAAATGCCAACTGACCCAGCTGGGGCTTGAACCAGCGACCTTCTTGCTGTGAGGCGATTGTGCTACCCACTGCGCCTTTGTGCTTCCCCTATTTAAAATATTTGGCAAAGAAATAATATTTTTTACAGTTTTGGTGTGGTCACATATAAATTTGTTAAATCCTTAATTTTAAGCCCTGAAAAGTCATGTGTAATTAAAATTTATTGCAATGCAACACAGCCCATTTGCTCATGCACATTGAGCAAGCTCATACACAACACACACAAGAAGTGAAATGAATGAGGAGGCATGTTGACATAACACAAAATCTAAATCAAGTAATTTTAGCATGTTAAAGTCAAATTTATGCATAAAATATATTTTCCCAACAACAGAATTGTGGCTAGTGAAAATGACGAGTGGCTAGTAATGTTGGAAATCTTCTAGCCACAGTGGTTGGTGATCAAAAAGGTTCATGTTAAGCCCTGCTTACAATGTACTAAAAACAGTAAAAATATAAAAGTTTTGACAGTTTTTTGACATACCCATAGGATATACGCCTAGGGCTGGGCAATATGGTAAAAAATGCAATCTTGATTAATTCTTTTTCATATTAAACAAAAGCGATATATATTAATATCAGTTGTTAATGCTTCCAGATTTAAAAGAGTACACCAACAATGACTGAAGCCACAAAAAATGAGCAGATCGATTAAATAGCACGTATTTTCATTAGCCGATTTTTGGAGGCTAAAAATTTGGTGCATCTCTAATATCAACACACTTCTAGATTCCCATTGTTGCACATTTCTGCTGTGTGATTGACTCTTAGATCAATATAGAATAATACAAGTCCAGAGCTTATCGTTGTTATCGACATGGATTTTATCGCTATTCGATATAACTACGTTTATCGGCCCAGTCCTATGTACACCTTTTGTGAGGCTGCTTTAAAACAGTAATTATTGTGAAAAGAGCTATACAAGTAAACTAAGATTGGACTGAATTTAATTGCTCCACATAGAATATGTTTTGCATTGAAATTTTCAAAAAGCTACAGTGGAATTGTGGAGAAAAAGTTTGAATTTTTATTATTATTATTTTTTTTATTTTAGCATGCTTGAGAGTGTGGAAGTGTGGAAATTGACATAAAAAAAGCCCTTAATGTGACTTAACAATGATCTAATACAGAAAGCAGGTTCACAATTTACTTGTCATAAACACTATATTTCTAAGACAACCACAATGTGATCAAAGTTTATTCAACTACAGAACAAATGAGAATAGTCAGTTTGTAGTCTCCCTCTGGAAAAAAGTAACACGAGCAGGAGAAATTACAGTTGTAATTGTTTGACCTATATGTATAATGATCTAATATATTTATAAAATACCACATAAAGCACATTTTAATTATCCTTATGCTTAACGTGGATTATGCCTTAACACTGTAAAGACCGAATTCAGTTACCTTGATAATGCAAATTATGCAGGCAAGCAGATGAATGTAATATAAACTAATTGCATATTAAGCACTTTGCATTCTGTGTTCATCTTGTGGTTCTTGTCTACTACTATTATTATTATATTGAATGATCTGAAATAACTGTCAAATCAAAGCAGTGGCACTTTTTTGGCTTCACATTCAGACTGAATATTTATTCTTGTGGAGATTTTAGTCTGTGCAATGATCATTTTACTCATTTGTTACTAGTAAACCAGTTAGGTAAATGGAGGAGATGGACTTAGAAGTATATTGCAGCATGTGCACAATACATTTTCATACATACCATGGCATTACTGCTAGGGATGCACCGATACCATTTTTTCCCAACCGATCCAATCTCGATACCAAAATTCTGAATATCGATCGATACCGATCCGATCCCGATACTGTGCCGTTTTTTGTTGTTGTCCCCAACGCTTTTTGCGTTGAGACTGATAGGTGCATCTTTTGCATGGTTTACTAATGTTTTGCCGTTGCGCACTATGTGCTCTCGAGCGGAAAAAGCGTGTTGTCAGTCTCGTCTTTTTTATTCTTCAATCAAATGAATTGGCGGGGTTGGGTTTTCTTTGAGGTGACAGCAGTGTCTGTGTTGTCAAGACGACTTCGGCGAGCTTTTAATGATGGAGAAGAGACTTGCGGTCGCTGTTTCAAGTCATTCAAAGCTGTATGACTTTACAAATCTTGAATATCATAATGCAATTAAAAATTACAATTACTGACAGGAACACTCGCGCACAATACGGCTCAGCTGATTCAGTCGTTTCCTAGTGACATAAAAAGAGCAACGCGCTCCTTTTTATCTTGTCATCAATAAAGGCAGTGCGGTGCGCCTCGCGTTTTTGGAATGGAAAAGCGCGTGCAGTAACAGTAACGTGCAACCACACATGCCTACATATTTTGTCAAAGAAGCAAAATGAAAGAAGGATATTTCTGCTTATAGTTTGACACAGAATTGTTGACAAACCAGCCAGCGCTGATGTGGATCGCCTCTGTGCTGCCAGAGCCGTGTCATAAACTCAATAAATAGGCTATTGGTGATTTAGTGTTCAACTAACAAACCAACCTTTTTTTCCATTTGGAAAATTACAGTTATTAATAGTTCTAATATAATATATTTTTTTAAATAGCCTACATAGCCTAATCTACCAATCAAACAAATCTAAAGTTTTTTTTTTTGCATAGGCTAATGGACCTCGCACCTCGCAGGCTTTCATTTTACAGCTTAAAAAAACATGTATGCAAATAATGCAATATCATATGTAAACAACAAAATTGTTATATGCTATGTAGTAGCCAATACTTTACAAAAAGTCAACATAGAGCCTTTAGGTTCATTGTCTTTCATTACACGCAGCGCGCACACATGAACCGCGAATGAGACAGAGGAAATAAGTCATAATCGTAATTAAAGACATAATCTTTAAACTAATGAATTCCATTAAACATGTTGACAGGGGATTTGTAATATTTAACATTAATTAATTAACATTAATTAAATGCACATTTTGGAGCGATCTATTTGAGGTAGCCTGATATTTTTATTTGATGGAAGAAAAAAACATGATTGGACAAACAGCCTGCCGGTTCTTAAAAAGTATTCAGTCAGTGTTTTGTTTTGTAATTTAAATTTGACATTTAAGTGAAAGATCTAGAGCAGGATTTATTTTATTCTTTTTGTTTAGTTTCTGTTTTTCTATATGCTGCTAAAACACAGCAGGTGAAGATGCTATATTATGTTCTGCATGCTGTTTGCATTTAAAATAAATAAGTATTTTAAAATGCAATATTTAATGCGTCATACAAAATATAGGCACGTCAATTGTTTTTTATTAATATTTTAATATTAATTTGTTAGCGGTTAACATTCGGTTAATGAGCCAAAATTAACCGAAATGAGCAGTTTCTATAGCTCTGGTGGCTGGTGCTAAACTGAAATCATCTTCTTTAGTAAAAAATAACAGACCTATAGGTATACATGACAGACAGCACAATCTAACTAAAAACATGCTTGCTGTAAAACTAGGCTACATTATCCTTATCACATCCTTGTGATATTGTCTTTCCTTTTTAATATTAAGATTTTTCTTTGATATCTGCAATAGGCTATTGACATCGTTGGTAAAATAATCAGCCTTTTATTAAATTTATTAATTATATTAAATTACAGCCTGATATTTTCCTGCAGGTTTGATGACAGTTTTACTTAATAATTCCTCTCCAAATCTCGCCGTGAGTGAGACGGAGAAAGCTCAAAAGGTCCGCTTATGCTTCAGCGCCAAAACACAAACTGGTCTGTTAAATAAAATTTTTATATATAAAATTACAGTGAAATATTCATAGTTTCTGAATAGCCTATATTAGGCTAAATCCTTTTCTGTTAATAACAATCCATATTGCGCCCGTCAGTTTCACCTTTAATTTATTTAATAAACTTACTTTGACCACAATGGGCCAGGCTTTACTAACTAGTCGCAGCAATTAAAGTATTCACCATAGAAAAATAAACTCAATCTGAAGGATGGGAGAACAAACACATTGTAAGAATAATCTTATACGGAGCGGCACGTCGCCTCTGCGCATGCAGCCGGCACGTGAATGAAAGCGATTGAGGCATCCGAGACAGCGCGCAGCGCTCCGGTATCTGCAGACATTTGCAAAACAGCAGCTCAAATGGAAGAAGTAAGTTCGTTGAGGATCTGTCCAATGCATTATTGAGGCTTTTCTAAACATTTCAGGTAGGCCTACTTTGTGTGTGAAGAGCAGGTATAATAACCGTCTCCACTCCAGTATTGCAAATGCGATCTGGATCTAACACACACAGCAGCGCAAACATGATAAAATGAACTCCTGCTGCAGGTCAAAATGAACCCATTTAATGCAAAACTAAATGCATATATCCACTAATTATTTAGACTAAAAGGAACAAATAGTCTTAGAGAAAGTTTTTCCTGTTGTCAAATGCGACAAGCAGACTGAATTGTGAATGAATGGAGAATGATTGACGGGCGCAGCCGCGCAGCGGCGGGAAGGGCTGAACTGAACACGAATTTAAACACTTTAATATTCATCTGTACTTCACATTAAACTGTAGAATGGCTCCAGAACATTTCGGATATAGTGGGCCTACATGACAACGTTCTAGTGCCTTAAAATAGGCTTCATGTAGCCTATTAGTTGGCTTATAAACACAGAATATAGCGCACGCGCAAGATCGGATTTGGATCGGTACCAGCTGGCCGATACCCGATCCAGCAAAAATATGCGATATCGAACCGATATCCGATCCAAGTATCGGCATCGGTGCATCCCTAATTACTGCTATTGGGATCTTTGTGAACGTTCTCAGAGATGTGAGCTAACAAGAATTTTTTGCAGTTTGATTTCATGAGGAATTTAAGATTTTATTTCATTACAAATATAAGGAAAGAATAATGAATATATGGTTTGATAAATACTGAGGAATGAAAGTTCATTTGTCTTGCAGGTATTTGGCGTACAACTCTCAAACCCATGGAGGCTGGTGGTCCCTACACACTGACTGCATATCAGAGCACAACTAATAGCTCCATTGTACTTAAAGATGTGCTCTTTGGAGACATCTGGTTATGTAGTGGACAAAGTAACATGGCATTTACTGTTGGTCAGGTAAGTAAATTTCTTTCAACATCAAATGTGACCGTAGGCACATTTTCATTACCCTTGCGAATTGAAAATGCGAAGCAAAAATGTGCCTAATGGAAATGTCCATTTTGCAAAAATGCCAATATATCGCACAAAATCATCCACTATAACTTTCCAGGAAGAAACACATTAGTGGCTGCTCCAAAGTACAGGGAGTTCTATCTTGCCATTAATGTTTGTCTGATGTCTCCTTTTATTAATGGTAATGACTAGTGTGTTGGCTGTGATATAACTAAACCTATAGAATATATCTGTCTGCATGATTTTTAGAATTAGATGTCACACAAGGACAAGTTTTGGTCACATAGCACTCTGGTTAATAGAAACTGTAATTTTTGCTAATATTTTATCAACATTTAATAATTACTACAAAGGTTTTGCAGCAGTTTGTAATGGAAATACACCTAGCCACATAATAAAAATACACCTAGCCACATCTTTCAGGTGTCTATTAAAGGCCTCCTGTTCTTCAATAGGTAATTAATGCAACAGAGGAACTAACAATGGCCTCTAAGTTTCCAGATGTGAGGATTTTCCAGGCTGCCTTGGAACAAAGCAAAAAGGAGCTAACTGATTTCGCAGGAGTGGAAGTTCCTTGGTCCAACCAACACCAGGTATGAAATACAGCCTTACATTTTTGTGTGTGTGTGTGTTAGCAGGCTTTATGCATAACACCTCATTTTTTTGAAGAGAGATAAACAGCTGTTCTTGTTGTCTTTGTGTGTCCGTCGTTCAAGGCTTGCTTGGTGGAAAGGATTTCAGCCATTTCTCTGCAGTTTGCTGGCTCTTTGGCCGCTACCTCTATGAGAAACGGAAGTACCCCATAGGCCTGGTACATTCCAGTTGGGGTGGCACACCTGTGGAGGCCTGGTCATCCCCGAGGGCACTTCAGAAGTGTGGGTTGAAGAGCTCAGTTATCAGGTACAATACCAGAATACACTGTTTAACTATGTTATTAAATGTTATATTGTTATATTTTGGGGCGAGCGGTGACGTCTTTAATTGAGTACTCTATGTAATTTATTAGTGATCAAATAGAAAACACCATGACTGCCCAGCAAGCATTTTTTGTTTTTAAAAGATGTCTAATAGATGTCTAATAGACGTCTAAACATAGTAATCTTGGCTAAAACAAGGCTAAATTCGGGCTGTCAGTGAAAATCTAATAGACGTCTAAGAACAGGCCAAAACTAGAATAGTCATCAAATAAACAGAAATGAATGACTACACATATAAAGCCTGTCTAATCTGTCTATTTGACGACTAGTCTAGTTTTGGGCTATACTTAGATGTCTATTAGATTTTTACTGACAGCCCAAGTTTAGCCTTGTTTAAGCCAAGCTATCTACATTTAGATGTCTATTAGACGTCTATTAAACACAACATTGTTTGCTGGGTGGTAACAAATTAGAAGTAAGGTATTGCCATAAGTAGCCTTTGCAATTTTAATAATTGTTATGCAATTATTAGTATTAATAAATGATTGATAATAACTGTTACAATAGTTTATATATTTTTAGAGTCCTGTTCCTTTAAACATGGCCACGTGGATATAGCATATTATAGATTGGGATATGCTTATGGAGATTACATGCAATGATCTCAATTCAAACCCGCGGAACATGAATAATAAATGATTGTGATTTGCATGTTTATTAATCATTCGCAGCGCTGCATTCAACTCTGCGTTTGATCGAGAGAGTTTTTACACTTTTTCCGTTAGTTACAAACACTTAAATAACACAGAAGTACTGAGAGAACACTTTATAGTTCATATATAAACACTGATGTTTATGGTAAAGATTAAAATCACCGTTTAATGGAACTTGATGCTGGTGAATATTGTAGCAATTACATTGTGTAACCAATGAGTGGCGACAAACAACCGTCAAAATTATGTCACTGAATATGTTTTCAAAAATGGTCCACCTATAATGAAACATGAAGTTTTAGATGTGAACTGTTGAATGATTAATTGAAAATAAATATGATCCGATGTTCAAGATGTAAGATTTCTGGATTTAGCATTATCAGCAACAGTAGCAAAGATCATTTTTCATATTGAATATTTTCTTCTTTTTTTAAGCTTTTTATTTTTATTAAAATGACAGGTTCTAAGTTATTATTGTTAAAACCAATGGGTTTTGCAGTAATTTTTGTGTAAATGGAAAGCAAATGACTTTTGTTTCCTCCCTTTTTTGCTGATCCGAAAAATGGTCCGATCTGTGACTCAAAAACCATACTGTGATCTGTTACACCACTAGTTTTCAGTTAGGTGACCAAATTTGGCACAGGTTCTGGGATATATATTGTCCGGCACATAGATGTATAGATGGATGGATGGATGGATGCATGGATGGATGGATGGATGGATGGATGGATGGATGGATGGATGGATGGATGGATGGATGGATGGATGGATGGATGGATGGATGGATGGATGGATGATGGATGGATGGATGGAAGTAATTTTAAGAAGACACGTTCTGCAGCAACCCTAAATGTGTTGATTCTAATGAATTAACAATGACATACTTTTAGCAAACATACTTTTATCAAAAATAAAATGTGCACACTCATGTTTAAAAACTACATGATGTTAAATTGAAATATTTTTTCAAACTATGTTTTAAACTATGGTCATGTTTTAAAATATGGACACTCCTAAATGTCATTGACCTACATAAGTAAATGAGGTTGCATGAATAGTTTTAGTATAATACACTACAGTACAGCACAGTACAGTGAATTATCTATCTTTTAACATTCTCAACTTCTATAACTGAATTGACTGCAGTGAGCAAAATACCTGGAGCAGTTCAGTGCTGTGGAATGCCATGATCCATCCATTACTCAACATGACGATAACCGGAGCCATATGGTACCAAGGTAGTACATTTAGAATGTTTCTGTATAGCAGTTATACAATGTGCAAACACTTGCTGTTTTATTCTTCTTTTTTTCTAACCTCAGGTGAGGCTAATGCAAACTACAACAGGGATAAATACAACTGCACTTTCCCTGGCATGATTGACGACTGGAGAATGGCTTTCCATGAAGGCTCTGAAGGCCAGACTGCACTAGACTTCCCATTTGGATTTGTACAGGTGCCTTTAAATAGTCAATACTGGATCAAATATGTCTTTATATTTTGGACAGGACCTATGTGTCATTATTTCTAATTAGGCTCGGGCCGGTATATTCTGACGGTATGATAACCTTGGATAAAAATATCACAGTTTCACGGTATTGTGATTTACTACTCTGAAATATATTCTTTTAAAATGTCAGGGTAAAAAACTAAAACTTTTTTCGCCTTTAAACACAATATTTTTTATTTTGAGAAACATTTAAAATATTTTGGAGCAGTAAACATGTCAGGCTGACATGCTATCTGCTGTCTTCGTCAATTTCAAAAACACAAAATTCAAAACGGCATCTTTGGATATCTTTTACTGGAGATACTTTTGTCCTAAAAAAACGAAAGGAACGGTATAGCAGAAAATTCTGGTGGTTTTAAAACCTTGACTTTTCCAAACCGCGGTATACCTTAAAAATTGTATTGCCCATGCCTATTTTTAATACTGATGGCCAATAGTCTTTTTTTAACATTTACATTTTAAAGGCTTTATTTATTTGATCAGAATTACAGCAAAACAGTAATATTGTTCAATTATTGGGATGGCAAAGCAAACTTTTTGCCAGTAATAATGCATTAATTTAGACTTGTCACAATCCTTCACAGTTCATTCTAATTAGCTGATTTTGTGCTTGGAAACATCTTATAGTTTATTACTCTTAATATGTTTTTATAACTGTGATACACTACATTTCAAGTGTTATTTATATAAACTTAGGGTAAACGTATAGTATAATCTAAACATGTACAAAATAAATGCTATTCTTTTGATCTTTCTATTCATGAAAAAATCCTGCAACAAAACTCTACAAAGATATTAATCGATAAATCGATTATCGATATATATATATTAATCGCCCTCCTTTGAATTTCTTTTTTTTTTCAAATATTTCCCAAATGATGTTTAACAGAGCAAGGAAATTTTCACAGTATGTTTGATAATATTTTTTTTCTTCTGGAGAAAGTCTTATTTGTTTTATCTTGGCTAGAATAAAAGCAGTTTAAAAAATTTTTTAAACCATTTTAAGGTCAAACTTATTAGCCCCATTAAGCTATATATTTTTTGATAGTCTACAGAACAAACCACTGTTACAATAACTTGTCTAATTACCCTAACCTGCCTGGTTAACCTAATTAACCTAGTTAAGCCTTTAAATGTCACTTTAGGCTGTGTAGCAGTGTCTTGAAAAATATCTAGTAAAATATTATTTACTGTCATCATAGCAAAGATCAAATAAATCAGTTATTAGAAATGAGTTATTATAACTATTATGTTTAGAAATATGTTGAAAAAAATCTCTGTTAAACAGAAATTGGGGGGGGGGGGGTGGGATAAACAGTGGGGCTAATAATTCAGGGGGGCTAATAATTCTGACTTCAACTGTACCAACACTGATAATAAGAAACACCAAATTAACACCAAAATAATTTACAATAATTAATGGTTAGACTTCATTTGTCATTTTTACAGTGTAATTGTACTTTTAGTAATGTTAATTAACAACGCTTATTCACTTTACTTACAGTTTACATAATTTAAAGTCACATAGATGAATGTAACAAGGACACTGCTAAGTAATGTGGCCTAATTAAAACAACGTTACCAAATTGAGAACCACATCAACAGGTCTCTGAATGATCTGACACTTATGTGTTTTATGCTGTATTTTTTATCAGATAAATGCAGCCATGGCAACCATAATATATTTCATTATAATTGTTTCGGAAGAGAGTGTATAACACAAAATTGCACCTCCATTTAATTTCTAGCTATGCACATATAAGACAAAAGATCCAATGGATGGCTTCAGAGAAATACGCTGGCATCAGACCGCAGACTATGGCTTTGTCCCTAATGAGCGGATGAAGAACACTTTTATGGCTGTTGCTGTTGATGTACCTGATGAAAAGTCCCCATGGGGCAGGTGAGGAGGAGCAGAGACTTTATGACAATTGTTTAATAGAAGTGGAGTCTAATATGCTAATTTTGCGTGGATGTTTCAATAGTATTCATCCGGAGGATAAACAGGATGTGGCCTTCAGACTTGTGCTTGGAGCAAGAGCTGTCGCCTATGGGGAGAAGAATGTGTCCTTCCAAGGACCTTTCCCTACTAAAGCCATACTCGACAACAGTTACATTACCGTTGTGTTTAATCAGGATATTAAGATGGTTTCTTTGAGGTAAGGTATTGTTCATATACTGGCCAACACTGGTTTAAAGCATAGACTGTAAAAGATATGGACATAGTATCCGTGACGTCACCCATAGGTTTCTGAAGCGCGCAAATGAAGCTACAAGTGGGCGTGGCCAATCGTCGACATTTTGTTCGCGTATCATCACACAGACCGGGGGTAACCAAACAAGGGAAAAGAGGCAGAGCGTGAGCAGAGCTACAGAAGCCTGCTAGCATTTTGATTAGACAGGCTTTTCTTTGGAAGATACGCTTAATACTTCATTACCTGCGACTCGTTTGTGTTCTGAGGTGCTTGGTTGTATGCTATATCAATAAAGTGTTTAGTATTTTAAAAACACTGCTGTAATACTATGAGACACTAAGCATTGTACTTATGACGTTTTTCTACAGTAGGAAAGCGCGAATTACTTCCAAATACGTCAAATACTGTATAGGCTGCATTCGAAACCGCTTACTACTTAATAGGTGCTGCATTTGAATTTAAACGTACTACTCTGCCGTTAGAAAAGTATGTTCTATACAGTATGAATGTGAGAAGTATGAATGGAATTCAGATGTACTACACGCGACATTTTATCATGGTCACATGACCTACCTGTGTCAGTTGCGTTGCTTTACTCCCATTCATGAATTCTCTCACGGGGCATCATGGGATGCGCACTTCTCAATCTCGCGGGAAGTAGTAAGTCATCCAGGTACTTCTCGCATACTGATTTTCAAATTCTGTGAATTCGGACATACTACTCAAGGCTATTTATGAAATCCAGGTATAACACTGTATGACAGTGTTTCACACGATTGTTCTATTGACCTTATTCTTCAATACGGAAGTGCGCTCGTTTTTGAGATTGTTTTAGAACTTCCGATTCAGTCGCCTATGGGAGAAATGACTAGGAATAATAAACGGCAGAAAACGGTCAAACTACTCGCTCTACGAACAAGTGTTAGCATGACTATACAGACAAAGTAGAATAATATAAAATATCAGTTTGCAACATCAAGCAGCAAAACGAGCTGTTTTTAACGTCTAAAAA